>OY757213.1:31333187-31645687 GCA_963583965.1 Nomada ferruginata
ATCCTTACACCTGCGTACTTTTTCCAACCACGCCATTTCTGTCACGGAAAAGTTAATTCCGGACATTTCCCATGCCCCCGCGATGAGAGATTTAAATTGAAAACTTCTGCATTTAACGGTGATGTATATGTATAAACACTTCGACAAGATAGGTTGTTGTTTGTGGGCGTACAACAATAAACTCCGCGTTCAAGCGACTGCGTTTCTCTGTAAATATTTTAATTTAAACACCTCGCCAGGTGAATTGATTAAAAAGGCGTAATTAAAGCGGCTCGACGTGTCGGACAAATTTAGTGTCTATAATCAAAATAATGTACAAGTATTTGTACCTATATCGTCGGTGAGTTAAGTTAGTTCAGTTAACAATCTAGTTTGCGAAAAGCAACCGAATGAGCGTTAAGTGATGATTTTGTATAAAAGAAATTAACTGCCACCACTGCGAAAGGACCGTTTCATAAACGTGACGTAAGGTTTACATAAAAATTTGTCATTTGGAATAGAACCAATTGACCCATTTCGCATTAAAGCTTCAACTTAAAGATAGATTTGACTTCTACAAGCTTTCAGTTACCTACATAAATACATATTGTTATGTCGATAGACATATGTATACATATAGAAGATAGAAGCCACGGTGGCTCGGTCGGTTAGCGGCTGGACTCGTAACGTAATCGAACGGTCTTCGGTTCGAGTCCTGCCGCTGCCGATTCCAGCCGGCACCTCTGTACATGTTACATGTGCTTTACACGCCGCGATTTCTGGTGGTTCGGATTCCACCTAAAAAATGTAGGTCCACTACAGGTATAGGTTTTAAACTCATGTCACTCCATAGTTCACAGTTCCATAACCCCACTGTAGTCGCTAATGACCATGCAGTCGATGCGACTTTAAGCACCAAAAAACCAAACCAAACATATAGAAGATATAATTCACTTTGGATAATGATCGACACTTTCATGCATTAGTTTTTTACGAATCGTTTGTTCGATTAATTTGAAGAGAACAGGAGGGGGTGATAATGGCGTGTCCGATGATGGTATTTTTTGTATCTTTACTCGGTTTCTGCAGTAACATTATAACGGCGCATTTTCAAATTTTTGGAAAGTAACCTATTCTGAAAATAGAATTCGTTAGAATTTTTGGAACCCTAATTACCTTAGCTGGTAGTTCTTTCAACATTGTCGCGGTTATGAGATCATAACCAGATGTTCTATTGTTCCTCAGTTTTTTATTATTGAAGCGGCTTCCTTTTTTTCACCTACTTTGTGGATCAATTGTTCGCCATTATTATTGTGGGAGACAATGTGTGGTTCGTTTGTGAATACATCTTGCAAGTATTGTGCCATGGTTTCGGCTTGGTCTTTTATTGATGTGGTCCAAGTTTCGTCTTGCTTTTGTATCGGCGGAGTAGGAAATCAAAAGGGCAAACGGAAATATAAATCGAAGGTAGCAATACGATCACGAAGCATTAACTTCTATTTCGAGATAAATATTTACAATATATAGGCCAAATGGGTAGTTCTCTAGGTCTGTAGACTTTGTAAATAACGTTTTCCGAAACAAGGAGGGGGAATGTGATACTTGATGGAAACTCGAAACAGGAAAACGTAGATTTTCTCTTGGTCTCTACATTTCTCCATTCTCTTGCGTCTTTTGGGGGGTATTTAATTTCCGGTTCACGAGAGTCGATTGATCATGGGACGTCGTGACGTCCTCGCTATCATTCTCGCACACAAAACATGCCTGATAAATAGATAGTAATCTCGCGAATCGGTCAAATTCTCCAGTATATTTTGCAACACGATGTATTCTTGGTCAATGCAATCCAAGAGTTCGTATCGTAGAAGAGAGTATGTAACTTCATATTTTGTACAACTGGTATTTTGAAAGCTGAAATGCGTATTATGCCTTTAAGAGTATTATTATGAATTCTGCACACCTAGTACAGACTTTCATACTTTGAAAGTAACTGTGATTTAACTTTGTATACGCGCTTGTAACTTTTAAGTCAAATACTCGACATCTGTACTTTGTGAAAGTTATCTGAATTTTATTATATAACTTGCCAAAACATTTTCTCTTGTACCATTCTATTGCAACCAACGTGTGTACTTGTTTTACCCCATTACCCATTCTGAATTCAAAGTAACAAAATCTTGTTCCTTAGAATAAACTGTTTAAAATGTTTTGTAAGGCGGGAAGATAAGTTGAAACATGAAGGGTCAAAGTTTTATTTCGTTTGTGGTATCCTTGTGTAGTTATTGTGATACCGGTTAATATTGTCGTAGGACAGAAAATTATTATACTTTGCGTTTAAATGGTTAATAAAAGTAGTCAGATTTATGACGAGTTATTTATTATCGAAACGTTACCGCTTTTTAAGCGACATAACAAGAACCTCTCATGGGGTAATTACAATTTCGTATAAAGACGATGCCAAATGTCTATTGTTCCTTGATTATTTTGTCAAAAGTTATTTCTTACTGTTTGTGATATATCATTTACTTTTTTTTGTTTAAAAATATCAACCAAGACCTCACTTATGTTAATAAATATTTGCTTTGAAATGAAATAACGGGCGCGAGTAAGGTTAACGGATCGAAATAAAAATTGTCCTCTGATCAAAGTAATATATAATCTTCCATTAATTCGAAATTACTATTGAAGGGGGTGACGGTGAATTACTTCATTTTGCTACACATAATTCAACTTCCGAATGTTTAATTTCACATCGCCGCGCCATTTGAAAATGTTTGCTTCCCTAATTACGATGTCTAGTGATTCAAATATTTTCAGTTGCTAATGTGTATATGATTTTACAATGACTCGCGTGTTGGACAGATGCTTTCATCGTAAACAAATTTTGGTATCAGGAGGGAGTAATAGCGTGGAAACGTTGTATTGACTAATCAAGGATTCCTCGTGGCAACGTGAAAAACACAATTTAAATGTAAATTTCATCGCTCTAGCCTCGCAAGAATACCCCTGAACTTCGTTCTACAGTACCCTCTCTTGATTACAAGTTTTGATCGAGTCTCGTAAAGCGCTTCGTAGCGCTTCTGGAAATTAATCTTTTTGCTCAAGTTCTAAGATTTGTGTCTGTCAAATCCATAAATCCTCGTTTCTACATATTTTATGCATAAAGTGAGAGCATTACTTTTTTAGTTCGAAAATAAATGTGACGCTTCAATTTCGCTATATGTAAGATAAGTATACTTCAACTTCAATCAGAAATATTAATTACTGAACGCTGAATAAGTATAAATTATAGGTAAGAAGTACTATAGAGATCCATTTATTATTATTGAGATTTAGGATTCACTGGTTAAATGGATAAAATTATTAAAAGTTAATTTAAAGTTTGAAACTAGATGAACACAGCACGATATAGACAGTGTCAATTCTTCTATTCTAAAGTAGCAAGTTTCGCCTCCACAACAATTATAAATGAAAATAAATTGTGGCTGTTCTTATTGTGCATGCATACCCTTCGTGAATAAGCTTAAATTAGGGTATAACGCAATAGAAATTGCTGACAATAGTACAGCGTTTAAATAAGGAACAAATGGTGAACGCACAATTCTCCGCTGCTTGCTAAAAAAAATAGATAGTCTGAGTTGAAAACACGGTAAATTGAGCTTTGGTTCTTTCATAACAAACTTTTGTATATTATATAATTTTCCTACAATACTGCATACATTAATTTATTTCCAAAATACACAATATACATATGTACAGTGGCTGCAAAAGTTTCAGGTCAAACGGCAATGTTAATACATCTCTAAAATACAAATTAATAAAATTATTTTTGCAAAAGACGTAGCTAGATGTAAATTTGAAATCTAATATACAAGTTATAGTTACGCAATCAGTTAATATTTTCTAAACCTTCAATATCAGTGATATAACAAAATTTCAAAGCATCCAATAGATCATCGACTGCAAGCCTACTAATTAACACCGGATACTACGGAAGATCCCAAAAAATCACCTGGTAGGACCATAATTATTATCCCGCTTGTTCATTTAAATATTAGCGCAGTGCAGTACAAACCTTGTGCTTAGTTAGTACTGAGTCCTTCAGACTGTTCGTAATGAAATATCAAAAACATTGATAGACAAAATGATTCCTTAGATCTAAAATTTAATTGTATGTTAGCACAATTTATTTAAGTGATTTCTCATGGTTTATCAAATCATTCACAATGCATGTATATATTATACATTATACGTTATTATCTTTGCGAGCTTCCAACTTTGAAATTGGAGAACCACATGCGCCCAGTATGTATTTCGACTAACGATACCATATCGATACGCGGTGCATATCATTGTCTCCTAATGCTACGTTATACAACAATTCATTCCATTTTTCCAATATTCGGCAAAAGCTATGTATGACTATTCAGATAGCATTTCTGTGTTATAGCATTAAACACAATAACGGTCATCGCAAGCACTGCTATTAATGTAGCACCTGGCAGAGAACCACCGAAGTTTCCAGAGAATCCAATAGTATCGAAAATAATTAAAATGTCCAATTGATCAGTTTCCCCATAGTGACACCAAAATACAACGTGACACTAACCCCCTTTTACGTCTTTTCACCAATTCTACAGAAATTCGCGAATGTTTTACTGTTAAAAGAATTGAGTTCAGTGAAATCTAATTTCCTTCCTTGCGCGGCTATTTTAACCCCGCGCCAGTATTTTTCGTCTAAAGAAGCGGCTATATGTAGAACGATCGAAGACCGGAGGCAAACTGCCAGCAGTACTAATCGTGTTCCCCGCACAATTTACATTTAATCAAAGGGAAAATCCATTGACCATGCTGCGTGCTATTTGCTTGCCATTGAAATCTCTCCCCTCGGCCAGTACCCTCGCGGGTTTCTTCGTTTCACCAGTACTCTATCTCCCTTTCTGTCTGCCTGCACGTTTCTCCTTTCGTTTTGAGCGGCCGTACGTGCCGCGGATGGAATACGTAAAGCGACACGTTCGTGGGTGGTCTTCCTCGATCGAGGGATAAAATCTCGAATGCGCTGTATCTCGGCGATGCTTGCAAGAATGCGCGCTGAACTCGACCGGCCGAACTTGCGCGACTTTCGTTTACTTTTCCAACTGTAGAATCTGCATCCGGAATAATTACCTTCCACTTACGTCGACCCTTCCCTCGAGAAAGGAGGGCAAACTGTATTTATAATATTCATACATGTATTAGGATGCGAATGTATGTTCGAGCGATGATTGGGTTACCATTGAAATAGACAGGCAGTTTTTGAAGACAAAATTAACAAAGGCGTAATGTGTTCTAATGTATCCATTCAATAAACGAAGCTACATTAAATCTAATAAAATTCTAACATTTTCATTCTTAAATTCAGTTAAACTCGTTGAAATTTATCGGTCGAAAATTCGAAACTTTTACGTTTAATTAATTCTTAATATTGCAAATAATTTTTAAGATATTAGGAATAGCTAAGTAAATATCTTGTATTACCATTTTTTACCCAACTACGCGAGTTTCATGCCAAGATGATTTGTAAAATGTTGAGGTAGACATTCCACCACCCCCCGCCACAAGTCATAAGACACGTAATTAATTTTCTAGAAGTTACAAAAAAAAATGATTGGAAATCTGTGTTGATTTTCCAAAAACTTTTAGCATTATTTCTATTAAATAAACAACAAAAGTTGTATGAGAATTAATCCTTTCCAATATCAACTATAAGCTTCAAACCATAAAGGATAATAATTCATTCACAAGTTGGAAGCGGTGTACCAATGGCAATGTTTATTATTTCAGTTTGTGGTGCAAAATTCAATAAAAATGAAAATTACGAGAAGACAGGGCAATTTTTAAAATAGAAAGTACATATCGAATATCTGTATTAAAATATTTTATGCATGCTACTGATAATCATGTATGGAAATATCAATGTTAAACATTCCTTTGTCCGCCACTGTATATAGCGTAATTATGGCACTGATTCCGCACATTCAATAGTTTAGGGATACCGGTAATAGAAAGCAGCTCTGTCGATTTTATTTGCTTTAGGCTGCCTGCTTTGTATGTTAGTCAAACGAGGGTCTATTTTTCTTTTGCTGCTTTTAAAGATTTTGCTGTCTTTCGAGATATGCCTATCGCATTTTGCCTCAATAGTTATACATTATGTTCACTTCTACTATTATAATTTCATAATAATTTTATAATTCTAAAAATTTATCGAAATACGGCATCGCTTCCGGCAGTAAGTCGTCCGCACCTAAAAAATATTTCTAGTTCCAACTTTTTTTAAGGTGAAATACATAAAAATTTGCATATACTTCAATGCAAGTAGTAGGGGAGACCGGGTCTGGTTATCACAAAAATTGAACTTTTTAAATTTCAAAAAACACAGTACCGTCTAATGAAATTTCGATTACACCATTCGAAACCCTTGTATTTCATGCATGTTTTAAACTTTGTAGATTGTCCAATTTTTTTGAGAGAAATGACTTTTTACTGTTTTGAAAGATTTAGAAATATTGTGACAACTGACCCCACTTATGGGTTGGTTGTCACAAACAGTTGACTTGGTTGTCGCATGGAATAGCTATGAAAAATATAAATACATTTATTGAAAAAACATTACTCATCATCAAAACAATACTGCTGAAAAATCAGATTGGCAGTTTGTTACACATATACAACGTATACGTCATCATAACATCAGGAGGAATTTTCCCACGATTAGTACTCTTTTTAAAATTCCTCACCATTCTATGGGGTAGAATTATTTTGTGAAATACAATTTAACTATCTACTAAATGGTTTCTACGAATGGTAGTCGGTTGCCAGACGCGACAACTAGCCCCACGTATGCTGTGACAACCAACCCCATTTGAAAGCGGGCCACGTTTTTTGTATGTAGAGTGATATCAAATGAATTTTTCAATCCTGCCATATATAAAAATATAAATTAACAGTCCACTATTAATAATATAAAATCAAAATTTAAAATAATGTAAAAAATTCTCGCTCAGCACGAAAAAGCTAATCAACTGGGAAAAAAAATAGTGTAGCGTTCAACAATATTTCGATTGTCAGAAAGCAACCTGACCAAGAAATGGACAAATATGCATGTGCTCTGAGCCGCGTGATCAAGACACATGTACTGACGAACGTTTCACCTGATACAGTTTATACAAAAGGAGATATGAACTTTGTGACAACCAACCCATGTGACAACCAGCCCCGGCCTCCCCTACCATAAGATGTCCTACCTATATCATTTATCATTAAACAAATGTCCTCTCTACGATAGCTTCCCTAATTACGACACTATAAATGTCGCAAAAGCGAAAACTAAATGGATTGTCCCATAAATACCATTCTCCTACGGTAAACTATAGACCGACAATATTTCTCGTTAACCACTTACCGATAATAATCATTTGTTCGTTCTCGACTCCCCAAAGCGTAACGCTTCCACTGAAAACAAGAGAAACCAGAAACACAAAGACTACCCCGCTCTTCAGCGACCAACAAAGCTGGTACCTCCGAATGCTGCTCGAATTAGATTCAATCACCAAATTGAACATAACAAATCTGTAAAACGAAAATACCTTTTGAAAAGCACGCCGGGTCATAGGGAACAATGCGGGGGGGAAAGACCTCTTCTGGTCAGCAAGGGAAAAAAAATAGCACAAGAGGGTACGGTGTACGCATTCGGTGGCCACGATTTTCTCGATTCGTTCCGTGTCCTTTCACAGGACGTTTCACGTCCTTCAGCCTGGAGCGGTGCGAATCTGCCCGATAAAACAGCGGATGGACCATTAGCTAATCCTCTGGGGGGCGGGGTAGGAGGAGGGGGGTAGGGGGTGCAGAGCTGAAACAGTGCCGCAAGGGAGGACAGTGTTGGCGAGAGTCCAGGGAGGAGAGATAAAGGAAGAGCAGATGGAACGAGAGAACGAAGGGCGGCAGAGGGTGCCACCAGGGAGATTTCAGAGTGTGCAATTGATTGGCGCGCCGGCGACGCCAACGACGCTAGCTCGCCGATGCCGACGTTGGTTGATTAGAATGGAGCAACACGGAATCCCTCTCTAACCGGCTAATGGCACGCCGCAACCTGTGTTTACTGTGATCTCGGACTTCGCTGTATGCCGCTTGCGATTTGTCATCTGCAATGCCAATGAAACATTGCCCGTGAGGAGATAGTTGCGCGCGAGATCGCCCGCGATTTCACCAGCTCCTTCACCAGCCGCGATGATTGCCCTTTACCTCTTTAGATCGTTAACGACGCGACGGTGCGTTGTCGCGATCCGCTTTAAGACCGTCGCCCATCCAACAGCACAATGGACTGTACGGCGAAGAAGATTCAGGTTTTTATAGAGGAAATAGGGAGGGAAATTTGGCGAACGCATTTCTGTCAAAACACACGCAGATACTGTGAATATGTCGATGCTGGCCTGACGCTTACGATGGTCTCGAGAATTTCACGGGAATGTTTTGTAACTGCTTATGTCTCATTTCTCGAGGAATTACAATATTCCTATTCGTCTGAAAATTATTGTAAATCTCGTTTATTTTCGGCAATGAACTTTCAGTTTATTCAAATTGTGTATTGCTAGTTAATCGTGAATGTAGAAGCTCATCTACAGGCAACACGTTGGTGCCCGCGTATGTTACAATTTGTAATAAATGCTTTGCATGTCAAAGTGTGATCAATGCCCTTAAATTTACGTTTCTTAAACATCACAGTTTCTTTCCTTTGCTTCCGACTGTTAAAGATAGTTTGTGATTTGCAAAAGCCTTTACGCGCACCTGGGTGCAGCTGAGATACCTGCTAATTTTATATCAGGCGTTGTAAATATCATTGCAAATCATTAAATGTATGATATCACAATGACTTTCCTCCCAGAAGAAATACGAAAACACGAGTGCCTAAAGTAGCATAAAGACAACTTCGAAGTATCTAAATACAACTGCTATAACTGACGAAACAAATAGTATATTTGGTAACCTTACGCATTCAATAGTATACTAATTTACAACAAGAAACTTTTGTTATGAAGATAATATGTACCATTGTCTCCCAAATTCGGTAAAGTTATTATTATCCTATCAATATTATACATTTACGAGCACTCTACGACCAGACATTACTTTCGTTTCCATTAAACAAAAACAATGTTTCATATCGCCCATATAATGCAATAATTTTTCATAATTGTTCTTAACAAGCACGATGATATTAATGGACGGGGTCCAAGGCGAGACGCAACCATCGTCGCAGACAAGACATAGGTATTAAATGAAATTATCGAGGTCTACGTCTTCCTGCTATTCACCCTTCGACCATTCCTTAGCCCGCTATTGGTCTCCCTTCATGGCCCAGTAGAGTCGAATATCATCCGTGCAAGCTCAATCTCAATAACAATTATTTCCATTATTAGAAATTTAATAAAGGTTTGCGCAGCGGGTGGAAGCAGTCGGTACCCGTTGGATAGTGAAATCGCATCGATAAGTCGGGCGTATTTTCAAGAATACCTTAAGGACCTGGCACTGAATGTACCTAAGGATTTATTAATAACTTGAAACGGCAAGCGAAAACGACAACGTTGCAGATTTATAAGTCTGTTTGATAGTCGTAAGTATTAAAAGAATTCCTCTGTTTGTGCATGCAGCATTTATTATCGAACAGCAGGTAATTGATTTAGCTATAAAGCTGCTTTTTATAAATAGTTTATTATTACGAAGCTGTATATTAAGTAAAGTAGTATGTCAGTGCTTCATCCCAGTGCCCGACTTTTAACAAGTGATTCATTTATCAGTGTGTGGTAAAATGTTATTAGTTCGCCGATTATTTGTTTGCCTTCGTAACGCCTTCTATGTTTCGTTGAACAATGTGACATCGCACAAGGTGGTAAGACTTAAAGCATACGATTAAGCCTGTTCGCAAGCTTTTACCTACTGGTTTTGATGCCGGCACAGGTGAAACCAGCAGCGTTCAAGCTTTACCCTCAATACTACTTAGAAATGTAAATTAACATTTTTTTTTAAATAATTGCTAGACTTACCAGTCGTGGTGGAAACTGTATTTAAAATACAAATGGCTATATACTGACAGAAGCTGTTTGACAAAGGTTCATATTAATTGTAGCGTCATTTGAACTATTTATTTGATTTCGCTGGTTGCTGGGGTGATTCTGAACAACTTTTTCCGTTTCCAAAATGTTGTAACCCTTCTACAGGAAATACTGTATACATATACATATATATACGTGCGTCCACCCACACTACTTAATATACACATATTAAATATTATTTGGCTAAAGGTTCTCAAAACAACGTTCTGAAAACAGGTTCTCAAACAAAAATTAATGTCTACAAGCCACCATAAAATAACCCGTTTATAACAAGTTAATGCTTGAACTTTAATTAAAAGTGGTGAATGTTTCAAGGTAATGTGATGTCGTTGCTTCTTGATATTTCTTAGACTCTTTTTACAAAGTGAATTGGGCATTGCTATTTCGTGTTTTGATGTACGTAATTTTTGTTTGTTAGACTCCCTCGATTTTATCTTTCCGCGCCTTTTCATGCTGTATGCTAATTATCTATTGGTGAAATTTGGGAAGGTATATGGGCGTGGTATGCCTGTGCTTGGTTTTATGGACGGTCCTGAGGTATTTTCCCGAGTTTAGGTGATGGTTGTTAATAGCAAAATAGATTTAGTGTATCCCCGAATCCTACTTTCCTTACAAGGGTCGAGTTCGTTTGGGAACTTGCAACCTCTGTGAATGGCAACCTTTTTCGTCGCCCGGTCTTATTATCTTCGCACAGCATCGTCATTAAATAATGTCTGAGGTTCGATTTGTTTGGATCGAATACGTTACATGCCCTGTAGTAAACCATAATAGTAATAGTAGGCCATAATGTATATGAAGATTATTACTGAACATTCACTCTTCGTCTTTCATTCCGTGTATTTTAATTGAAATAACGTTGAGAGTTCTTCAGTATTTTCCTTTGAACGGTAGAGTGAACTCACGCGAAACTTGGATGATTTTTCTTGAAAAGTTTGAACTCGGCCATTCTGCGATCCAACTGTAAGTCGTACGCAAATATGAATATAGCTTCTAGAAGGGGATGCTGTAATGAACGTTCTATTTGTCTTTACTTTTCTACATTTCTTTCCAAACGATATCTATCTCGCGGAAAATGCATTCACTAATTTTATAAAATAATGGAGTTCAACATATTCTGGAAATGACTTTAGAAACCTTGCAGCAGCTCGTTGGAAAAGATACCCCCATTCAAATGGGATATACTTTAATTAAAACAATCATGTAAATTGAAAGTATAAGTGTATTAAAAAAAAACCAAAAGTACCTATGCTCTAAAAATTACGCATAGGGTCGCAATACTAAGGATTCATAAAAACTGCTATTTTTGTCCAAGTTTTCAATTTTATTCAGAATTTTACATGTGTACACGTTCATTTCCCACTTGGACAAGAAATACGTGCAAATAATTTCCTTCTAGCTGACTGTCACATACGAGTACATCAACTTTCTTCAGATTTATAAATTCACGCGTTATACTGTATTTTACAACAATAAATAATGCTAGTATATCCATAAGTTTTTATCTTGCGTTCTTCTGATCTTAACAAAAATAATCGTGACGCTCGTGTTACAATTACTACTCGGTCAAAGAAGCAACGAGGAAGGAAAGAAAAAGATTCAGTTCCACGATGGGCTGGCTACAGGATGAATGGTCCTCTTAATTTC
This sequence comes from Nomada ferruginata, assembly GCA_963583965.1. Taxonomy (NCBI): domain Eukaryota; kingdom Metazoa; phylum Arthropoda; class Insecta; order Hymenoptera; family Apidae; genus Nomada; species Nomada ferruginata. The sequence goes on from OY757213.1 coordinate 31,344,959, forward strand.
TCCAATAATGGCTCTACCAGTGGCAAGGGTCGGCTGTTTATCAAGTTTACGATAGGTAGGCCGCGAGTCCTTCTGCACGAGTTTCTAGAACGAATGCTCGTGCCTTGACTGCGAGCATTGCAAAGAAAGGAAAGGTATCGTGGAACAAGGGAAAATATGAAGGAAAATCGGAGGAGAACGCAGTTGAAGGAAACGGAAAATCGATTTTCCAATACTATTTCGCACTTTTTCTTATAACTTGCAGTTTGTAACAATTTATGGTTGCATGTTATTTTAATGTGTATTACAATGGTTCTTACTATTATTTAGTATTCTTACTATTCTTACTAAGATCTTTGGGAGTGCAAAGATTTCGAATCTGCAAAATTCGTAGGGTAGACCGAGGCGAATCGGATCAAAATAAGAATTTAGTTGAAATTTGTTATGTTACTATGGAAAAAATCGTTTAGGTCGTACATACACTCCTCACACCCCCTCTATGCACCTCTTTCGATTGTGTTTTGATTGTTTTACAATACCGTTCAGTGTTGACACGCATTTCAAGTTTACCTTACGCGGACGAACGCAATAATTTTGGCGCAGATCTAAAATACATAGCTTCCAATTTCTTATTTAAAAATAAAAGGTAAACTTTAACATCCAAATGTGTTTAATATTATTAGTTTGTATAGTGTCCAGAAATAATATCTGATACAATTTTCACTATTATATCGTAATTTGTTTACGTATTTCATTCACTTTAAAATTATTATTATATGGGGTGAATCGGATCACTTCATTTGGGGCGAATCGGATCACTCTTTTATTTATTTATTTAATTAGTTGTATGACTTTAAATGCGTTGATAACTTATACATGTAGGTAAAGATGGTTCGCACATACATAAAAGAGCATTGCATTTATTGTAACGAGAAATTCATCCACCTGCGGAGGATTGGATACAGTGCACTATCTGTGAAAAGTGGTGGCACGAAAAGTGTGCAAATATAAGTGGTGTTTAAGGACAATATACTTGCCACCCACGTACTACGTAGGGTCTTTGACATTATTATTATCAAGTTATACTTTATAAAGTTATAAACAAAGATTATTTTACGACAATTTGTTTGTTCTCTTAGAGATATTCGGAATATCCGATTCGCCCCCAGACTCGGGGCGATATTGTAACTTTTTTTTTTTACCATCAAATAAAAAGTGATCCGATTCGCCTCGGTCGGCAGACCTATCTCTTTGATGGTCCAACTAAAAGTATAGAAATATATTTTTATATCTTTTATAATGTCTTTTATTGCAAAACAAAAAAGACAATACGCGGCTTTCTGGCGAGAAATATGCTTGAGGTGTTACTTATCTCTGTTTCCTAAATTTTTACCCAATATTCTACTTCACTTCGATCACTGGTTTCCATTGTTTGATTGCTTTTATTTACTTAGGCTCAACACTATGTTGAGATATTTTTAAAGTATTATTCTTGTGCCCTGCTCGCTGCATTATAGTCTGTAAGACTGCTGATGCGAGCAAGATATCTGCAATTTTTCAGAACTAACCATTTCTGCTTATCAGAGCATTAAATTGGCGTTTTAAACATAGGAAAATGATTAGTTAGAAGTTGATGTGTTCCTCGCATCCTGCATTAAATTATCATATTACCAATTGCCATATTGTAAGCTTATGCATGGAATTAACGAAAATTCCACACCTGCTCAATAGATCAGGGGGTTAATGAGCTTTCTTTAAAAGCCACTGCCGCCACTTCAAACTGTAAAATTTGTGACCAATATTTATTATATTTTGTTTGCGCATTGCATAAAACTTCAAATAAAGAAACTTAATGGGATTGTCACAATATCGTTTCAATGATGCACGGGCGTATTGTTAAAGTTTACCAATGGTGCCGATTATATTTACTAAACATTCCACAGGCTTGATGTTGATCAATTAAATGCGAACCAGTTAATTCAACGTTTCATGTTCGGTCGGTTTAAATTCGCACAGTCGACATCGTATTGGGCAATAATAAAATAGCAAATCGAAACTATGCAACTTTAAATCAGATTGTGATTACGATTTCGCTGATATTTATATTTTAACAACTCTCCGTACCATGGAATTTGTACACAATTTCCTAAAATATGCTTTCAAATTTGAAAGTTGCTATATTGTAGCTGGTGGAAATATCGTTTGAAATATTCTATGCATTTGTAATTTGTACAACTTAAATTGCTACGATCTCAGATACTCGAAAAATACCTAATACATACTCGCTCCGTTGCCGAAAAACAAAATTTTCCTTTACAAATATTTGTTTGAGCTTCTTTACGTGTATATTTGCACGTCGAAATAATACCACATTGTCACAGAAATTTATAAAAATATGGAAATAGACGTTTCGCTTAAGCTGACAAACTTTGTTAGAACACAAATACACGATTTTATTCCATTTTTTAAATATTTGTTCCAAAGTAGATATTATCCAGCGTGCCTAAAGAGAAAGTTTGGCCATATCCAACGTCGGGTGAAATTTTCTTCCGTCAATTACGTATTTTCCACTAACGAAGGGCTGTGCAAAGAGAAGACTATGGACCCTTATTGAAATTGCAGTTCGCCACGGGCCAATTCGATTATATTTGCAATCCGTTGAATGTCGACGTCGAGCTGCTCAAATTTACATTGTCGTAACGAGAGTCACATTTACACCAGTTTATCATTCCTTTTATCTACTCCTCGCCATCTTTGGCTCCTTTTCGCTCGTCTCGGAAAACACAAACGAGCTCGTGATAGCTCAAAGGAGACCGAGATATAAAATAAACTGTCTCGTGCCCCGGGTTTGTTATTTCTACATTACCGGCAAAAGATGAAATATGTTGGTTGCAGGCCTGTTTGCCGTGCAAGGATAGATTGGCGTCTTGTGTAAATCGTGGCACATCCCTCGATCCCATTAGACGACAGCAAAAGTTCCTGTTTTTGTCTGGAATATTCCTCTGTTTCTCTGGCTCACGTTGCTCCGAGGATCGAAGTAAATAATGATGTACGAAGCACGTACTTGTGAGAAAAGGGAATAAAAGGAACGCGGATGTGGGTTGTTAACTTTGTGGATTTTCTCGAAACGATTACTTCAAAGTTGGAGGAAATAAAAATATTCGAAAGGGCCCACTTTGTTTTTGCATGGGTTTACCGTGTCCTCTTAATCCATCAGAATTGAGTAAGCAACAAAAATTGAACGTGGAACAATGTTGCCTTTACTGGATTTCAATAGGAGATAGTTGTTCATGATACCTTAAATATGTTATCGTACTATTATAGATTTGTGGGATTGGAAATATGTACTGCGTGACTCTTTAGAATGATTCCAAGGTGTGAACGATATGTGTTTGGAGCTGAGCAATTGAGCAAGTTCGCGTGAACGGGTGCTAAATGAGACAGTAAATGTGGAATAAATTGAGGGAGAAACTAAGCGTCGATGATGCGTGATGCTTACATATTTTCTTTACAATTTTGTCCTTAGAGGTATATGGCAAATTTTTATACTAGCCAAACTTAGTAACAGTTGACTAACAATAATGGTCTCTACTCATGTGCCACTACGGGATGCATATATCTCTCATATATTAAATACATTGCAAGCAAGTATCACAAATTTTGTAACACAACATTCCAGCCAGATCCTTTACTAGGTGATTCCTGCTGGAATGTAATGATCCGCCATGTCTGTTTCCTTACACCGTCGACAGCTCAAGCATTCCATGTTCCTATGTTTATTTAACAAGGTCCGTGTCAAGCCATGCGGTCATTTGCGTAATGCGAATCGCAATGTTCCCGGCGTGTCAGCAATAGAACGATACCGACACGTTTCCGGAATAAGCGAGCGAACGAACGAGAATTAGCAATAGCAGCGATTGGCGCTTACGCGCAGTAAGAATTCAATTAAATATTGTATCATTGGTTTTGGATTGCGCTCCCTGTTTAACCTGACAATTTCATTAACGCGGCTTCCTATCTGGCTGTCCTGCGAGCAGCTGCAACGTTTCTGTGGCCAACCTTTTGCCCGGAATGTCTTTCCGCGCCGTCGAATCTTTCGCCGTGGCTTCGCGAAACAAGGAGCGCTGAAACGTTTCCGGTTGAAAAATATTTAGGACGCCGCAATCCCCGGTCGCGCACGTTCCAACGGAAACGAGGAATTTAATCGTTGATAGCTCGCAGCGTTCTTAAAAGGAGCTCGAATCGCACGATCGAAATTTGTGATGCTTGTTTACAAGATTCGAAACGTATCGAAAGGTGAAGAATTTGGTATCGACAATTGGAATGGATATTTAATGGTCTCGATATTATTGGGAACAAAAGTAACGCATAGCCGAACAGTGTCTCTATATTAAAGGAACAAATGATAGTGTGGTAATGCTAAACCGAAAACTAATGCCCCATTGTATAAAATTATGAAACTGTGCACTGTGCATAATACACATGACATAGACAGCTATATGTATAAAAATTTGGCACCGGTTAAACCATTGTATAAATCTACATTACACTGAGGGCCTAGAATCTACTTTGACATTACGCTTGGAAATACTGAAAGGAATGTAACTTTGGAAAGATGATGTTTGACAGAATAAGAAAGGTGATCGGACCTGATTTTCTTTGTAATCCGTGCTGTTAGTAGAACAAGGTACAACCCAGCGAATTCAAGGTTTGCAACAATGCGCGTTCATTAGGTGCAATTAGTAATAAATTAGAGAAGGACACCAGATGTAGATGGGATTTTCCATTCGTTGATTTTGCAACTTTTATTGCTGCGAGTGCTACTTTGTGGCTTTTCAAATATACGTGCTGGTTTTCTGTTACTACCTGCTGAAGTGTACGAGCGCTGATATACGTGTAGGATTATGCAACTTTAAGGTATTTTGATTTGTTCAGTATTGTATGTATATACGCGTATAAATGTGTATATGTAAAATGTACTTACGAGGGCGTACAGATTATGATACTTGAGTTAGCACGAGTCTCTTCTTTGTCATTTATTTCAATGAATTTTGACTTCATTACATGTGCATTATTTAAGACTGCGTTTATAATAATTTCATTTCATTTTAAGGAAACGGAATGAATAACCATAGAGATTATTAGAAACCGTAGTTCCGCAAACCATAGATTTCTTTTCGAGAATTAACAAAAATTATTTTATGACATTAATTCTCAAGTTTTACATTAACGTGGAGCACACGAGAGTCACGTGACCATTCATTTTGATATCGATTGAATCAGGTACCCTCAGCCACTAAAATATTAGGTTGAGTCATAAGTAATTGCGGCTGCCGGTACTGGGTCATAAACTTCTTCGGAAATTCCAAATGACCTGCAGTCCCCTGTCACCATGCTGGTTCCTTTATTTCTAAGGCTTAAACAGTCTAAAAGCAACAGCTAGCGAGTGCGGATTGATTACAATTTGAATTTTCTGGGGTAGTTGAAATGGAGCAGTCAAAACAACATATTCGGCATGTAGTGTTGTGGGAGTTCCAAAATGGTAATAATGCGGCCTATACCGCAAAGAACATATGTGACATTATTGGTGAAGATGTAGCATCAGAACGTACAGTGCCAAATTGGTTTGCCATATTTCATTCGGGAGATACAAGCCTTCATCGACACGTCCTTTTTGCCAAAGTAGCCTAATTTAGTTGCTTCAGAGATTGACAAGCTACCAAATAAATGGGAAAGAGTTATATTTAATAATGGGGAATAGGTTTTAGACTGAGTACTTCTGCAATATTCTTAAGAGAATAATAAAATTGGTGCAAAGAACGGCAATTACTTATGACTCAACCCAATAGCTGCTGCTTCCTTATACATGGCTCACGAGAACCTGATGGATCGAATTATGATCGATCGTTGCAGGAAAGAATATGTCGAGAAGAGTTGCAACAGGAAAGGAATATTTGGTACACGTGATCGATGCGTCCATTCAACGTGGTCTCGATAACCATGAAGACTTTCGACATGCATAACGTCTGCTACGATTATGCGATTGACTGATTTACGACGTTGCATGCCTCCAAATAATGCAAGCTTGAATTTTTGATTCGTTGCCTCCCTTTTCTAGTATCCCTTTCTTGTATGTATACAGGGTGTACCTCAACGGGTAGTACAACGAGGCAGAAGGTGATTCTATCAACAGGAATCAGTCGCAAAAATCTATGCCTATATAATTATAGTATAATATAACCTGTGTGACTTTCAATATTCTTCGTCTGGCGAGACTGAAGCCTCGTTTTACTTTTGAACACAATATTTTCAGTCCACAGATAACTCAAGTAAGTATGATCTGCTTCTTCCAGGTGTCGATAGGTAGTAAATTGTACTTGTACCACCACTTTTAAACTGGCCAACCCATTTATAGTTACTACAAATCTGTCAATAGCCGATCGCTCTATTTCTATGGTGTAAACTGTTAATGAGGCGAGCATTTTGGCGGCAAAAAGAACACCTAAATAATTCCTTTATTTTTAATGATATGGAAAATGCTTGGAGCACAAATTGCATTCATTTTTTCACTCAGTATAAATGTTTTCTCATTTGTTAAAGTAAGATTTGAAATATTAAATGATACGCATATGAAAGAACGAAACGTGGTATATTTACATATTTCATACAAGAGTTGAACTGGAGTAGACGGCATCGTTTTTAAGGTACTTTTAAGGTTTCCATTGCTTGTAATAATGTGAATGTTGAAATGGGACTTTACGATTTTTTTGTACCCTGTCAAAAGATTTGCATGCTGAATGTATTAGTTGGCGAACTAAAGACCAACTGAATGCATGACTAACTAAATAAATGAATGGGTGAGTGACTATTCTAGTCGAAGAAAAAACAAGTTAGCGAGTAATTAAGTATGGAGTTGTGTTACTGATTTGGTGAATAAGCCAATAGTTAAAATGTTCTACTGTCAAAAACTGTCCATTTACAAGATTTGTTTAATATTCTATTGACAAGCAAAAGCTGTAATTAAAAACTTTTAGATTCTTCACAGAATCAACGCATGTAATGTTTATTCAATTACTGCTCGTTGAAGTGCACGGTTGCTGGAATATAAAGCTGCGTATTTTTTACAACAGAGAAATCGTACAAAAAATATGCAAGTATTAAGATACAGCGAGATATTAAACCCTACAGTTTGTATTTAAACTGTTGAATACAAATGCAGTGGGTGTACTGAAACTTTTGGCCTATAGTGGATGTGTGTACATGTATGTATATGCAGTGAGTCGCGTAAGTATTCCTATCCTCGCTGTTAATTAAAAAATATCGTTTGAAATTGGATGATGCGCGTGACACCTTCCAATGAACTTTTCATTATAAATGAAGTAGCGTAGAACGTTTATTTAGCCAACATTTAAACAAAATTGAGTAATATTAAAACATTTTGGTTGCTTTTAATATTTATAAATTACAAGTATCCCTTCGCGAGAATTCTTTCTCGAGAATTTCTGTCGAGGTGTTGAACCCTATTATCCACTATACATTCCATACAACAGTTTTATCAAATATGTTTTGTTTGAGAAAATACAACTTACAAGAATTTCACATATAAATAAGAAAAAGTAGCACTACTTTTCCATAGTTTTTCTACTAGACTGGGTGCATTATATATTATATAACATCGTATGGAAATTGATGCACAGAAGTACACCATATACTCGACCATACTTTACTCGAAAACGTATTACATATATCGGAACAAGGTGAATTTCACTTGATGAAACTGAGATATCAAAAAGTGTCCCGAAATAGCTCGACAAGGCCGAATGAATTACGCAAAGGATCGTACATCTTTTTGCGACATGCATGCATGTAATTCAATTACTCTATACTTATTGTCAGAGAAAGAAATTCCATTCGTACAAATCAATTGACGCTGTGTCCAACTTAGCCAGGCTTCCAAATAAATAAGGAACAGTATAGAATTACATAAAAATATGAGTCTGTGAACTCGTCTCAATGTGTTGTAGACAATGAAAATATTTGCGCAAGGTATATACACATATCCTAGTTCGTATCAAGGGGGTGGAAATCGACGTGCTTCCGTTTTCGAGAGCAGTATATAGGCGCCAGGTTCGTTTAAACCAAAAAAGGTGAAAGCGCTCAATATGCAAATCTGTCCGTTTGTTAATGCAAATATGTGAATGCAGGTTACGCGTATTGTTTTACTGCGCGTAAACCGTATTCGTCTGGAAGAGCTCAAAGAAAATCGAAAACGAACGACGCGCGACAGCTGGCAAATATATGATGATACCGAATAATCGAGTCGTTTCTATCGCCTCTCACAACTACTGCTTTTAACTTCCCACATTGTCCAATATTAACGCTCAGTAAATTCGCACCTTCGGATAATTTGATTTGTGCGCGAAATTCTTTTCATTCGGTCAGCACCGTCGCATCGAACTTTTAAATGAATATCGACACCTGCTCGTCAATATTTCCGGCGAATATATGTTACCGGCACCCGAATCTCCCAAAGACTACGAATGAAGCACTATTATGTGGACATTATTGTATGTGACATTTGAAAGCTCTGACGCACCACTGATAATTACTTTGGAGCACTTTTTGTTAATGGTGCTGTGACCGAATATTTTAGAAAAACTTTTGTGTCTGACATTTGTTTTTGTTTTATTCTTCCTTAGTAGTAGATTGCGGATGCTTAATGCTTGTAGATGTAGGGAGAGGGTACGAATATGAGATAGGGTGGAATTTTTTGTTTCAACCTCAATGGACAGTCTTTGCGCATGCATATAGAAGTCAAATCTACACTAGTTTGTGCTGCGATTTCAAAGAAGCAAAAAAGGAAAGTTAGTCTCTAATCATCGTAGTTTAAAGACATTAATAAAAATTTAAGTATATTGTGTTTTTGGTTCTAGTAAAATAGCGAGTTGTAGTAATCTGAGGCATTGTCTTTCTGTTTGAAAATTTAGTACTGAATAATCAACTGGGTATACAATTGCTCCTTCAGATGACAAGAACAAAGTTAAAGAAAGGAATTTAATAATTATTATGAAGAGGATATGACAGAATCTGTCAAAGCAAAGTGATAATAGTGTCACGTTGTACTTGAAGCATGCCGTCTGATATATTTCGCAACTTTTCTCGTCGATCAGCGATTTGGTATCTTCGATCTATCGTAGTAGTACAATGCTTTTCGGTGTTGCGACCTGGACACAGACATCTTCAATGTTTGTCGACTCTGTAACGTGCTTTCGAAAGAAATACACGACAAGCGACGGGCGTTGTACGGATAGCTGCGCCTTTTTTTAGAGGAATACAAGAAGCTGTATCTCTCTTCGGACAGAATATCGAATGAAATCTATTTTCTTTCGCTATAAAGCGAAAGTCGTATCCATGTGCTAATACAAAGGAAAAAGAACAATAATTTCACAATTTTCCATGGTTGAAATAATAGCAGTGAATTTTTCGAGGGAATCGGAAACTCTGGAGTGCTTGAAATTACAAGTATTGTGCTTTCAACGATTGGATCGCCTTCTATACCTCTATTCAGAAAATACACTTTCATGTTCAGCCTGGTGCGGCTTAAAAGAAGCATCAAGAGGTTCAACAGAGTTGTTAATATTTAAATATCTCTACTCTACAGATCTGTAATGGTTTATGCACTTGTGGTAATCCATGCATACAGAAAATTGTTTTCTTTATATTTTATAAAAGAGGTTGTTAATTGCTTAGTAGCAAAGTCAACTGGGATTCGTCATTTAATAATCTACTAGGATGTAAGTACTTGACGAATAGCCTACATGTTGAATAAGTTGCAGCCGAATCGGTTCACTAGCTCCAGAGTTATGGCAAAAAATCCAAGTGGATCTATATTTCTGTTACACACTGTATGAAGACACTCTGTACCAGTTCCGTGGAATGTACATACCGTCACTCAAAGTGAAATTCGCATTGGTTATATCGTAAGAAGTGTTGACTCACTACAATTATAAGATAAGGAATTTGATCGAAAATAAAATAGCAGTTTATATGTAGTTTAATACTAGGTCATTAATTGTACTGAATATTACAAAATTAACACTGCACTTTATTAATGGAAAAACAGACAGTACTACAGTACTCAATATTTCTTACGACACGACATGCATGATTCTCACTGTCAGTGACTGTATTTCATTCATAAAGGATACTGCTGAGCAAGAAGCATCGCAGACTTGTCACGTTGAAATACAGTGTCTGCCAAAGATTTCCGGTCAAAACGTGACTTTGTAATATCTCTGATATTAAAGGTATTTAAGAATAACAACCCATTGCATAAGTGTAGTTTGAAAATTAGATTATAGAGTAGATACCACTTGTGAATTCTTTTGCAAAAATAATGTTACTAATTTGTATTTAAAATTTAAGAGGTATGATGAAATGATTGTTTGGCCGGAAACTTTTGACAGCCACTGTATATCTCTGGCACAATTTCACAATTGTGCGACTATTTACGAAACAGCATTTTAATGGAATCCGGTATTCGAAGTCGTGAATTAACGTCCTAAGAGCTTATTAGCTTGCGGCCGGGGCCCTCACCTTCGTCCATCACTTTCGTTTTTATCCTTCTGGACTGACTTTCGTCGATCCTTCTTGTTCTCTTTGTTCCCTTTCGTCCCTGCCGGAAAACTAACGCCTCGGTAATTTCTTCAAGAAGCGGGCGGTGCTAGGCGAAGCCGCACTTTGCGAGTCAAGCGGCCGTAAGAAGACGCAGTAACGTTTGAAATTTCGAGGACCACGAGCTTCCGCGTTTATCCCCGCACCAGCACCCACCATTCTTCTCGATTCAACTGTGACGCTCTTCTCTTTCTTTCGAACAGGATTCTCCTCGTTCCACTTACCCGGTTGACTCGCGAAACTAATTAAGTGGCCACTCGATCGAGGGATCGAGTTTTTTTTAGGAAACGAGGATTGAGTTCTTAATGAAGGACCCGGTTGTTCTCATTCGTAGTTGATCTTCAAAAGGTATGATTAATTCAGGATGAAGGTATAATGAGGTTCTAGAAGTCGAGAAGATTTAACCGGGCCGGTTGAGCTCACGCAATTTTCTTCTAGAATTTTCGAGGCAGTCACGCAAAACCTTGCTTAATTCTGCGAGAGTAGTTTAATGCTTAGTTTAGATCATTGTTTAGATAATACAGCGGTCTGTGTAAAATGAGTTTACACTGATTGAGTATTATACGCATTGGCAGAGACGAACAAGTACCCCTGGTGCATATTTATATTATTTGGCCTGATGATATATGGAATGTCTCTTTGCCTCGGTCTAGCTTGTAGGTATTGGCGAAATTTTGTGGTAGCGGGACTTGTTTATTGCGTGGCGATCACGAATATCCAATTTATTATTCTATATCAAACCATTTCCAAGATTATTACCATTTCCACGTTAGGGGTTCAACTTTGTAGGATGGTTTCATCCCTTAAACTAGAATTACCGCAGCTAAAAAAAATACGTTTCTAATATTTTAGTCTGTTCTTCAAGCCTGCAAAGCATTATTAAAATCAGACCCTGGCCGTTCGCAACAGTTCCTTGTTAGTGTTACGCTTACTCGCGAGCGTGACGCCGAAGAAGCACCCAGCAAAGAGTCCGAATAGAGAAAGGACAAAAGAAAGCGCTGTAATAAAAAGGTGAGGGCCCAGCTGCGAGTGTCTTTTTCAGTAAAATTGAAGAGAGTCCGTGTAAATGAGTACATAAACTGTATATTCCTGAGCGAAAGAAAAGGAGTGATAGAAATCACGGAGTGAGAATAAATTCGCCCCATTATTACTGCTAAATGGTGACATTATTTAAGCTCCCATTATTTCATGCATAAATTGATTTAATCATTTGTATTATTTAAATCCTTCTCACTACGTACAGTGGCTGGTAAAAATTTCCGGCCAAAATGTAATTTTGTTATATCGCTGATATTAAAGGTATTTAAAAATAACAAATCATTGCGTATAGCGTAACCACTTGTTAAGTCTTTTGCAAAAATAATGTGATTAATTTGTATTTAACCATTCCGTTAGGGCTGCCTATGATACATACCGCGTGTGACATACAATGTCAGGTGTACAATCGCGATTTACTGAGAACAACGAGAGTTCTCGTCAGCGCGCATTCTTCAAAAGGTATATCGCACTACACTAAACTAATATTATTTATTTATTCGTATTTCGTATTGTATTACTAGTGCACATACAAAAGATGTAAGAATAACATTAAGTTTTAGTTTGCTTCGAGCAGTGTGTTCACACTGAAAGACTTCAAAGTCTTTCGTTTCAGCGGACCGAACTACGTTAGAGGCCTATGGGCGCCAACAGTACCGGACGGGTTAAGAGATATATTAAGATTATTATTTGGCCGGAAACATTTGGCAGCCACTGTATGTAATGGCAGGGACACGATTGACCAAGAGTTACACGATTTGCGCGATACAGGCATGGAAAGTCATGCAAAATGATAGTGCAAGAAAAAAAGGAGGAATGAAAGAGAAGCAAAGCCCGTAGCAAACGACGCGTCGCGTCGCCACGGTGGGAACGTGCATGCGACCCTCAAAGGAAAGTGCCGCAGGGCGATGCGCATATAGACGAGATTTAGAGATAGTCCGGACGAGGGTTTTCATTCCGAATCCAATAAAAGCTTTCAGCAGATTATGTATGTTCCCTTTCGCGCTGGAAAGCGCGTGTCCATTCTCCTCGATAAAGAGTTAGTTATCGTAAACCTCTGTTTATTTATTTACATACAATCTGTCACTCAAGGGGATATGCGCGGCACGTATAACATATTTTGCAGACATGTAACGCGAGAATATCAAATTTTTTCAAAGTGACGACCATGTGCGTTGAACGCTTTGCAGCGGCTTTTCCGTTTTCGTATTCGAATGGACCGCAAATGGAGTTTGTAGCATAGTGAATGGTTGCACAAAGTGTTACAACAAACTGTTGCAAATATATTGCGATCATTTTTTTGCCAAATTAGTACAATACCATAGGTGTATGTACAAAGTAGGGAAAATAAAATAAAAAATAGGTTTGTTTAGAAATGTTGGTGTAACCTTTTGGAATTTTATGCAAATATATAGTTCGAATGGTACATTAATAAATAAGGAAAAGTTGAATGTAGACAAAGTAGACTCTTTAGTACATGCGATAGAATTGGATAATGCTTACTATACGTGTGCCCACATTTTAGTTAAGATTATCTCACAATTTAAGTTAATAATATCCCGATGCAGTTTCCACTTTCACTTAAAAAATGTTTTCTTACTATATATTCTTCTCGGTGAACGGCGAAAAGGTCTGAATGGAACCGTATGTCGCATATCCACCGTTTGCTCAATATAAATTGTTAAAGTTTTTGCACAAGGAAGCGAAACCTGTTTTGCATCGAATTCTCTAATATTCTAGACATTTCTCAGAAGGCAATATGTTCTAATTTACGCCACAGATAAAAGTTTAATGATGCGGTATTCGGGAAACGGGGAACACTGGAAATACCACGGTTCTATCTTTCTATACAATGCAGTGAAAAAATGTTGCCGAACAATGGTCTCGCAAGCAAACTGTAACGTGTTGGACAACCGTTACGTGAAGACCACTTGCATTGTTCACCGTTTAATGCAATGTATGCCAAAACAATTGCCGTACAATTTTAACAAACCAAATCGACTTTCCTTATCACCATCTTACTATGGAACGTTCGCATCATGGGACAAGTGAAATATTCCCAAATGCCTCTTAATCATTCAGAGAGAGTTTGCACGTACGTGCAAGCTGTCATGTAGCATTCTGAACACTTCCAATTATTATTGCAGTTTGAAATAAAACTTTAAGCCTGCTGTGAAATAATTTGGCCCGTGTGCAGCGATGATCTCGCGCAAGAGCACGACTCGTCGCATCGTTGAACCGGAAATGTAAAAGTTTCCGGGTAAACACGTCGGGAGTAACGCTGCCAAGTGTTTGCCAGCTCGCGCTGTTGTTCTTTGCGGATGAAATTGTGCGTGCGCTACGTCTTTGTACGAGCATGGCAAAAAGGAACGCGCCTCGCTACCCTTGACTAACCACGGCAAACACTTTGCACACTAGGATTCTCTGTCGCGACCACGTGAAAACTAAATGAGAACGTGTCACGGTCCGCGTGCAATTTCGCACGCCCCGCCGCGACGCGAAATTAAACGGGAATGGTGTTACAATGTAATCGTATATAACGCTCTACGCCAATTTGTATTTTGCCGATTGGCGAAACGTTATAAATTGAACGTATGATCTAGGTGTAAAACTCGAGGAACGGTGATCTATGAGATTCCATGTCAATTCAACATTCTTCGCAAGGATCCACGCGCGTGTGTGCTATCAAACTTATTCAAAATTTGATACTATACCACGAAAAGATGAGTAGAAGAGCTGGTTCGGTAATAAAATAATTTTTCTTTGCGTTTACACATTGTAAATGATTTGCAAATGCATTGAATTGGTCGTAAAATAATTTCGGTTTTGTAGATTCTTAAGCGATAAGTTGTTTCAACTAACTTATCTACGAGAATAATTACAAATTCTGTTGTCTAGCCTGTATTAACTTTTAGTCACTAAAAGTACCGGTAACAATTCATCTTAAAAATGGTAATGTTGAGTACATTCGATCCTGGCCCGCTAAAGTTTAGTCCTTTCCCAAAACAGGGCTGAGTTATCGTACACCTCGACTCTTATTTAAGACCCAACAGCCACAGTAGTAAGACCAGCTGGAGTTCTATATTCAGAAAATAACAGCAATATGCGTAAAGTGTTAGAGCATGGAACGCATCAAAACTTATACAGTAAACGTGCAACTCTGTATACATAGTATAATTTCCTGTAGCTTGCAGTTAGATATAAAGCCACATACAATAAAGCTTTCATCTAACAATTATGCGAAAGTAGTATTAACTGACAGTATTATAGTATTTGTCACTGATTGTGAGGGGTACGGCACAGTGTACACTGTTGGAATGTATATGAGCAAATGCATCCAACAAGGGTAGTCTTGGCTAATGCAAACGTCCCACTGAGAAAATATAGGTCAAATTAGGATGCAGTTAGAATAGTTTCTAAACGTTTCTGAAGCGTAATATAATATGTTTGTTTGTCTTAGAATCGGAGCCCAAATGTTTATAATATAAAACTTGTAAAAGCTTGAAAGATCGGTGTCACTGTATATTATACTATATAAATGAATAAAGTTACGCATATTCGGCAATAACTTCTACATGTGAAAAGTAACAATTAAAGTAACTATTTAATGGCTTCGTTCTGCTTATTTACAATTAGAAATTTAACGCAATCCAACATTGTATTGTTCTGTGCGAAAAGTTCATTGTATAATACTTAAGTCTAGGTGAGGCTGCCTACGGCAGTGTGGGATCTGGACATTTTAATTTGGTATGTGTACATTATTTCCTGAATGGCACATTTGCGGTAGCCGTGACCACCCTTATTGAACACCTTTACTTATAAGCTTTCCAATAGTTTCCCATATACCCCAGTGGGAGTTCGCCTAAATACTGTAGTACAACCTATTACATAAATTACAGAAAACAAATTTTGATAATAGATTCATTTTGTCAGTAGCTATATATTATTAATTCTACGTGAACATAATTTTCAACCACCGTTTAAATTTATTAAAACTTATTAAACGAAAAAAAGAAATTATTTTTATCTTTCCATTGGTTTTAATCACAATAACTTCTATTACCTCTTATTGCGCGTCTCCTTCAATCCCCCCCGTCCTCCACATTACGCCCCAAAAGCTTCAAATCGAAATGCTATTGGAACGAGATATTACATTCCATCAAAACTCGCCCAACAATGCTACGAACACAGAGTGCCGCACGCTCAATTTAACTTCTAATATTCAATTTTACTTGCAGACACAATCGTTTTCAATTTCAATTTTCTCCTTTCCGCGTTTCCAGAAACAATATGAAAGTAGCGATATGAATCATAGGAACGGGTAGCTACCAACGCGACGGTCACCTGTTTGTCGGCTCATTCGACGCGGCGAGGGTATATTAGCAAAGGCAACATCGTTATTAGGATTTAAATAACATTTCGTTGCAGTTAACTGAGCAGCTGGCGTTCGAATGGTCGTATATTTCAACGTAATAGGATGGGAACGCGACCGAGAGAGCGGAGCCAAACAAGTTACAGAGTGGGTTACGAATTTCGTAGATGTCGGAAACCAACATGGTGCTGGCCCGTGCCGCAATCGCAAAGTAGTTTAATTGGATTTTCGACGTGATTAAAGTGTGCGCGTCTACGTTTCCGACATGATCGTGATAATCACGAAGCCAACTCATTTCTCTTACTTACTAGCTAACCTCCCCCTTTCACTCACTGTACGCTGCAGCGTCCTCGGTAATTTGTTGCTGTTTTTTTTCTCTATCTTAACCCAAATTCATTACGTTTGAAAATGCGCTTCGCGATATTTAATACTTTAGAAGATAGCTGAGCAAACCGAGAGTATTTTTTTTTTTATGAAATATTTGAGCAAAACTCCATGTAGCTAGTCACCTTTTTACGATTCTTCCTCGAGCCTGTGAATATGGAGCATCGAAATTAAGAAATAAATTCTGCTTAATTTGCATACGTCCACATTTAACCACGCAAAACTTGCGAATATGTAGGCAAACCCGGCAAAATATCCGTAATATACATATGTGGTATTGAACAATATGTGTAGAATAGTCCATGGATCGGCTGCCACAATGCTTGAGCTGGATCTGATAATTTAACAATGTTCCACAATGTTCCAAACAAAAATTCATTTGCATCAAACGTACAATTTTTTTATAGGAATGAAATTCTGAAATCAACTTTTTATTACCAGAAAGGATTGCAGTCATTTTATGTCTCGTGAAGAGTGCCATGTGCTTTTTCTAATCGCGTTCTTATCCTACGTAAAGAGATACATTCAATAACGTAACAGAATGTATAATTTTAATTATTCAACCTTAAAATAATTTGATGTCTATGTAAAATACAGTCTACGAGTACAGTCTACTAATACATATTATTGGCGTATCGTAATCCTCAAATTCGACGTGGTGCAAAAGTTAATTCGTTTGTTTATTCCTAATCGCATTAGATCTCGGGAATAATATTCATGGACGAACTTTGCACACTCACCATCTACCTTGATTATTTGATGCAATTGGGACAATATTATTATTCCTATTGTAGGATTGGAAATACGGTGTGAATGTTGAGTACTTGAGAAGGTCGTGCGCATGGAGGGTACAGCGGCCCAAGGGTTCGGGTGGTCGGGACCGACCATCACCGAGGAATGACTGGGGGGTGTGTCCTGAATGAGTGAGCGCAAATGAGGAATAGAATGAAAGAGAAACTAAGAGTGAAAGAATATAACGAATGAACGATGCGTGCAAGAGGCAGATTTAGGAGAGAGTTTGAACAGAGTGAAGAGTGTCGTGAGCTGAGAGTATTGTTGAGAGTGTTGAAAGTATCGTGAGTGAATCGTGTGTTTGAGTAATGTCGTGTGTCGACATATCCTTATAATAAAGTTAGTGTCTTTATGAGAGTAACTGAAGTCTTATTACACCACCTGTCCTCTATTCCCAAACTACGTGAGGTTTACAGAAAATAACTTCTACACTATTATAATTGGTTAATGTATTACCAGGTGTAACAAACTTTTTCAAAGCCATGCGAACCACTCAATCGGACTAGTCTTCTCCTTCTTGATGAGGTTTTACCTGCCTTTGAAAGTTTTGAAAGTCGTTGGCTGCTCCCTTGCCCACTCATTATGTCGCGAGCCTCGCTCACGTTCTCTTTGTGAATTCAATCGATGCACACAATCTCGTCCAAAGCTTCAACGGAAATACTTGCCCGATACATAAAGAGAGACAGAGAGAGAAGAGGGAAGTGGGGACAGAGAGCTCCATGGTCTGCCTACGCTAATTGGAGGTAAAGGACTCATTCTACACATTAAGAGGCTTACGTCGAAAAATACGATCGATTAAGTGGCTGACAATATGAATACACAGAAACTTCTCTTCAGGCACAAACCGCTTGAGACGTTAAGCAGGTCGCGGAAATGTTGGACCCTTTGATAACTTAAAAGAAATATAAAGAATCCTTCGGAACGAGGAGAAGAGCTTGCTTCTTCCTTTGTAATGTTTGCTTTGCACAGTTGATGCTTGTAATGAGGAATATCCGTGCAATATTTACGTCGATTTCTTTGCTTTGATATGCAAGGTGTCCCACGAACTCGGCCCACCAGAAATATCCTCGTTATTTTGAACAACACGCGAAAATGTCTCAAATAAACGTTTTAGGATTTAAAGCAATTGATAATATAGTAATCGCAGTTTTTTTTATGAGTGGATGCGTAAAATTTGTTTCTATCGAAATCGTGTATAAAAAATAAGTAGTATGGGAGTGCAAAGCGCCCGATGTCCAGCTACAGGACATTTTTGACCGCGCTACCTGGGACACAGATGTTCTGCAGGCGAGCAACGATGGCCGGCAGAACCGTGTCCCTTATTTTCTATATCTTTAAGGATACGAATGAGAGAGAGAGAGAGAGAGAGAGAGAGAGAGAGAGACAGAGAGAGGGGAGAGAATGACTGAGGACGAATGGATGTATGAATGGAAATGGACAGTGTGGATTGAGGAGTGGAGTAGTGTGGATCGAGTAACGGAGTGGAGTAGATCGAGGAGCACCGTAGAATAGAGTAGAACAGCGTAGTACAGCGTAGATAGTGTAGAACAGTGTAGAAATAAGTATAAGGAATAGTGTAGCGTGTTAATAAATATACAGGGTGGGGCAGTAACTATAAACACCTCAGATATCTTCGAAACTATAAGTTTCACAGAAATATTTGCTGAAATAAAATTGCACAGTACGAAGGGGGCCATCGGGTGGCGATTGGTAGTAAATGAAACATACGTATTGTAAACAGTAGCGGAATGGGTAATGCTTACCGTTTACTTCACTGAGAATAAACACTGCTTGAAGGACACTTTAATAGTTTGCAGGATAAGTGTACTATTCAATATACAAATAGTAAAGAGAAACTGTACAAAGAAGTACCAACTACACCTTACGAATAAGTTCTGACGCTGTAAGACTTGCAAGTAAATCAATCGTAAAAAGAATCCAATGGTGCATTGACAGTGATGGTCATCATTTCGAACACCTACTATAAACGTATGTATCATTTACTACCAAAACCGTAAGTATTATCGCCTTTCTCTACTTTCTGTGACCTTCAATGGCCTTATGTAATAGGTCGTTGAACTCGTTTTAAGATCCTCTATCGTGATACGGAAGCAAAAACATATCGATCCATTTAAAAACATGGAAGTGACCTTCAAATGTCCGAAGTACCTCCACTTGCAAAAAAACTATTATCACCACCCGATGGCCCCCTTTGTACTGTGCAATTTTATTTCAGCAAATATTTCTGTGAAACTTATAGTTTCGAAGATATCTGGGGTGCTAATAGTTACTGCCCCAACCTGTATAATAGTCTCATCGTTGGAAAATATATTACACTTACACCGGTTTAATTTCATTAAAACTTCCAATCCCACAGTAGGGTAGACCGAGGCGAATCGGATCACTCTTTATTTGATGGTAAAAAAAATAGTTAAAATTTAGAAACGAAATATTTTATTATAAATTCGAAACAAGTACCCATTCAACATGAACATTTATAATGAAAAATATAAACAACTTAAAAAATTCCTCCTTTATGGACAAAAAATGAAAAAGTGGAATATATCCGATTTGCCCCGAGCATGAGGCTCGAACATCTCTAAAAAATAATTTATTGGGGATTATTATTCTACTACCATTTTCTGTTTACTGCCTTAGCTTTAGATGTCAATAAAATAAGAATCTTTCAAGTTAATTTATCACATATCCCAGAGTGATATGCCCCTATCTTATAATACTTGGCTACACACTTTGAAAATTCACCCCAAACATATGTATCCTTTCAACCCTTAAAGAGGCTAAATTCTAGGTGCAATGGACCTGCGGATGAGATGATATGCTCTCATAACATGAGAGGCTATACATAGATATACATGCTCTGATATTCCTTTAGTTTAGCGATATAATAAATATTGTTTGCGAACCACATTATCTGTTCTTCTTGCTTGAAATTAGACGACTAGGTTCTATGGTGGGTTCACAAAGGATATTCAACATTTAAACTTATATAATCTTTGTTGGAAAGGTTTATGCAAGCAAACCAAATAATCCTTCCTCTATTCTGTTCGAATGATGTGTTTTTTACCTGAGCCATACAAAATCCAAATAATCTCAATCATTATTCACCTCACCCAGACAATTTCTAGTTAGATTGCCTTATGTATAAATATTCAACTTCTTGTTTTCTTTCGTGGAAAGATCTATAATTATATTTGAATTTTACCTTGATATTATAATTTCGCATGTATTTACTTCTGCAAGTATATCTTTTTGCTTTGTATACCAATTGAATTTACAATGTGAAATGGTAATTTTTTAAAAAGTATGCCACCACTCGATTTACCTTACAAATTCTAACGTTGTTTTTACACCAATATCATATTTTCCACCAAATGCAATAGCAGCCTCGATTCTTTTGGCCAATGGTATAGTACTCCCAGCCAATGCAATCATCGTTGGGAATATAGTTGGCGAACAGGTCGCTTTGGGATGGTCGCGTTCCTTGAATCGTTGTAACTTAAGCTATTTTAGGATGATATGAAAGAGGTCGGCGCAGAATCGGTTCGTGTTACTAGCCTCGGAGGTGTCATTTATATGGCAACTTAAAGCGACCCAAAATCCATGGAAATCCGTCCCCTATCATTTCACAAACAATAAAATGTCATCTGAGGAACACTTGTCCCAAATCCTGCGTCGAGAAGGTATCTCTGGGGATTGCTGGCAGCGAATAAGGCGAAAGTTCGATCGTACGAGAAATAATATAATATAATATTCGTATGTTCTACAAAAGGTACGTTTTAAATTATATTTATTCAATGGACCTCGTTTTGCGTAGAATTTTGATTGAAAATTTTGTTTCAAGGCGCATTGAAGAAAGAAACAAGAAGGATAATAATTCTAAGCTTTCAGTCATCATTTACTTGTGCTCCTTACTTGACGTGTGGCGCTAGTACAAAATTAAGAAAAATAAGTTTGCTATAGGAATACTTATTATTAAGAATACTTCTTTATGTATCCATTCCACATATTTCCTTTCGTGATAATAAAAAATAAAAGTCAATTCTACATCGCCATTAAATCGACTGTACAAAGTGTTACGTGAAAGTCCAATTTTCACAATACTAAGAAAAGGGATTTGATCCGTTTGCTAACATCCGTTTGTTGTTTTTTAAAATACAAGAAAGTTGCGTACATAAAAAATGTTTAACCCAAGAGAAAACACTTTTACTACTTATGGGAGTTTCACTACTAATTTAATTTAAAAATTGATGCCACGTTTAAAACATTTCTTTGGCAGATTAACGGAAATGCCTGAAAAATCGTAGTTAATTTTACAGAATACACCGTGTATAAAGTTTATTAAAATACTAATATCAAAAGATATGTATATATATATATATTCCTGTATTATTTTTCGATATAAACCTTTTAACTTCCACCAGTGCACACGTGGTTCATAGACGCGTAAGAAAAATATCAAAAAACTAATTACTACACTGTGCGACCCCGTTATTACCATACAACTTTCATTTGAGCCATTTTTTCGTCTAATGAACGGCTAACAAGTAATTTAGGTGGCACACTTAGAAGAATCACTTTGTACATCAACGCGATCTCTTACTTCCAATTATAATAATTACCAGTGTAGAGAAACGATTTTTTCATCGTAATGAACTCACTACACATGTCGTATGAAAGAGCTATTAACATTTAATTAAAGTAAGCAAAAAGTAGGCCGATATACCCACGATTCATCATAATTCTTAAAAAGAAAAAGTCAAACGCCAAAACGAGAAAGGCGACGAAAAATTCAGTCTCATCTAATTAACCATCGATTCACCTCAAACACAATCTGTCTACCCAGTTAAGCGACATTGCAGTGAGCTGCTCCGAAACTTTGGTCGTGTTCATTCTTATCGTTCTCCCGCGCCAGCCTAAACGGCAGTGTACAAATTAATCTCCTAAAAGCATCGGGAGCACCCTTGTAAAGGTTCGCGTGCCGTACTTAAGAAACTTACTCGACGAAATATCGTGAAAGGGCCGTTTTCGACGTCGCGGACGTGCAGCTGGGAGCCAACTTTGACGTCGCGAGATCGTCATCAGAGCATACGAGACCCACGAATAGGATCGAGGAAGAAAGACGCAGCGAAAGCGAATGGAAGAAGACACGGGATCCCGAATTATATTCCGGAGCGTCTACGGATGTCAGCGGAATGATTTGATAACAGTGTCTGCGGCAGATGCGCACGTTCGACCCTCTCGTCCCCGATTTCGTCCCTTTTGCGCTTTAAGCAACCGTAGAGAACTTCGTTACCAGCTCTCTCATCCCATGTCGGGTCATGCTGCGCGAAAAGTGCGTTACTTATCACATTCGCCGGCCCGAAATGATGCAATTATCGCTGGGACCGTCTGAAACTTCATTGGATTGTCTACTGACGACGTTACAAGCGGAGACTGGCGATATTGGAAAGAAGTTGTATGAAGCTGTTTGGTGAGAGGAGAGGATATTAACAAGCATATGGATTTATTTTTTATTATCTATTTGTGATATTTTTATTTCTATATTAAAATGCCTCCGATTAAAATCATGCAAACATTACATAAACTGCATTACGAATACGTTACTCTATTATATTTACGCTAGGTAACTGTTACAATAATAATATTCCTCAAAAAATTGTATGAAGCATAAATATTTTTTACCCCATGCACAATGTACAAATATAATACCAGCTGATCGCACACATTATACAACGGAGTAGTATCTTTTTAGGGATGTTATACATAATATTTTCAACCTCTCTGTATGCATTTTGTTTAAGAACATTTGGACATTTGGACATTAAGGACATTTGTTTAAAGGGCTCCTATTTTTACTTCTAATTCGTTATACTAATTCTTATAATAAAATGAGATTGATGACGATGCATATGCACATATGCAGGATTCCTGTTAAAATAATTAAATATTATCAAATAAAAAAATTCGATACTACTTTATATCATCGTAATTTTACACGTGCAAACGTACATTAATTATAATTCGAAATATTATACTACTATCAGCTATGTATTTTATCGTGACTGTGAACATGTAGAAAATTTAGTATTCCATTTTATTCAGTTTATGTAAATAAATCAGATGGTTAAACATATCTGTTAGCAACACTTTCTAAACAATATATATTCGCCCGAGAATTCAAGAATCGACTCACAAGCTCGAAGGTTCTGGGGTAAGTGCTGTGGGGTTCATCACAGTCCTCTTACCAAAAGGCATAGCCTTCCCCACTCCGTGGCCAGATCCTAGAGGAACAGAGTCCCTATTCTTTAGCAATGCGACGTCAGGTCGCTTGCCATATTTAAACTCTCTTTTCTATCCAATAAACAATCCTTCGACACTCGATAGTCAGAAAACCCAGAGCGGTCGCCAGCTATCGCTTGCCAGCAGGATGTTTGGACCCATTCATTCACACTCCAGACCTATCATAAATTAGTCAATCCTAGGACATCCGATAGCTGAATGGCGACGAGCCACCAGCCATCGTCTGTCGCCCAGATTGCATATCCTCAAAACAGTCTCTCTGACCACCCGTAACCTAAGCCCCTACCATAAATTAACCCTGAATGAATAGCACTCGACCATCCATCCCTATTTCTTTCTTTAAACATAAACTGACGCTAACATATCATTTAGTCACGAATGTATCTACCAATATCTTTTTCCAGAAAAATCTGTTGTCCATATCAATTTCGGATACGTTAAAAAACAAACGATCAATCCTCGAAAAAATTATTTTAGGTGTACAATCAGTGTTTAATAATTTAACGACTTCATAAGAGACTATAAAAATATAATATTCAACATATGATACATATACATAAGTACAGAGTATTAGAGAATACAGAATATATGTATAATATGTAAATGAAGAGGATAATATGCTAAACAAAAGGGGACTTTGCATGTTCTTCCACGCTTTAAAAACTGTATCTGTGGCACTCATTTTTCCAAATTGCAAGTATGGTGTAGTAAGCCGACAATGGTTTGAAAAAAAAGAGGTTTAGTTGCATAATTGGTTACTTTTTAATTAGATTAATCAGAGAAACGTTACTGCTTCTTACAGTATATGTAACTGCTAATTAATAACTGAATCTTTCATTTTATACGTTAACACGTCACTAGTTGTGTCAATGCTAAAGAACAATTTCAAAATGTACTTGTATTTCATTACTATGTTCAGCCGCAAAATTTGAATTATTGCTCGAACAGGATGCACGCCAGTCTCATAGCCGGAAGCCAACAAACTGAATTTAACATCTCCAGAATAATACTTTGATATGTTGTGCATAGAGGTTGTATTTAAAGCTGGACAAAAACTACCCATTTACTCACGAATTCGCACTGCTTCCGAATTGGCATAAAAGCAGTATCTATATATTATTCGAAAAAAAATTCGTGATCCCGAATAATTAGCTTAATAAAAATGAAACATTTAGCGTTAGCAAATTTAAATAATATTCCTGTATTATATTATGGTCCTGGTTATGTATGGTAACACAGAATGTATTATACATTTGTAGTCCGAAATACGGAATACAAATAAATGAAATACGTTGTCATAATTTTAATGCAATACTTTCATGACTTATAGATATTTGAAATTACCCGATACCTATAATCCGCATAAAATCAACTTTACAATAGATAGCCGTAATCCAGCATGAGCTGATATTTTATAAAATAAACTGCTTTCTGCTAACGAGCTTGTACTTTTGTGCAACAAAAATACGACACGTTTCCAAAGAGTCAATAATTTACTTGATATACATAGAGTATATAATAATCAATGCTTCGACGCACAGGCAACAAGAAATACGAAATATCAGGTGGGCTTAGAATTTTATCCAGAAATTGTAAGTTTGCAATCGACCACGACCATTTCTTCTGTCATCCATCCCTTCGAGACGATCGTTTAACCATACAAGAAATTGTTAAATGCAAGAAATGGTTTGTAACTCGTTACGGTGGAGGTATTCAGAAGTCAAGTTTCTATCATTCTTGGTCCTTTCGTAGCAGAGCCGCTTGATTTCTCAGTTGCTTTTGCGGACTGCTTGCAAGAATTACGACCCAGTTCGACTGGAACTTTCGTTTCCATTTCGAACGACAAAGTTCTTCGCTTCTGCCATAATCTCCTTCTCTATCCACCACTCTCTCCCTCTACCCTTTCATTTCCTCTTTCCTCTTCTTTCGACAGCCAAGGAACACAAAGTTAATCCAAACCATCCAGCCAGTCTTACTAAAGAGCCTCGAGGGCTGCGATGTTTGCGAGTTACTGTTAGACCTACAGCAGACTAATTACGGCCATCGTTTTCGCCCAATGACTGCATCATTCACACTGGCCAGTGGTGAATCCTTCGATTGTCCCAACTTCCGCGAGCGGGAGCTATTACGAATAATTCCTGGGTCTACAGCGGTGGCTTGATTTCATGCCATACATTTTATGTTAAGATTTAAAGCAATCGCATCAAATAAACTCTATTAAGCTCTTTCAATATTGCATTGCCAATACTTGTATTTGTGATAAAGTTTGAAATGAATTCAATCGTAAATGCGTTTGGAACGCAGTAAAATATTAATTTACTGGAACTCACTGTGCAATTTTTATGTACATATTTAGTTGGTAATTTGTATACAAAGTGGCTACTTAGAGATTAATTAAGTAACATTGTACTATCACGCAGAATGCAATTATTGAAATCTGAATTATAAGAAAACAAAAAAAAAATCGCATTTGACTTTAAACTGATTACGCTTTATAATTTACTTATTTATTTATTTTTCCCTACTTTATGATAAGATTTTATAATTTAGCTATTGCACATATGTAAATAATTAATTAATTTGACTCCATCCAAAATTTCCACGAATTTCACCTTTGTTTATTGTTAAAATTCGAAACTGGAAAATCGATAGGTTCACAATACGTGCCATACCAGAACAAAAACTCCAGCAGCCAGTATCTGGGATACTGTACATATTAAT
The DNA here is from genome assembly GCA_963583965.1 of Nomada ferruginata. Taxonomy (NCBI): domain Eukaryota; kingdom Metazoa; phylum Arthropoda; class Insecta; order Hymenoptera; family Apidae; genus Nomada; species Nomada ferruginata. The sequence goes on from OY757213.1 coordinate 31,371,237, forward strand.
TCCCCGTATTCGCTCTCTGTGCTTCATACGTTTTTTTATGCTGGAATCAGTGAACATCATTTAATTGTCGATTCGTGGCAGTTACCCGCCGTCCAATTAATAATTCAGTATGTCAGATTGTGATTCGCTTCGAATATTTGGGCTTTTAATAAAGCTCATCCGTATTCCAATAAGCTTGTACTGACAGTAAGCCAGAAGTGACTCGTCAAAAGCATCTTTTATTACAAATGTTATTCCTCACCGGAATCGTCATATACTAGAATCCTCCTTTCTGTTTAGGAATACGCGGTCATTGAATAGTGTACGATTATTCCCCTTCAAAGATAGGAACATAGGGGGCGTCCCACGTCTGATAGTATCGCAACTACTTATGAAGGCACTTCTTAAACTTTGCAAAAAATCGTGTTAAATCAATGTTGAACTGTACCTATTTGAGTCTGCATAACTTCAATTAATCACACTTTTTTTCGGCACATATGAATTTCAAAACCAAGCTGTGGAACGTTTGACAAAAAGAATGGATAATTATTAATAGTTAAATTATTTAATTAATTAATAGTTGAATTAATGTTTAAAATGTCAAAATTCGTAGAAGGTAACGCATTAATAGTAAAATGTTGGCTTTCCTTCGTTTTCTTCAGTCTGGGGAATAGAAAATAATCGCAGGGAGCCATATCCGTTGAATATGGTGGCTTGGTATCAGTATCGTAACATTTTTTGCGAGAAATTCCCTAATCAGTAGTGACGTGTGACTTGATGCTCCATTATGAAATCGCACAGCACATTAAATCGTAAATGACTGAACATGTAACCTAGGCAACCAATATCGATGAAATTTGGAACAGTTGTCAGAAACGACGAGTATACCAATATTATACAAATGCACTTTCTTCGTTAAGGGGGGAAACTCATGTAACGCGCTTAAAATGAAGTGTACCTTTATCATTTTTTTTAAAGAGCAAAAATTAACGAATCTTCTTTGAATTTCGTTTAGTACTTCATTTAATATTTAAGATGCTAAACAAAATTTTTGTAGCTTTTTGTATAAAAGAATTTATTTTAAAAATATCTTTAGTTAGCTGGAACGCTCTAGCGGAAAAGTTGTTCCATTTCGTGCACTGTAGAGCTTCGTAGAATTGACTTAGAACAGAAAATAAGGTATTCTCATTTTTGTCATAGAATTACGCTCTAGTTATACCTAAATTTGCAATAAATTTCGCGTAGCTGATCAGATATACAGACCTTTGAACAAAAAATTGATTTTTTTTAAAATTTGTTGAAAAGATGGAAAAAAGGTATTTAAATCTTTTTTTTAATGTATAATTAGGTATAACTAGAAGAGAATTTATTTGTCTCTCAAATCTACTTTGATTCAAGACAATCTGTCCATTGGTTTTTTCGCTACATTGCACGAGAGATTGAAGAAAGTCGTTTTGAGAAAAACGCGTTTAAAGTTTTCGATAGAAAAAGGGTAATGTTCGCAGCACGACTAAACGCTGACAAAATCAGTTGCCAAATCATAGGCAGGCATGCATACATTGTTTACCCGATTGCTGCTATTTGTCTTATTTCTAGCTTCTAGTGCATGAATAGAAAGATCGGGTGAAAGGAACGGACTGCGTGTTCCAACTGCTTGCGCGTATAGCTACGAACGCACGTAGTAGGCAGTAGGTACTTGCCACACGTTTAAAAACTTTGATTTCACGTTGTGGATAGTATGCTATACATGAGGAACTATCGATTTATGCAAAAAGAAAAAAAAATCGATTTTTTGGGCCAGTTACATGAGTTTCCCCCCCTTAACACCTTCTATATCGATCCTATGGGATTAACAAGTTCATCTTGATAGATCAGCCACAATTGTCACAATCCTGCTGAACCTGAACCATTACTGTATCGATTGGCGAACATTTGCTCTATGCCCGATCAGCGCGCGGCACCAGCAAGTGTGATAAACTCAACGCGCGTGTGAGTGTGATAAATTAGTCGGGCCTTCATAAACATTTCACAGCTGCTGCCGACACCCTCGACCCACCCCCAAACTCTGCAAATCATCAATGTATGTGTATGCGTGTGTACATGTGTGTGCGTGTGCATGTCGCAGCAAACGTTGCTGCTACCTTTTGTCCCTTTTCTCTTCCCTACACTCGTCGTCCACCTCTCTTCACCTCTGCCTATGTATCCTTGCCCGCTCGATGTTGTTCCAACGGTCACTATCGAGCTGGCGGAAGCGAAAGACCACTCAATACAACCCGTACCGTAGAATTCCGCGGTTTGTCCGGTTAATTTTTTTCCATTTGCGAGCGGTACGTACTCGCGTAACTAAATCTCGCTGACATTATCAATAGCGCGAAAATATATCGGCCTTGACGTTGGGACACCGACGCCCACGTTTTGAATCGTACGCTGTTGGAAGGAATGCGTTGGTTGGTGCGCTGCGCCCCTTTGGTTGCCATCATCTGCAGTCTCGATTAACCGTAATATCGAATTAACTAATAATATCTTCATATTCTAAAATTACTTATAAAAAATATATTATTTTTCTGGTCTAACTAAGTTTCTTAATATTTTGGAAAAATATTGCTGTGGCGTGCTCGCAATACTCGACAGCAGTAGCGAGTGGTTACGAACACTGAGTAGAGTCGACCAAGGTTGTAAGGCTTGGTCGTGTGGTACCACGACGGTCCGGCTGATGCGTACTCTTACACGTGGGTCACCTTACGAAGTCTTGTAAGGACCCCGGAGTCCTTCTTCCGTTGCTAAGTATGAATGCAAGACTGGGCTTGCGTGTGTGCGAGATCGAGGTTGTAAGACTCGTCTCGGCTGTATTTAGCGGTAGTACTCAAGATCAAGATACAACTCAAGATACAACTTCCTCGTCGAACGTTTGTCAAAACGTCAACTCGGAAGTCAGCTTGTGCACGCTGATTGGACATTAGGAAAAATTACTAATTGCCAATCAGCGTGTTTTGGTGGTGTAGACATACCCTTCCTTAGCGCCCGAAGCGCGTTTCTGGGAGGAGAGGGTGTGTCTTTAAAACGTGGCCATCAGTTTGACCACGCAGCGGAATTTCCATCAGGGTGTCCAAAACTTGACCGGCCAGATGTGTGTTGGGCCCAGCTCCGGAGACCCGCCGAAAATCCACGTTTATGACGCATGCAATTAACTGTTGAGGTCGTGAATAACTTCTAAGCCTTGTAGCTTCTTGACTAAAGATATAAAACGATTTCCTCAAAAACAGTCTTGTTACTTGCGCGTCATAAAACGTGCTAGCCATCTGCACGCAGAAGGAATTTTCGCGTGCCGATCGCTAGCCGCCTTCTTTTGGAGGTGCTGGTCTTTATTGTCCTTGCTCGTAAACCGTGGAACAATGTGAGGTGTTTTGTTCCGCGACGCATCGGCGTTATTAATTTAGCCTAGCTAATCCCTTGACCGGGACCTGAGGACCGCGCGCTCAACGGCTCTTGCAAGGAGGGTTCTACGACGGAACAATTGCTTTTAATCATTTCCCCTCGGACATGTCTCCTCAATTCAGTTGGCTGCTAAAGGGTTTGTATGGAATAGATATAGCGAAGAACTGGCCACGAAGTAGAGAAATATATTAAGAAAGACATAGACAAATTAATAATCATTTGAATGGACCGTTGTACAGAGTAATGCATATGTCTGATCATCAATCACAGACTATGTACTGATTTACAATATTTTTGGTGATAACAGAATATTCTCACAATTTATGGGTTGACTTAATACGTCTATTAAATGGGCATTACAATAAATTAGTCGTGTCTGACTTTTTTCGACCCCTCTATCCTTTAATTTATTATGAAAAAAAACAAACAGTATTTAATTATATTATTGCGGACCATTTTCGTAAAAAGAAAAACTCGACAGTCACAGTAAATGTACATTTATTATAATAAAATGTCTTCCCAATTTTCTGTCCAATGCAGAAAATAATAAATTTGTTATCTCGTTTACAGTGACGTTTCAGCATTCAATTGTATATGATTTGAGTTTAAAGTGAGCCGCTTTGAGACCGACCTCGGGAAATATATGGGCCGGGTTATGCTAGCCATTTTTTTCCGGTGGCAGCGTAAAAGATTGTCACGATTTACCGTAAAATGGTAGCAAGTCGAAAACATGACGCAGCCAACTGGCGAGTTGCGAAAAAAAGTACATATAACAGTGTAATGACGAGTGGCAACTGCCTATCTAAGGCACTATTAAATTTGCTCGTAATAACTTTTTAAATTTAAATAGATTAAACAATTAAGGGAAATTCTCTAAATAATTCTCTAAATTCTCTTCTATTCACTTTATCGGAACATTTATTTCTGATATACGTGACAATAGGTTACTTTCTGTCTCGCAATCAGTAGATATTAATAGTAAAATATAATGTTAAAATGATGATCTTATTAGGAATGCTTCTGGGTGTACAGTGAGGGGCCAAAATATTCGTGCACTTATAACGCAAATGAAAGCAAGTTAACACAACAATACTATTATAAACTATTGTATAAGACAATGTACTTCAGTACCTGCGCATTTGTTATTAGTTATTACTAATGCCTGTACATAACTCATGGTTACATATCTGCTTGAAAATATATAATAATGTACAAAAATATTTTACATTATATTGGATTCAGCAGATAGTTTATATATTCAATACATTTTTTCCTTTTTTTTTACTTTGTGGTTTAACATCCCATCGACACCAGGGTCATTATCGAATTATTATCCTTTGGTTTTTTGTCGTAGAGCTGAGTTTCTTTGAGGTAGTTTACTTTGTCAGATATGTGATCCTTTAATGTTATCAATGAATGTTAATAAATGTTAGCAATGCATGTCAAAGAGAGATCATGCGTTTGGTGCTTTTGCGTTCGTCGCACGATCCAATATGACAGAATGTTTGGATAGCAAGAATCAGATTTCAGAAAGAATTGACTATCCCTGTTGCAATATTTTAGTTTAATTTCTCGAGAATTCTCGGAGATTGATAAATATAATGTGATTTCACATTACGAGAACTTTCACCAAATAACATCCAATACAATTACAGTCAGTATACCGGTTAATACGCAACAATAATTCCTCAATAATTTATTCAAATTCACATTAAAAGCTATCTCTCTATCAATACCGAATATTAATAAAAGAATAAAACCGATTACCCAACCACGCATCGACAAATGGACGACGGTTCGAATTTCAAAATTTGCCCCAACAATTTTCTCAGATGAATTCACTAAACGATAACATTACTTCCAGAAATCGTCCGAACTCACGGGAAGATATTGATTCCACCTCCTTCAGAGACGTCGACGAGGATAAGGGTGGCTTGGCCATAGAGTGATTGATGGACGTCGTTTATATCGTCCATGCAAGCCGCAAAGGAGGGAAGTGTCCGTCATGATACGTACATTGGGGCGTTCTTCAGGAACATTTGTTCCTTTCCCACTGGTATCAAGAGATATTCCACGGAATGACAAGGAGCCAGGACAATGGGAACTGTATAGTCCAGCGACATACATCTTTGCACTTCTACATAGTACATTTAAGAACCACGGTCCAGCCGAGTGGCTACCTTTAAGCCGTAGAAAGAGATCCGGGCTCGTGTCTCTTTGTCGACCCGGCCAAGATACGACTTGGCCACGTTTTGTCTGCCATACGTAACGTTGATCTGTACACGATTCAATAAGATTTCGAAGGGTGTTCTTTGGGAAAGCTATGTATATTTCTGCTGCTTTTTATAAGTTTGGGATAAATATTGTTTTTCCACGGATGGGGTAATCTTTCTTAAGGCACCGTCTGCAATATTGGTGTGGTATACATGTAGTATATTATTGATTGAAGGATGATGGCGAAAAATTGTTAGCCATAGACTGTGCAGTATTTAGTTTGTTCAGCATGATTATAAAATAATGAAAGATCAATCTTTAAAATGCGTCCAGACTGACTAAACAGTAGCAGTATGAAAATATCAACCGAGTAGAGAAGCGTTTCGTAAGAAATCAAGGAAATTTTAGTCTATATTAACTTTGGTATGGAATTTATAAATGTACCACGATTATGGAGTTTCGTACCAAAACAATCGATACCAAGACAATTCTAATACCAATTTTCTTCTTTTTTTTCCTTGCGTCAAATAATTCGGATCAAAATGAAACAGTGGCAGGGCGGGGGGAAGTGTAAAATACTTATGTCGTAGAGGGGATCTAGAATGGATCAGTGTTACCAATGGGATATAAAATATCTAGCTTACAAGGAGAGGACACGCTCGACGTGAAAGGGATTTTCCTCAATCTTGCAGGACTTGAAGATGACATATCTAAAGGTAATTTGGCAAAGCAGTAGCGCGCGCTTTTCAGAATTTTCCGAGAAAATTGCATTTGAAAATTCCTATACTTGTATATAAGCAGTTCGCGTTAAGTATTCAACAAGAAGGTGAGTAGCTGAGGGCATAACGAGAAATACTGGTAGTAGGAAGGTTGCTGGTTCGAGTCTCTCGGTATCGATAATTTTTTTTTTTTAATTGATATTTTTTGGCCTAAAATGTATGAAATCTGTGCCAAAGAACAGTTACTTTTACTTTTGAAATAGAAAATGCATCTTGTTTCTTTGTGGGGATTGGGAAAGAAATGGAACATAAAAAAATACAGAATGTTATATTTACTTTATTATTGTATTGCCATGCGATGTATACTTTTACAGGCAGGTCAAAAATTTCATAAAGAGGCTACAAAATAGTTCCGTTTTAATTGAACAGAAGCGGGAAATAAATTCCCGCGAAGATTGCATAAAAATTCAAGCCACTGTACATCATCAATTGTCTTCCCCAATATTTTTAAATATGATTAAATATGCATGGTTTGCATCTAAATTATCTGATAGCAGGGAAATATTTATGAATGTTAATCAAGTTTGTTTCCCGATAGAAATTCTGTCTAAAAACGCGTGCTCTTGCACGAACGCGGCGTTTATAGTGTGTGCAAGATGCCGTAGAAATTTTTGTTTTTCTGCTTTTATGATGAATATCACCCAGGCTCGTGTCTTATTAGCACGTAATTAATAAAAATAATACAATAATAAAGTAAATATAACATTCTGTATTTTTTTATGTTCCATTTCTTTCCCAATCCCCACAAAGAAACAAGATGCATTTTCTATTTCAAAAGTAAAAGTAACTGTTCCTTGGCACAGATTTCATACATTTTAGACCAAAAAATATCAATTAAAAAAAAAAAAATTATCGATACCGAGGACTCGAACCAGCAACCTTCCTACTACCAGTATTTCTCGTTATGCCCTCAGCTACTCACCTTCTTGTTGAATACTTAACGCGAACTGCTTATATACAAGTATAGGAATTTTCAAATGCAATTTTCTCGGAAAATTCTGAAAAGCGCGCGCTACTGCTTTGCCAAATTACCTTTAGATATGTCATCTTCAAGTCCTGCAAGTTTGAGGAAAATCCCTTTCACGTCGAGCGTGTCCTCTCCTTGTTAGAATGTATGTACTTCTGTGTAAATGCCAAATTCAAAGTATCTATTGTCCGCTGCCGTATGTATATAAATAAACACTTGGTCAAAATATCTTCACGACTCCATTTATATACAGTCGGGGACAAAAATAAGTGGACAGGTAGAGAGAATAGATATCAATGAAATTTAATCGACTTTACATTATTGATATAAACTTAACTTTTATTTGTCTTATATCCTTATAATACATAGATTATTTAGTGACAAATTCAAATTAATATTCACATTTTTATTTACGCATTCCACATTTAACGAAATAATCAGCCATTTCTCGAGAGACAAAAATAAGTGGACACCTTCCAAGAACGCTATAGTGGGGCAAGAAATCTAAACAAATTTTACAAATTGGTTATGCTTGCACGCAATAATCTCAAAGACGTCTATCGATAGCAATTTAGGCTTTTTGAGGATAACATCGCCTCTGAAATAATCTAAAAATGCCGAGAGGAACAGAAATTTGTAATCAAATTCGCAACTTAATTGTTTCGGACTGTCATAAGAAGTTGTGTTACCGCGAGATAGCCCAGAAGTGTAGCGTTTCGAAAAGTGCAATAGAAAAAATTTATAAAAAGTATTTATTATACAATACCGTGGAAAACTTAAGAGGGCGCGGGCCCAAACGATGTACGACTGTGCAAGAAGACCGTCGAATTGTCCGCAAATGTCGTAAAGATCCAACTATTCCATCAAGAAGCATGGCAGAAACGTTAGATGTAAACGTTTCAACAAAAACAATAAGAAGAAGATTGCACGAAGCTGGTTTAAAATGCTGCAAGGCTAGGCGTAAGCCATTTATTAGTAAAACTAATGTGAAGAAACGTTTGGCATTTGCGAAAAAATATGTAAATATGCCATTGTCATTTTGGAGAAACATAATATGGACTGATGAAAGAAAATTTGAGTTGCGGCAATTGAAAAAGAGGTACCAAGTATGGAGAAAAAAAATGAAGCATTTAAAGAATCGTTTATTACGCCAACAGTTAAATTTGGCAGCGCGGCGGATCGTTAATGGTGTGGGGGTGTTTTTCGTTGAATGGGATTGGTGCAGTGGTACAAATTGACGGCATAATGACTGCGGATGATTACATCGATGTTATAAATGAAAATTTAGAGATGGCAGTAGCAAAGATGGGTCTCAACACCGGATTTGTATTCCAACAAGACAATGATCCCAAACACACCGCCAGAAAAAGTCAGAAATTTTGTAAGGATTCGAATATTCAATTGCTTAAATGGCCTCCACAGAGTCCTGAGTTGAATCCGATTGAAAACCTGTGGAGTTTGTTGGATACAAAAGTACCATTGGATAAGAGAACCAATAAAACCGAACTTTTCAGAAACCTACAGAGAGAATTTGAAAATATCGAAATAGATTACGTTGAAATTTAATAACCAGTATTCCTAGACGGTTAGAAGCCGTAATCCAAGCAAAAGGCGGCAACACAAAGTATTAACTTTACTATGTATTCTATTTATCATGTAATTTATTGTGTGTCCACTTATTTTTGTCTCTCGACAAATAGCTGATTATTTCGTTGAACGTGGATAGCGTCCATAAAAATGTAAATATTAGTTTGAATTTGTCACTAAATAATCTATGTATTATAAGGATATAAGACAAATAAAAGTTAAGTTTATATCAATAATGTAAAGTCGATTAAATTTCATTGATATCTATTCTCTCTACCTGTCCACTTATTTTTGTCCCCGACTGTATATGTATTCGGAACTCAGTGCCGCTATACGTGATTATATTTGCTTATCGCTTACATTACATGAAACCTACCAATCTATACATTTCGGTACTTTTTGCAAAACATTTCCGTTAAAGAATAGATATTGATCAAGCAGTAGCATTGAACGAGAAATATGTATGTATTCTGTCCAGTAGCGCACGTCTACATAAACCGTTTTCTTATTCACTGAAATTGTATATGCATATCCTGAAAGTGATGTTTGTTTATCGCGGGACACTCTGTATATACTTGGTACCCATAAAATATGAACACGCCTGAGCACATTTTGCCGGGCTACTCAATAATGCAACTCGATTACCTTAAATAATCTACTATTATTATTCGACGTGTTCGATGATCATCCGATTAATCAATTATTAAATATTGTGATCGATGGCAAATGTTTCTATGGTTGCGCGTATTCACCTGGGTAATCGTCACCGGATGCTGAACGTCGCGCAAAACGTTTATCTACTTCTGCAATTCGTCATTCGCTCTGCTGTTTCGCTCCATATGCGTTGCTTTCACCAAATGGACGTGATTTATTACCGGTAAATGCTATATGAATACTTCGACGGTATTCGCTCATGCCCGATGAAAATACACGAATTTTGGCGTATCAAACCTGCTCACGACTGATGCGAGACCCGTTAATGATAATTTATCAATGCTCCGTTTTTGATTGCACAGCGAATTCAGTGGATTGAAATAATTCATTGAAGTCAGATACAAGCAGGCAATTTAAACAAAAGCTGCAACTGTCCCACGGAATAAGATATTTCGTTCTAAAGGGAGAAATACCGAATATGTAGTGGGAAATTGAAAGTGATTCTTAAGAAATTGTGTGGACATTTTCTAGATCTAAAAAATCCAAAAACCTCGCTTCAGCTGAAATGGTATGGGATACTATTATTTTATTTGAATTCTCTACTGTTTGGTGTACGAACCATATATGATATCTTTCATAAATACCTTTATCTATAAGTCACAGACTGTAACACTTTTTTTATCCATACAGTGGGTCATAGACTCATTCGTACCTACTCAATTATTTAGTTCAAATGATTAATATCACTTAATTATATACATTCTAATGTATTCTAATTTTCGATTAATGTACCGTTTCTCTCTTTATTTCATTCTTCCTCGAATAATTTATTTACATGGGCAAAAGTACTGCAAGGTCCCTTGTTTAAACCGCCCATGTACCAAAAAAAACTCACCTGTTTTTTAGATAAGACAATGGCCCGCAAGTAATTCTAGACATTAACCTCGTTAATGCAGCATCCGGAAAACTCGCTTTATACATCCCATTGGCAAAAATTAGTGGTACAAATGAGGTCAGGGAGATAGTAAGGTTCAAAATAAGGCAAAAATCAAGAATAACAAAACTGCGTTAAAAGCGCCTAATGAGAGGTGCGTACAACGTACAACGCCTAAAGGCACCCCATGCTAGACGATATTCAATATTTCATGTTGAATATTTCATATTGACTAATTACTTTTTTAATAAATACAAATGAAGAGCAACAAAACAAACCAGCTTAGGTGAATCATCGTTATTAGTAACGTAAGAGCATGAACACGTATAAGTAAGAACACGACCTGTTATATTCTCGCTGGGAGAGAAATCACAGAGTTATAATAAATACGCCATATTCGTTATTATTTAAATCCTGACGTTATTTAATCACCCATCATCTCTCATCATTTATTTATCTATTTATGTATTTATTACTCCTTACAGTAAGGAATCACACAATATATAACGTAGTATGTAATTAACCCTTTAAGTGTTTAATCCGTACGTCGTAAAGGGCGGGCGCGACGGTAAATGCAATAACGCTCCGCTTGGGCCCCTTGTGGATAATCTAAGATGTTAATTGTAAACTCTCAGGTGCATTCAAGACTCAAACGAATGATATATCGAATAAACACATCTGAAAGCCTAAAGGAGATAGATTCTTGGTTCTTTAGCTCTCACATGCTTTGACCGTCAGAGCAATCGTGTGTGCATATAACATGTGTAATATTCATAACTAGTGTATTGTTTTTTTTGCAGTGTTGACTTTTCATTACAAAAACGTCTAGTAGTGAATATGATAGTTCCGAAAATTATTCCGTACGTGCTCGAATATTATATGAATAATGAAGTAGTAAATCTGATTGTAAGTGAAACAAAACAAATATGCAATTGTCTGAAGAAACACATATTTTCATATTATTTATATCAAATAGAGACAATTTACGTCTTAAAGAAGATATGTATTTTTTTTATCACTTTTCGTAATTTTATTAAGCACTTAAAGGGTTAACCACTGCTCAGCGTGTTTAGCACGTTTCGTTTCTGAACACTGTGCAGTCAAAGAGCTACGAAGTAGTACAATACTTACGAAGCCTCGTGGCATCGAGCAGTTTTGCGCCAAGTCCATTTACAGAATTAATCTATCGAATTAAAAATAGAATTTTCTTAGCTAAAAGGCGTTAGTGTTAAACGTGATTGTTCTATGCCGATTAATATTATCTACGACAAAGGGCAATAATATAGACAAAGGTAGTGAACGACAGAAGGCAAAACGGCTGAGAAGCGTGACTGGGCTGTTCCCGAGGCAACGGATGATCTTAAAACTGGGAAATTGAAAAACGGTCGGGAAGTTTGTCGATGAATATGCAAATAATGTATTAAAAGTGAGAACGGAAACTTCTCCAACGGAGAAATATGAAACGTCTGAAATTGTTTCCGTTACGTATAAACGGATACCTTGTGCTGCCCTGATGAAAGTTGCCCGATGTTTACGATATAAAAATCAAGCGAATTTATTATCAGCTGTTTCATGCAAACGAGTTTCAAAGATTTACATTGCACATATTGCTTGATACATTTTACATTATTGGTTCTGATGTCAATAATTAATTTTTAAAGCGCTATGGGACTATCAATAATTTTAAATAAATTAAAATTAAGTAATTAAGTAATGTTTATATGACATTTATTATGAAGTAAAACAAAGCTCCATTTTCAATTCTAAGTTTTTTTTTTTAATTTTGGTTAATTAAATTAAAGGCGTTTACAGAAGTAATTATAAATGGAAAGAAGAGTATGCAATAATCTTGTCTGTACGAATTGATGAATAATAACAGTGGTCATAATCGAAGTAAGAGCATTAAATTGCTTGGATTTCTAGACTGAAAACTAGGAAAGTATATTGTGAATAAATCAATGGATACATTTTAAATGCATTAACTAGAAATATCGATCTGCATAAAAATGGTAAATATACAGGGTGTTGCATTGAGGCAAAAAGAGTTGAATATCTCATAAGAGATTGAAGATGTTCTTAGAAAAGTTGTTTGGTATGGAATCAGGCATTATGTGGTATAAATAATTTTTGCGGAAACAAAATTTTGGAAAACAAATGCAAAGAAGCAGCGGTAACGCGTATTTCTGCTTAAAGCGTTCACGTCAACTTGCTCGTGGCAGCTTGTCACACGTTAATCTTTCCGCGATGAACACAGCCATTTTTGTTTCTCCTTTTTCTACCTGCCTCATCCTCCGTATGCTTTTTTATAGTCGTCGGCACGACTACGCAACGCGGTCGCATGGAAAAAATGCTAATTTTCGTTGCGAACCTGCGGCCAGCCTTAGATGAGATCCTGCGTTACGTTCACGGAACGGTATAATGCCGCCTCTTTACTCTCAAGTATCTAATATTACCAGGGATGCTCTTTTCATGGCAAGAACAGTGGAGAAGAATAGAAAGTGTTACAGTATGATTTATAAATACCACCGCGTGGCTTAATATTGGACAGTGGTACTGCCAGGAACATTAGAAGTGATGGCAAAGAGATGCGCAATAATACGTGGTTACCAGCACGCTGCTGATGTCTTTTTATTTATGAATGAAAGTACTTTTATCAGGCTTGTGAGCCAGTTAAGTTTAAACCGTGTAGCGGGGAAATTTAGGCTGCAGAAGAATTATGTGAAGTTTGTGGTACAGGTGTGCACACTCTCGCTCACGAGTCTTAGAACATGTAATAAAATTCTATAGAAATTATCGTCGTTAATATATTTAACGGAGGGCCGCCTTTCAACCTTGTTTAATAATATTTTGTGTATACGTAATCAATAGTTTTGGAAATGTTCCCTTGCTACGGTTTAGCAATCTAACTGTTGTTCAATATGTATTGTTCAATATGTGCCTCTCATTTGAAGCGGAAGAGAATTTATATCCAACAAAAGTTACGACAGAAACACACAGTATTTCTGGAATCGTAGATCCTGAAAGAGAGTCATTTCATGCAGAATAATAAATCAGTTTACAATGAAATTTTTTTACATGAAATCTATGTTATGTATATTTACGTATGTATATTTGGACGCAGCATTTTCATGCCACTGTATTTCGCGGTTCGATAATTTGTGTGCGGCAGAGGCGACATTTCCTGAAATGTCTAAATTCGTAGAATAGATACTTGATATAATTGAAATTTATTGTATTACTTCAAACCGTGCAAAGCTTGAGTGTGCTTACAATCGTGAGTGGAAATAGTGATAGGTAGCTAGCTAAATTTGGTGGATTAAACAGATGACTGGTCAAGTGTTCAATTTTTTCGAAAATAAAATCTCATCGGAAGAAATATCTCTCTATTTTTGCAGGCTGTCCTGTGATTTCTCAAACACTCTGTATACAATATTAGGTATTACTTCAATAGAATACTGAATTCTTGTAATACCAAGATTTTTTTACATAAATTGTCGTAGGGGGATGGCCATTTACTGAAAACTTATAATAATAAACTGGAAAAAAACTGTAAGCGAAATCGTCACCCGCAATCGAGTTAAGTCCGTACCACTTTAACGAGGCAAGATGGAACTCTCCAACTCTTAAAGTTCTTGTAATAAAAAGATTTTTAATCAATTCAACCTGGTTAACTATACATATAAGCAACATACTTTCCTATTGTATATAGAATGAGAATTTTATTTTCCCCTAGTTTCATAAAACGTAAACCGTATTTCGTAACAAAAATATATAGTAGTGTATACACGACTAGTCGTACATTTGTTCCTGTTCAACTGCTTCCTATCAACCAATCAAAACGACTGTATATACTCCACATAAAAAGTATTAGAAAGTTCTCCAGGTTCATGTGTTGCTATTGTTTGTGTAATAACTCATATCAAAACCATAGTCACGCCGAACTGTTTAGGCAGTAAATCATGAAAAGCGAGAGCCACATTTTTAGTGCGTAGATAAGGCACGTTTTGAATTCGTTTGATATTCCACTCCATTTTCATGGCAATGTACTTCGAGTAAATCGTAAAAAACAGCTTGTTTAGACTGAAGCTCGACAGCTACATGCAGTAGACAAGTAGTAAAACGATGCGAATATTACTCGCATGGGAAATATGTATTATAGATTTTGAGGGAAATAGAATTGTGAGACAAATGGCGCAATATGGAATCATGTTTTATGTTATAAGTTCATTCAGATTATGGTGAAACCTATTAAAGTTCTTGGCATTTTAAAGACTAAGATTTCGTGTATTATTCCGAAACGTTGTGGCACATTGGAATGAAATTGCTACTATTGTTTGGAAAGTTAACATGGGCATTGCGATTGAATGTTTCTAATTGTAAATTAGACTTATGTAACAGTTATTACTACATACGTTTATTCTATTCTAGTTTGATTGATTACAGTTTTCGTAAATGGTTTATATTGTTTTACATCTAACAGATATATCAGTTTTGGTACAACAGTAAACGTTGATATATGTTTTGTTTGATTCTGAGAGCATACATATGTTAACATATTTTCAATTTATAAGGCAAATATGGGTGCATCGCGATTAATTACCTTCGCGGCAAAATGGCCCAATATCATACATATTCATAGAGAATCTATCATAAAATAGAATTCTCAGTTCAATCAAATCAAAATTCAAATTTAATAAGTTACAATGAAAGTTGTGTAAATTTTTGACAGCACAATCGAATGATATATTAATAAATGGGGTCAAAGTATTCTTAATATTATTACACTCAGAGTCAGACTTTCCAAATTTCTGTATCACGATTAAAATCTGTTATTGTAACTTATTATTCGTCAGTTTTAAGTATATAATAATACTTATTCACCTTGAAATAAAACAGTATACTGCCATATTTCTGGTAAATAACATTTAGAAACTTATTCTACATTTACCTGTTTATTCCTTCCCAAGGCCGACAGGATTGCACTGTTCCAAACGAAGTTGTTGAATATTTGTCCTCAGCTACCTTTGGATGCTTTTTAGGTTCACGAAACTAATTTCGTTGGCAACGACCAATCACATATACCGATTAATTAAAAAAATAATGCACACGATTGGTATACCCAGATTTACAAGAATTTTGCAGAAACAGGAGAGTATATTTAAATGTTTGATGGACAAGCAAACACACGGCACACGATATTAACAACGTATCTGAAACAGAAATAAAATCGTATTATTTTCTGAATCTGTTATTGATATAAATTATTTTAAGGTGCGCTTATTACATCTAACAAATAATTTCTGAAGAAACCGAAATAGCTATGCCTATTGTTATCGATAAACATTGGTTTGGAAATGAAACATTGAACTTCACAATTCTGTGGACATTTTTATTGTTCAAGAAAACTACTGTGTAAAAAAATAGACGAGTCAATCGAAAATTACCATAAAGTTTTCTGGGTTATGCTGATGTGTTATACATATGTATGTATAGAGAGTGATACCGAAATAGTTGGCCAAACTTTGTGAGAACGGCAGTGGCGTAGACGGCCTCACTCTTATACGTGTACCTGCAGCCTAACCAATACTAACTCAATCTAGTAACGCTGCGGAACCTTGGCGATTCCATATGTGTCAGTTCCTGTGACAAAAAATGTGCGCCAGAAGAAGCTGTAGTATTATAGATCCATTTGAACATCGCGCGAGTAGATTGGGTTAGTATTGGTCAGACCAAATAGTGCATAGTACAGCTGCCTAACGCCAGTACCGAGACTACACATTTTAATACCTTGACTGTCCCGTGCATCATGGTATTTTCTGGGCGCCCTGTGCATTGCCTTTAATGTACGGGTGCAGTCAGTGTTCAATGAGTTTTATTTAAGGCTATGTAGAATAAAAGGACAATGTGATAGAAATTGGCCAATTTGGACAGGCTAGACATAAAAACTTTGTATGTTAACTTCTACCATTGTCCTTTACAACTGGTGGTCTCCAACAGAATTCTCATCTTAACATTATTATAAAGCTTACATAAATTATGAACGAAATAATACAATATAATATTTCATGGGTTTGTTGTTATTTAAATTCAATTAATCGCGACTTATGGTACGAAATGTTGCTGTAAAATAATAAAGGATATTAGGTGGAATACAGATTGCAAAAGAAGAATACAATTTTTTCAAAGTCGCCCGATTAGGCCGGTTAATCGAGGTTGTACCGTAATTACCACAGAGGTTCAGCTAACCACTAACATCAGAATATACATGTATATGTATGTGTCAACAGTTGGACTTCTCATTCGATAGATTGTAAAAAATAGGGGACATGAGAAAAGGAAACAAGGAAATGCAATTATCAAACCGTTACATTGATTTACGAAGTTCAATTTACCAAAAAAGCTGCTCATTTCCAGCCAATCTAATAATTCCATTTAAGAAGAGACCCTCGTACAAACGAACTAGCAAAGAAGTACACACTATTCGATGGTTAAAATATTTCGAACTACGTTATCCATGTTACCTATTATCTATTGTACATTCCACAGCATGTAATTTCATTAAAAGTAAAAAGCTAGGCGCTTTGCTGATTCTTTTCCAATGCATCCAAACTGCTGCCGTGTGACGGATATTTTTCACTATCAGGTCAATTTCACGGCCATATCTCGCGTACCATTGCGCGCGAGGGAAGTTTAGGGCGAGTTATTTAAAGGGAGACAGGACGACAGGTTCAGGTGAACGTTCGGAGGGACAGGAGGTCGAACGAACGAAGAACGAAGAAACGAAGAACGAACGAACATGAAGGCAAAAGGATAGAATTGAAGCGGGGTACGGCTCGTGAATATTTTAGACGTGCCAGGAGTGTAGGAAGACAGGTTCGGGAGGAAATCAGAGGGGAAAGGGCTGGAAGGAGGATATTTTTCGAGGCGCCTCCGTAATTGGCGAGTTGAATCATTGATTAGCCGGCAGGCAGACGGCTTATGCTCACCCCCGTCCACCCTTCTATCAGCCCTGTTCGCGATCCAACCAGCCGCCTACCATCGGAGGGTAATACCTAATGTAGCCTAAGATATTACTTCGCCAGATTAAAACTCGGCCGAGTGGTGGAGAATGGGGATGGGTCGACTTGTAATAATGCAGAAATTTAATTAGTCCTCCTCTGACAATGTGTTTTCGCGCCTTCGCACCTCTGCGTCTGCCATTTCTTCTCTGGTCGCCCCAGGTAACATTAGTTCCAGCACATTGAGCGGAAATACTAGTTCTTATCAGATCGTCAATTGAGTGCTTGAGACAGCGAGAAATATGTGACCGGTTATGCGATACCGTAGTATTGGTGGATAAATATGCAAGTGTTCGTAACAGAAAGCTTTAGTCCCTTGCACAGTACTGGGTCAATGTGATCCTAAATGAAAAATCTTCAATTGGCATCGAAATAGTTCACGCAGGACATATTGCTGCTTGAATCGCGGAATATTGGCATTGTTGGCAAAGTAGATATTTTATTGCAATGTTTCGAAGTTTGCTGCGAAAAATGTATTTACGTCTTGGATTCCTTTTGCACGGTACTTTTCTTAAATAATTCACTTTTACACGCTTTTTAAACGATTTATTCACTCTTACACGGATGTTGGACTCGACGAAGAAGAGTTAATTAAAGTAGGCTTAGGTACCCCTAAATAGTTTGCCCACTTACTTGAACTACATTTTATACAGAACAATAATGTAACCGATTCCTTTTGAGCGTCAGAGTGCGTATATTGCTTTTTAACTAATTGAATGGTTTTTAAGGGAAAGAGAGTAGCTTATGCATCGACGTTCGAAAAGTGTAATAAAATATTTCAGCACCTCTATTAAAGCTTATTAATGCAAATCAATCTATGTGACACGATCTTGCCGCGTCATAAATCATAAACGAACGTAGGACAACCACAATCATGCTGGGACGTGTTTCGCGTTCTTCTTCTACCACGCTGCGATCGAACCGCGAAAATATTATGTTACACCTCGGAGAAATCGAGAAAAGTTTCTCGTGAACTGCTTTGCCGGGGGAAAATAGCGGGGCAAAAGAAAGTGGAGGGGCATGGTCGCGGCGTTCAAACGAGTTGTCGAGAACTTTGACGGAGAATGGAAACTCTTCCTCTCTTTTTCGTCCCACCCCCGTACCCTCCTCTCATTTTACCATCCCCTTTTCACCCCGTCGCATTTGCCGCTCATCCCGCTGTGCAACGACGTGCAATCCCTATCGACTTCAAGTGCCACGAAATAAAACTTGTTTTCCCCCGGTGTGGAAATTTCATTTGCGACCGCAGTGCGTGTCTCCACAAACACGCCAAGGCACGTCCGAATTACGATTGGACCGGCTCGATCGTTTGCTCGTTCGTTTGCTGATCGCGAGGACGGGGAAAGTGTACTGGGAAATCACACTATCCCAAGTAGACTGTTTTACAACGCTGCAATGGCAGTTGATGTAGGAAGCGCAACGGGGGATTGTTAAATCATTCGAAGCTAATACTAATGACACGACGTATACAGGGTGTTGTAACGGTAAACACGATTCCTCGGGCACTTTAGATAATTTAGGGAAAAGATGTGTGGAAGAAAAGTTACTCGACCACAAATTGTAGTGTCAAAATCTGAAAAGTGTTTTCTTGGGTGAAAAGTTAGGGTGACTAACTAGTTGGTACTTTTAATTGGCACCATACATTTTTCACAGCATAGCATTGTAGCTGATGCCAAGATTAGTTCAAGGACCTCTTGTACGTCGACCGTCAAATGAGAATAATTTGGCTCCAAGGTATGTGCTGTAATAAGATATCAGCCCTGAATGGAACAAAGGAATTGGATGAGTGAATGTTATCCATGATATTCCTATGAAATTGAGGTCGTTTTGATTGATAGGGGTGTCAATGAGGTTATTGATAAGTTGGTATATTCAATTTATCTGTAGGGTAGACCGAGGCGAATCGGATCGAAATAAGAATTTAGTTGAAATTTGTTATGCTACTATGGAAAAAATCGTTTAGGTCGTACATACACTCATCACGCCCTCGCTATGCACCTCTTTCGATTGTGTTTTTATTGTTTTACAATACCATTTAGAGTTGACACGCATTTCAAGTTTGCCTTACGCGGACGAACGTAATTATTTTCGCGCAGATCTAAAATACATAGCTTACAATTTCTTATTTAAAAATAAAAGGTAAGCTTTAACATCCAAATGTGTAGAATATTATTAGTTTGCACAGTGTCCAGAAATAATATTTTATATAATTTTCACTATTATATCGTAATTTGTTTACGCATTTTATTCACTTTAAAATTATTAATATATGGGGTGAATCGGATCACTCTTTTTTTTGTTTATTTAATTAGTTGTATGACTTTAAATGCGTTAATAACTTATACATGTAGGTAAAGATGGTTCGCACATACATAAAAGAGAGTGGCATTGCATTTATTGTAACGAGAAATTCATCCACCTGCGGAGGATTGGATACAGTGCACTATCTGTGAAAACTGGTGGCACGAAAAGTGTGCTAATATAAGTGGTGTTCAAGGACAATATACTTGCCACCCATGTACTACGTAGGGTCTTTGACATTATTATTATCAAGTTATACATTATAAATTTATAACCAAAGATTATTTTACGACAATTTGTTTGTTTTCTTAGAGATATTCGGAATATCCGATTCGCCCCCAGACTCGGGGGGGATATTTTCCGGATATTTTCCACTTTTTCGTTTTTTGTCCATAAAAGAGGAATTATTTAATTTGTTTATATTTTTTATTATGAATGTTCATGTTAAATGGGTACTTGTTACGAATTTATAATAAAATATTGGGTTTTTAAATTGTAACTATTTTTTTTTTACCATCAAATAAAAAGTGATCCGATTCGCCCCGGTCTACCCTATTATTGTGGGTACATAATTCATGGGCCTCCAAGTAGATGTAACTTCCTGTTGAGGAAAACTACGTATGGGACCCTTTTCGACTGAATGTTTAATTCTGTAATAAGCATAACATTGAATGTTATAAATAAATAATAACATGCGATTCATAAATGAAAATCATAATTTTAATATACCTACAGCATTGATTATTATCAGGTACGAAAGATTTAAGATTATAAATAGTACAATTTCCTTGTAGTATATACACTATACAGGGTGAGTCTCGGAACATGATCACTTCAAATAACTCGTCAGCTATTTGCTATATGCAAAAATGTTTACGAAAATTATTACGAACATGCGTATATTGTTTCCCCAGTTTTCCATAATAGGTATATTTTACATCGATATTCTCTTGAACTATTGCATATCGAAGGCTACAGTACCTACAACATTGATTTTTCAGAAATAGTATGACTAATTGTATGCTTCGATACACATCATTGCATGGCATAGAAAATAAGATTTAATGACAAAGCAATCGACTTGCATGTTTGCATGTTTCAAAATCCAAATTTTATTTACTCCATAACGATGTGTACTTTCATAAACACCGTAAACGCGCAAGTGGGGTGATGTCTTACAATTGTTTTTCTTATATTAATGCTGATCCTGTGATTTAAGTAAACATTCTTGAATCAAGCAAACATAGGAAGATAAATTGCTGCCATGTAAACACTTTTACAATTCTACTTTCATAAAAAAAATTTATAAAGGTTTTGTCCGCGTCTTTTCTGCTACAGCAGCACTATTTTTCACCGATACTCGTCAATCACAGGTGATACCATATCGGCCTCCCGTAAATGACACGAAGAGATTTACGCTTGGGCAAATATAACAATTAATAGTTTGCAACAGTTCTTCCAACTAAGCTACAGTACACCTGACATTAGAAATCGCAATTTTTGTCTATAGTCATTTGCTAAATAACTAATGAAAAATAAAACTTGGCGTTTCAATACAACTCGTGATTTGAAATAAAGCAACGACATAATAGTGCGAAATATTCAAATAAGAATACTATTAAAAATAATTCTCCAAACGTATAATCAGTTGATTGGGATCAAGTATATTTCGCAAATATAACAATTCTACACTTAGGAAAGGCCGATCAAACTTGTTTGATAACTCAATATCATAGTCCAATCATCGCCATGTAAACAGCGTCATGTAAATTAACGTCAATTGATACGTTAACTGAAATATGTTACTAACTGGAAGTGCTTCAGTAATGAAAATATTTATTGCAGCATTCAGATATTTGCAATGTTACTATTTCTATCTTGTTCTCATTATTAAAAAAATATAGATATGTATTATGTTATTATTATATTATTGTTTTCTGATAAAGAAATAGGTGCCACCACGTTTTGTTTAAAATAACTTGGTTACTAATCACTTAACAACCATAGTGTTATTATAATTGTGCACTCTTCATACATATTTAGGGGAGGCAATAAGTTTTCATGAAATTCTCTATACATCCTGCAAGAAGGGAGAAAACGCTATTACCACTTGTTGTATTAAACTTCAAATGATAATATACGTAAAACTTATTCTATTATTGAAGAACAAATTTGCTGTTGAACCGTTTACAAAATCAATCGCGGCCACGTTAGTATTAAATTCGACGCCAAAACAGTGTCGTTTATCACAGCGGAACACGACTTAACCACTCTAATTATCCTTCTAGAATGGCTGTAATGTTGAGAACTACCTGGCACAAATAGTGTTATAATGATGAAACATATTTGTTGAGTGTAAATGGCAACGTGTGCCAAATTCGTCTAATATTGTAACATATAGAGCAACGTACATTCATATTTGTGTATCAATGAGTTACAACACAAATATTATACATATGTCCAGTTGTAGACAAAGATATGCAGCATGAAGAAAGATGTAGCCAGGAGCTGTTATATACGAACGTGAATTTAATAGAAAATAGACAGAAAATATTTGTGCTGCAAACTATCATACTACATATATGCAAAAATGCTATGCTATGATAACTCGCAAGGAAGTGAACTTGGATTTATTCATAGTGTTTGACTGGACCATTGGAAGAAATCGAAGACCTTCTTATTATTGACTGAAACTGGCTAGTCTCCGAGTTATTTGCAAAAAATTGCAGCCACTGCCCCATTGAATTTTGCCTATTCGTGCACGTCCGTAGCAAAGTATGCGTCAGCTTGGGACCGCTGCTTATCTGCTACTTCTATTTCTATAAACACATCCCGGAGGCCGGCAAAGAATCTGTATAACGGGTGAACTCGTCGAAAGGGTACCTCGTAAGGTTGGGCTAAACTGGTGTGGTGTCATGTCGTAGCGGTCACGAAATACGGGACTTGGATCACGACGTAGAGTCAATTCCGGAGAACACGTTTCTTTTATTTTTCATCATGGCAAGACTCTGATTGCGCCTCTAAGACAGGCTATACTTAGGGGTATGTATTAGTAAATCGGTGGTTGAAAAGCTACATTTTGGAATCGCGTAAGGCAGTGGTGACTAACTGGCGGCCCGCGGGCCAGTTGGACCCTTATCCCCACTGTTTTCTGTAACATGGGCGAAGGGGAATTGTCCCCACTACGTCTACGTCTACGGCACGAAATAGGAGAGGGCAGCGTACCTCTGTTGAGGAGAAGCGTAAATTTTAAGTAATGGACGAAAATAGGTAGCAGTGAGAGTAGGATGAAGTAGAAGCGTTGTAGGGGAAGGTAAGAATAAGGGAACTATAGTAGGGGACTCGCCCGACTGGTAGTGGGGGAACTTTGGTTTTCGGCGGGGAAGAAGTTAGTCACCACTGGCGTAAGCTTTTGGGAAAGTTCGAATTGTAGGTGTGATCTTGGGAAATTGTATACAATTTGCTATGGAGTAGTGGGAAGTACCTGGGAGGTTCCGTTATTACCACATTTGGGATCACGGTATATTTTGTATTTTTATGATTTGACGCACGTGGTGGCCAGGTGGTTCAAGCTTTTATAATTTGATTGCCGGTTTACGCTAAAGGTACCGGATAATCAGTCAACTTGGTGATCGTACTTCTCTTTAGGACGCAACAAAGGGTAACATCATATCTTTAACGTTTGACTAAAACTCATCTCTGATTAAATGAAAATTAGATTTGGGTTAGATGTTTTCGAGGGAGAGGCGCGAAGGGTGGGGCAGGGTGCCCGTCCCGCCCACGCAGAACCTGACTGATACAAATATGTATATCCCAAACGTTACCAATCCTTATAACATACCCTTTCGATGAGTTCACCCGGTATATAGATTCTTCTGATGTGTTTGTAGAAACAGTAGATAAACGGCGATTCCATACTGACGCATACATTGCCACAGACGTGTACGTATAGGTCAAATTTTATGGAGTAGTAGCAGCATTTTTTTGCATATATCTTGGAAACTAAGGCCGAGCGGCGATTATGCGCATACGAAAAAGTTGTTCCAAATCAATAACACATTCAAAAATGATTGAAATTGGTGAGGTGATCCCACATCTATACGTTCGCCAAAAAATGTGTTGCATCATTTATTACTGAAAATTTACATATCAAATATCAAAGCTCCAGAACTTTGTTGAATTGTATAATATTTAAAACTGTTGGGACACAAAGTGAAATAAAGCTTGTGCCCTCTGTTTCTTTTAATTGTTCACGACATTTCGCTAATTTGCTTAAGAAGATTTTTCTACAGAGTTTATTAAAATAAGTGAAACCTCATGAAAAAGCGACGTTTTGCAAAAATATCCTAGATATTTATAAATATCCCAAAATTTTTACAGTTTGATGTCTCCTGATATATGGCACAGTTTTAATATTTGTTTGGCACTGTAATGTAAAATAATAAACTGGGACGACTTGTAACATTTACTTAATAGGAACAACACACAGAAATTACAATTAATAAATAATCGGATTAATATTTTGGATTCGCATTTGCAACCAGGAAACGTTTACTTTGTTCTGTCGTTAAAAGCACATGCTCCCTGACCATGCATAAAGTACATGCACCTATACATACATATGAAAACGCGAAGAGATCAAGTGGGAACGTGGAATATTTGCTCGACACGGAATATAAAACGTTTAAACACCAATATTTCCGGATGTTTGAAAGCCAAGCTGGCGGATTCTTTTTCGATTACGAATGACTGGCCGATTTTTTTTTTGCTCGAGACAAAGACGAAGACGGATGATCGCACCGAGGTTAACCAAGAATTCCTATTGGAATCACGTTTCTCGTTGAGTCTTACCTTGTCACGACCAGGCAGCTAGCGCCTCTCCATTTGTTTCTTCTCTCTCTTCCTCTCTCTGTTTCGTTTCCTCGCTACCCTTTAGTTTTCTATAAACGCGACGTGCGTTACCTCGCGGCACCTGTGTACTATTGAAACTCGTACAGAATTTTGAGGTCACGCCGAAATCAAAAGATCCGAAAAATGGGAACGGACTAAAACATACAGAAAAAAGGAACACAAATTATATAATGTCACTTGAATCGATTTTGTCACATGGCAGGCCCTATTGACGTTATTTACTGCTCCGTTGTTCCATGGTAACGCGATCGCGCGGTTGTGTTTTCCCGTGTACGTGGATATCGATTTTGAATGCGAATCCTGAATGGTCGACGACGGTAGTCATCGTTAAATCGGAGAAACGATTTCTCCAATTTCTGACAAGGTGATTGGTTTAAGAACGCGAAAGAAAACTTTTCGGTTTAATGAATTGTATAGTTTTCTTTCACAAATAATGTTTTCATATTGACGAAGGCGTTAGAATTATGTAGTACTATGTTTTGTAGGAGAAAAATAAAAATGAACGGAATATTTTGTGAGGTCTTGGTCATGGAAGAACTCGAGAACTGTTATTAACTTAACAAGTTAATTACAGTTGATAATGTTAACTGTGAATTGGTCTGAATTTGGAATTTGTGGTTTGAAAGTTATTAATAATTAAAACATCGGCATTAATGCATTCTGGATCATTAAAAATATTTTTCTCGACAAATTGTTGAACGATTGTACGGACATTGTTATTCATTGAATTTGTCTTAATATCACCTGCGACCTACAATATTACATTGAAAAAGTTATACACAATCATAGAATAAGGTGATCCCTATGTTTCACAGAAAAAATTGTACCATTTGTAAAATTTTATTTCTGTAGATTGTTGAGGATCGGGCACTGATGATTTTTCATTTCAAGTATAATACCTCCTAAAGTTTCTATTATTCGCAGATAAATTGGGCTATCTCCTTAAAGTTACTCTAACATTTACATAGAAGCTTGGGTGTAAAGATGAAACAGTGGAATTCGGCGATAGATCCGAAATCTATCTTTAGAATTGGTACCTTGGAAAACGCGGAACAACAGACATGAAGCTTCATTGTACGGTGCGTTAAGTTAGCTGAGGCTTGCCCGCAGCAAGCGTTTTACCAAGCATAAGCGTTTGCATAACCCAAGATTGACTTTAAGTTTCCTAACCGCCCTTGCAGCCGGATAAGCGAACTTCTGGCTTGCACGACGCTGAAACCAATGAAAGCGTATGTTAAATCGCAGATAAACAAGCTCACTTGCGGAACTCCCTGTGTTCCACTTACAAAATATGTACTATGCTTTGTGATTTGCAACTCTACTTCTATGGGAGCTAGAAAAACATACTGTTTGGGTGATTTTGTAGCTAATTATAAATGACTTTGTAATCAGATTCCTTCTTCCCTGAAATAATTGCAAATTACTAATGGCAAAAGATTAAAATGAGATAATCATGCTATATTTCTTGAAGCAATATTTCACATAATATATAGGTGTATGTAGTTTTAAGGATTTGCTTTCTTACATATTTCATTTGATGCCTCTGGGTGGAGGCGACGTCTTTTTATATTAATATTTGTTTTCTATTTTGGGAAGATTATATTGATAAGATACTTTCCTTTTCTTTGCGATGTGAAAATATTTGAATTTAGATCATTCCCTGTCTTTCAAACTTCATTTCTGAAAATTTGTTGATGCAGCATTAATAGAACTTAATTTTTAATATTTAAAATGAGATATATTTAAACCGTTCTGTATAACCCAGTTCCCACAATCTTACCTCTATTCTCGCAATTTGTCCGAAATTTTAAATGAAGTTCACGGCGCAAAGTAATTCGTTCGATACAAATGTTTACTTATTATCAGGCAATAGTTATCGAGGGATTACTGTAGCAGTCGTGTAATGATGTTACAGATGATTGTTTTCAAATTCGAAAAGAAACAAGCGCGTTTCATTTCAATATAATCTACTTATATTATTAACTGTCTTTAAATCAAATGCAATAAAGATTATCGCATTAGTTTCGTCATTTGATATTAGGGCGCCTTAAATGAATTTGATTGTACAGCGTAGAGTTTAGGGTGTATATACGTATTCCTTTGTGCATGTATTAATTCGCGACTAAACGGATCTTCTCCGGCAACCACAAGAGTACGCTTTTCTCCTTCTGCTAAAACATCCCCTAAGGACACGTACCTAAATCTTCACGCATTACTGCAAAGGGGTACTCGTGAAATTGCATAACAAAATTATTCTTCTACACAGTTATAGCTAATTGTAAGCCAAAGGACAATGCGGACTAGATGTAATTTTCATTTTACATCTACATAAATCAATTGTAGTAGCTACGTGAATTGAATGCTTGATAATAATTCTATAAAATGCATGTATTTTCTATACATACGCAAGGTTGTGATGCTGTCAAGAATACGGAATATTAAAGTAGATATTAAAATGTTGGATTCATCATTTTCTTTATGATACTTTTGATAAACATATTTATCATTTGCTTTTGCTACATACATTTCAGTTTGCCTGCGAATTAAAGGTATATTGTTTTCGTGTAGAAATTGATTATTTTTTCCGGCGGAACACTATTTAAATCGAAAAGGGTTAACAAAAGTAATTTAATTTCACATATTCTAAACAATGTGAGGCTTAATATACTGAGTTACTTGGTTCAACTATTATATGTATATTACGTAAATACAATTGAATTCGTGTATTTCGTTTCATATTCTTTTAAACAGTATTCAAAACTTTTGCATAAATTGGTTGTCATATTTTTAGCTACCAGACTCCTTTGAAGTTAAGAGCTCAAAGACATTGCGTTTTGCACAAGTGTAACTAGCGCGTGTAGTTACTTGTAATACAAGAAATTGTTCTTTTGTAAAATGGCGATGCTTCAAAATGAAAAGTTAATTTTAAACGAGCTTTATACTTTTTTGATGGATGAAACCACTGGCCGCACTGCTTTCGGTATCTTTGCAATTGTAGTATCGTTCATACTACATAATTTTACAGTAGCATATTTCGAAATTTCTTATAATCAATGGATCAATTTTCTTCCTTTTCATTAACCACATCCGTTGGATTGTTCTAATTTTCCTGTTTTTTTCATAATTTTACTCTCAACATATTCACATTTGCTCGACGATAAGAATTGCTTATTTCGTACACAGTCTAACCAAATCTCGCATCGTTCAATTACCTCTTAGTTTTGAGGTACAATCATCCTATGAAATTAGATCAGCAAGCGTGGCCAATAATTTCGGAAGCTTAAGTAGGGAGGAATTACAGAAATCCTAGCGCAATACATAGGGGGACGGCTCGATTGATACCAGATGTAACACAGTATGACATCATTAAGCCATTATTCGGTGAATTTATAGCAAGGGATCGGCGGAGAATTTGTAGAGGCGCTGGAATTTCAAACACCGGTTGGTCGATAACGTGCACAGGGCTGCTATCTCAGTCCCAATATCTGGCAATATTTTCAAGTCTGCATAATAAATGCAATATAAGAACGATAGAAAAAGTTGTTTCACAAATTAGTCACCAGTTGGCTACCAACACAATCAAATTGCAATTGAGAAATTTTATTTACGAGAGAACATACGAATACTTGGACACCAAATTGACGAAGCTTTAAAAGAAGATAGTCCTAAAACAAGTGCTGCATTCATTTTTTTTATTGGTATTCATTCATACAGAAGGGATGAAAATTACCTGCAAAGCAAGTGGTACACGCACTTAGCCATACACCTAGAAAACTATTAAAGATAAATGTATGGTGTAAATTGACGAAATCTATTTTCTTCGACAACGAAATTGACGTTATAAACACATTTTTTAGTTTTAATGTACTATATGTAGGGATTATAGATTCGAATACAAAATATGGATGAATTAGCAGGTTGATTTCTTGTCAATTAAAAAAAAAATTACTGTTAAACATACGAATCGTTTCCACGCGTACAACTGGTTGGCTTATCGAGTAATACAATTTTAATTTGTACAACGCGTACAAAGTGAAAAAGTTCATTTCGAACCTCACGGTATATTACAGATACGCTGGATATACTTATCCAAACAACAGTTTTAATTACTATTGAAAACATATTTAAATTATTAGTCCATTACTTCAATTGCTCAATTCTAACTGAAGAATATCTTTAAACGAAATGAAAAGACATTGAATTAGGAATTTAACTTTTTATATGTAAAGGAAATAAAAAAGTCTTCGAAACAGGATCCACAATATATCATACGGGTCATTCCACGCTAAGTCGATCACTTTTGGATGTTACCATCGGCGATTTTGTTCTGGAATATGTTGTAGTTCATGTGAAATTAGGGGGGGTTTAAGTCATCATTTTCGCGGTGGACAATTTGTTTAGAAAATACAGGCCTTCAAAGTTTGTAATTCTTGCCACTTTTGCGAAAACGGGCTTTACTTAGGAATTTTTATTTCAGGAACTGTTTGTCCGATTGAGCTATTTTTTTTTGTTTTATTCACAAAGAATTGGGCTATTATAAATTATTTTCTTCAACCTCGATAAGTAACTTTATAATGTCGAAAAATGTAAAGAAATTATTTTTTTGCGTTTTTTCCGATGATAGGCAGTGAGTTTAAGAGTCACTTTAAGAGTGACTTAAATTTTGAAACAAATATGGCCATATTCCTTGAAGGTTCCCCTTTAAAATGAGACCTTCAGAATGATGGAGAATTGAAAATTGGCGTCACAATGAGCTGGGAAAGGACGCGGTGTAGCCCCGTTTCAGGTAGGCGAGTCGTGCGCTTCCGCTATTATGGTTGGTTGTCTATACCATTGGTCTCAAAGCAATACCAGCAGACCTCGTATACGATTAAATGATCCTATTTATACCTCGAGAACTATATTAGTAACCACCCTTGGCCAACGGCACCTTTTTAATTAAGTTTTTAACCCTGAAGTGACGGGGAAGAAATCCATTTGTTCGGTCATCGGTTTGAAAGCAATAAAATCATAAACCTTGTTGAGTTCCAGAAACAAGCAAACAATTTGGGCATTACTAAAAACGGGAAATCTTTTTATTACATAGCTTATATAAAGCTTTTATAGCTTTACGCCATTATCAAATAAAGAAGTACCCTGTAAAATTGGCTGGTGCTATAATGATGGCTCTGTTTTTAGTATAACAAAATAGTTTCAATTATGTATATTTTTTCCCACAATCCCTAAGCCCCACGGGGGATCCTAAGTCACACAATGATCCTATCCATACTTCTGACCATAACACGACCATAACACAAGTGGCCAAAATTGCAAAGTTTGAAGACCTGTATTTTCTAAACAAATTGTCAACCGCGAAAATGATGACTTAAACCCCCCCTAATTTCACATGGACTACTACATATTTCATTTAGAACAAAATCACCGATGCTGACGTCAAAAAGTGATCGGTTTGGCATGGAATACCCATATGTCATTCAATCCAGCTAATCTTCGTATTGCTCAGCCGTGAATTATAATCGATAATGTCAATAAATTGTTAAAAGGTTTGTAAATTATGACGTGCTCACGTATTCCCGGAGAACCCTGCCGAAATCCTCTAGTTGAACAGTCTTATAGTCACGTGGCACGTTTATGGTGGAACTTTTGGGATTAGATCTTGCGCCTTACATACTGTACATCCGTGCATCCGCATCTGGATGGAAGTCGACGGAATCGATGTTGCGGACCGGAAGTTGAGAGGTTCATCTTGAAATTCCATACTTGCTTTGACGCTACGGATCGAACCAAATAAAAAGGAAATGTTAATCTGCACCTTCAGGTGCTCTTTTATAAAGATGGTCGTTTATGTGATTTAGTGAAATTGAAATTTCATTCACGTAGACATATATTTGACAAACAGGTTTTTGGTGTAAAAGTATAATAAATTTGACTGACCGATTATTTGTTTGATATATCGGTAAAATGGAAGAGCATTATATACACTGGCGACCGTATATATATACATAGTTCAGTTACGTATGATAGTTTAACAAATATAAAAAACAAATCATCGATCGTAGAAAGTAGAAAAAGCACAATATTATCATAACATTTGCGCAACAGTGCCAGGTATGCCACATTAATAAAGTATGGCTGGTTATTATCGAATGTGCGATTATCGTGAGTTTCATGTAGGTAAACCTAATACGTTGCTCTATGAATTTCTTAAATAAACATAAAAATGGCATATTAACGCCAGCTTGGTTGCTAGATTGAACGTGAACTTCCGCATAGTTTCGCATTTCCATCCGGCCTTTTCCCCCCTGCGTTGTATAATCTCTCGCTAAGCAAGCGGTTTTGATAAAGCGGACGAAGATGAAGAAAAGCGTGCGATGGTGTAATAAACGGGATTCATTGCTTCCGCGGCAACGAAACTCTCGCCGCTTCCGCAATGCAGTTATACGCGCCAGTATTTACCGGCGAAGCACGCATAAAGACCCGCGCTTTATTCATTTTATTCGACCCTCCACTGGCCGCATTGTACACACGAACAACAGAGAAGACCAAAGACGTCGTGACTGGCCGCAATTTGATTTGCACCATTCTCCGCACTGTCTGTATAAGGTGTTTCTGAAATCGCACAGCCTCTTAAAACCTGTCAGGCGGTAAAAAGAATATGTTTCGATTATATTAAGAAAAAAAAACGCAGCGGCGCAGACAGATAACGGCAAAGTTTTAATTCTCCACGCATCTCACGTAATCTTCCAAGCATCGAATCCTTTGACTATTATCCAGAAATGCCAAAGTAGTATTGCATGGTTTGAGGAAGAGGAATTGAGTGATTGTTAGTTTCGATATATTTAAGCTTTGAAACTTTCCCCAATGTTTAATTTAATACTGTTAATTTATTCGAATCTAAGAATCTAATTGCAATTCACAAATTCTTTGATGGTTTTGTATATTGGTACGACGTTAGAGTAACAGTAGCAGCATGTGAACTGAATGGCTTCTATGGTAAAAGAGAACACTGTGCAGGATCAAATTTCGTCCACAGTTAATTTTTCAAATTTCTAACAAAGTATGTATATCCTTTTTTTCTATTATCTGTGCTAAAGTGGATTCAAGTATGTCTAACAATCATTCCAGAAAACATTCAGGTGAACCAAAGGGGAGAGCCAATTGCAAGAGAATGTTTCCTTCTCTTCGCTTATATGGAAATGTCATATTCCATATTTTCGACTTAATTTTCCATGGCCCATTGTTTCCTTTCCGATTGCATAGTTCGTGGAAACCATATACGTACTGTATCATAAATGAAACCCCACATTGACAACAATTCATGCAGCAGTTGAAACTTCGTAGGCATTTGTTATTTCCTATTATTATTTGAAGCAAAACCTAACCAAACCAAACCTAACAAACATTTGACTAATAAATTGTGTGGGGTCCAATTCACTTTTCAAATGAGATTTTGGTATTTTATACCTATTTATTTGCATAGACAGTTATTTTCCAGTACATTTATTTGTTATCATCATCTCATAACAGAAGTTGGGCAAATCGAAAATTGAAATAAATTTACAACTTTGCGCAAATGTATTTCACGTTATGCTAACAACGGAACAACATTCTTTTCCTGCTGAGAAAGTTGTAGAAAATTTCAGCTATCAGCAGATTCACGGTAACAGAGACTATATCAAAATTCGTGTCTCTTCATTAAAATTAAAACAGTTTCTGGCATTTGCACTTCAAATACACACCTTCTACCTTTCCTCCAACAACCAGATACATACATACACTATCGGAGACCAACTCATAGCGATATAATATAAGTTTTCATTAACCACTTTTATAAGTTAATTGCGAACAATCAGGTCAAGCAGAATCAGCGAAGGTCTAATATACATTATCTTCTTCGTTAACACGTTAACTCGAAGTTCATCTAGTTTTCAATTCGTTGAAAATTACTCAGAATTATGTAGAACGTTACAATCAGGTCCAAAGTACTAGGCGTGAACAATATACTCCATGAACAATACTCCTCTCATGGCAGAGAATTTCATTCAATAATAAAGCTTTCATTTTCAGGATTAAACAGAGATTACAATCCATGATAGCCGAATGTTTTTCTCAATTCTAAACCAAGTAGGTACTAGAAAGGATTGAACACAAGCACCGCTTCGTACGAACATTGATTTCTTCCCTCGATAACCGTATCGTGTTTAGCAAGAATAGAGAAGAGAAAAAAGGAAGCCAGGAGGAGAAGAGGAAAATGTAAGTGAGGTAGAAGCATAACGCATTCTTCCGCCAGAAGAGACATAACTTGGTCTGACAGGTGAGCTCCATTATCTGGGCAAAGAAGGAACAATACGTCTTCTTTCTGCAGTCGACGTTCACTCGTTCCCCGTCTGGATTCCTCTCTGCTATTTCTAGTTATCCATCGTACTTCCGTGATCGGCAGGCGAGAGCAATTCTTATTTTATTATTTATCCCCCTCGGCTATTCTTGCCAGCAGTACGTCTTCTCTGATCTTGCGGTTCATTATCGATGCTAATACGAAACAGAGTTTTAGAAAAGATCGGACGTTATTGTGACTTGCTTTTGAGATTGCAATTCTGAATCAGATAAATATCTCACGTGAAAAGTAATGTACTTCTACTATTTTATTTAGAAGGAATAATTTTCACTAATTTTCATGCTAGATCGACGCCGGTATTTCAGTTTTATATTGATCAGAAGAATTCTATATACATAGATATATGTATAATATTCGTAACAGGCTTGATTTTTCCTTTCTTATTATTTGCGCTACGAATTCCAGTGCCTGTTTTCGAGGAATACAATTGTTTTACCTGCTCCAGTGATCATAGTTAGCATAATAAAGTTTGAATGTGCCACAATATTGTCCAAACATTTAGGATTATAAAATAATTGGCTACAGAATAACATGTTGGAACGGTAAGACACGGAAAATATTTTATAACTTAATTCAATGAGATTGTGTGGGCTGTTTTCTAATTTTAACGCAGTAGTACGAATTTCAAATACATAGAAAAACTTTATATTATCTCATCGTCCCCATTGTAAGGAGACGAGTGCGAGGACGATTAGACGTTAAGTCTACCTGGCTTTATGGTGAGTTTATGGTTTACGCGAGAAGCTTACCACGACGTTTGACACCCTCATGATTGGCGGGCCCAGGTAGCTGGCTCTTCCCTTGGTCAGAGAGAAAAATGTGGCCAGGACACGTTGTTAGATAGAGCATAAATTTCGTAGAGCTTTTTAAAGTGACCTGCAATATTCTGGCAATTAGTGTATTCTGAGTGAGAAAAATAGTGACAAAAATCACTGAAGAGAAATAATAACTACGACCTGTTATTATTATTTAATCGTAACACTTTATTTAACCATTCATCTTATTAGTTCCATTATATTCCTATTATTTCGTGTAGTTTCTTACAAACTAGGTTATTAAAGAATCGGACACTGTATTAAAGAATCAACCTATATTAAAGAAGCTTGTGGAATTAACAGTGTTTCTTTGTTGTGTCAAATACGACTAATGTATTGTAGAAACATGTGCAAATGATCAATAACTTTATTTGATTTTAATGATCGTTATTTCAACTTCCCAGCAAGATACAACAATGATCGAGTGCTTAAATTAAACCTAGAAGTCTAAGCTACAATCCTCAATAAGTGTTAACAATATTCGATTCGTGACTGATTTCTTAGAAACAATTGAACGATTTAAATAATTGCTACGGGCAACTGGATAAAGTTACAGCAACCGGACAATTTTTTAGGTGCGGCTTACTTTTTCCCCGTTTATTTGACATTTCATAGAATAAAAAATAACCAGCGCGAGCCGAGATATGAATTTTTTAATTTATTAGAAGGAAAAACAGGTGGCGCCAATCTCGCGTTAGCCGCACCTCGAGCAGGTTCAAAACAAACTTTCTGAATTACAGCTTAAATTTAAACAATTTTATTCTTCTCGACTTCCAGTCGGTATTTTTTAACCGGACTGGCCTCGAATTAAATCTGAGGCCTTTAGCTTTACTTTCCAATAGGTTTCGAATTTATGGCATTTGCGGTTTAAAAGTTATTAACAATGTCGGCGAAAATGCACTGCGGGTTATAACAATTATCTCAGCTTCTGGAAGGGCTAGATAAATAACCGACCGCTTAAAATGATGGTAACGGATGCTGCTACACGGAGATTAACGATTTATAAGTGCTACTTGCGTTGCTTATTTTTTTTACAAATAATTTAAACATCCGTTCGAGAATTTCTAAGTAACTGTACATGTGGACCGTTCTGACATTGTAATGGAACCAAGAGCTTTAATGTAAGACGGCTTTGATTAAAATCGATCCACTAGAAAACGAGATAATTGAATTTGTTTACAGATATTATAAACAAATGCGATTATGTCGACTTCCTGGCGAGCTAGATCAATGAACGCTTAAATTAAAGCTAGAAGTCTAGCCTACAATCCCAAATAGGTGTTAGCAGGTGTCAGATTTCTTATAAATGATTAAAAATTTAAATAATTATTACCGGCAACTGGATAATAATTATTATGATTATTATTATTGCATACAAAAATAAACAGATAATGCAGAAATGAAAGAAATTTAAAGGCGAATTAAATGTAAAAGGAATACAAAAAATTGATAGTTACGCCAATGGGAAACTGGAGAATTTACGAAGAAATCGAGATTAATTTGACATTACGACAATGGGTCTTCACGGCCTTGCAAGGACGTTCCCACGCGCATAGCTTACTCTGCGTACGCATTTCTAGGAATTTATATGGGTCACTGGGACAATATTCATTCATTTTTTTTACGCAACATCAAACGGCTGTAACTCGGCTCAAAATTGTCGTATCGAGTTCCAAAAAAAAGCAAATTATTCAGCGCGATCTCCTCTGTGCGATAGAAATATGTAGAATCAATTCTGTTCTATTGGAAATAGTCAACTTCTGCCTTCCTATAAAAATATTAACACATTCGCGACCGGCACGACCAGTTCCCCGTCGTAATGTTTATTTAAATTGTTTATTTATTCATGATAAATCAACCGCGCATGGAATATTGTTAATACCTTTGAGGATCATAGCTAAGACTTCTAACCTTAATTTAAGCCCAGGACCATTGCTCTAACTCTTCTGGAAGTCAAAATAATTGCCCTTGTTCATAATAGCCTTAGACAAATTCAGTTATCTCGCTTATGATCTTTAACAAAACATTCGTTGAACAGCACTCATATCTGGTATTTAAACTTATAAGCATAACTTCACCATGGTCGAGAAATATGGAATATTTATATACGTATAAATATCGCATAAATATTGTGAACGA
Source organism: Nomada ferruginata (assembly GCA_963583965.1). Classification (NCBI taxonomy): domain Eukaryota; kingdom Metazoa; phylum Arthropoda; class Insecta; order Hymenoptera; family Apidae; genus Nomada; species Nomada ferruginata. The sequence goes on from OY757213.1 coordinate 31,407,405, forward strand.
CAAAATTGTTCTCTGCGACTTCTAGACAAGAAACGTTAAAAAATCTAATCAGTCTGGTACTTATTCGTCTGTGTATCATCGAGTCGAGTCGACATAAACGGATACATAGAGGGACTGCATGTATACTTGTAACTTTGGCAATATTAGATCCCTCACCACGTGCTTCCTGATAAAATAAAGTTGGGGCGAATGGTTCAAAGGGATTCATGGCAACAAGGTTATACCCACAGGAACATCGCATTCATGTCAGCGCAGTACATGCATAGTAAGAAAATATGTACGGCGGTGTAGTTGCAACCCTGCTTCCGGTGTAACTGGAAACCTTCTTATAAATATAAAATTCCTAATTTGCCGTGACGCCATTATGTTGACAAGATTTCGGACCCAACACAAATTAACGTAATACGATGCCCCATTCTTTTCAATGAGAACTCCGTATATCGGTGTATTACCGTACATTGTTTGAAAGAAATACAATTCCTCCTAATGAGCAATTCTACTGTATATTTTATGTAAAATACGTTGGCAATCATGTAAGGAATTATTTTTTTATTTTAAAATTTGGAGATTTTTTCAGGAAACATATTTATATGCGTATGGATACACTTTCAAGTTCTTGGAGTAATTCTTTCAATAAAAATATCACTGATCTCGCGGCAGCCCATTTCTTTAAACACATTGCTGTGATCCGGAATAAAAAGTTCTGAAAAATTTAGTTAATATATTACATTATTTAGTGCCCGATCGTTCATTATCCTGGGAAATTAATTAAGGACAAAATGGTGGCTGTTGAAGTATCGATTTTCGCAAAAAAATTGCTCATTATTCATCCGCAAAATAAAAACTACGCAACGAAAACAAACAAGCCACGATTCGACGCTAGATTTTTATATATGTATAGAATAAACATACAAAAGCGGAATCAATTCGGTGCGCCGGTTCTCGAGATATTTTGGTCACCGATATTAAAACTTTAATTATAAAAATAACGCATTTGAAGTTTCAAACTAGGTTCATAATCAAATACACGAATTAATTTTGAAATCGTTATAACTTCGCCAATTTGGGTCGGACCAAGTAGATTTATTAAAGTATTTTAGGAAAATGTCAGACCACAAAAATCGATGCTTTCAAAATCTACAAGCAGGCATAGTTCTTTAAGTACCAGTGTTGTCAAACTGTACGTTTATTAAATGAGGAAACAAGGGTGTTACAATAATACTCTCAATTACTAATTCGTCTGTTCGGCACGGCTCTCTACCTGCGACTGTCTCTCGAGATCCGCCTGCGCGACAAACGACAGGTGTCGCTTTTGCAAATTGTAACACTACTAACAACGTTACAGACTTACCTATTGCCAGGCCAGGATGTCTAGCACAAGCCAATAGCAAGTTTGTTACGTGCTACAGTGGAAAATAGCACCTCTACTAATAAGCTAAAATTATTAAAGGATATACCGATTGATCGACACATTCCTTTGGTAGTATGTTCTATCCTAAGGTGGAAGTATTTGATAGTTCATTCTTTTGTTTTCCGAGAGATTAAAACATTCAGGTGCCTGAGTACCCTCTGTCGAACGAGCTGAATATTTACACGACACGAACAACAAAACCAATGTCTCGTTCACGATAAGTTTCGCTAATGACTTATTGTTCTAAGCCCTAGAATCTAGGGTTTTCCTGCTAAAACAGAAAAATCCTACGAGTCGGTGCATACCACCGGGCCTTATTCATACGCATCCCCCTCCTGACTCGAGGGTAATCTGTGACCAACCAATTAGAACGCGTCAAGTCTCCTACGCGTGGTGGGGGAATCACCAGTCAGCTTAGAACTATGACTTCTTGGAGACATGCCAAAAGATTCAAGTCAGTCTAATATAGTCTACTGTAAGTCTCATACAGTGTACTATCGTCTTCTAACGTTTATCGCCAGTCTCAGATAGTCCATTATTAGTCGCCTAACAAGGTCTAACAGGCACTTAACATTTCTACTGACTGTAAGTCACTTCACCCCAAGTATCGTCGAGAGGAAATAACATTCGTTTTCATAACTCAACTACGTCGCTGTACTTAACCGCGTAGCGTACCTCGTGTTACGCGTGTTTGGATTTACAATTCGACAGATTCCGTTGTCTCGTCGTGTAAAGGTACAGAGGTGAAAAGTGTACACGCCGAGCACCTAAAGTTTATTGCTTCTTGGATCCTAGAATCAGTGCAGTGTCAGTTGAGTGATCACGTTTCAATTATAAAACGGTAACCTCACTTCCGATGGAAACAACGGTTCACAACATGGCACCTGCAACCAATACGAGGATCAACATCCTCTACAAGCAGAGGACTTCTTTGAAAATGCGTTTGACATTGCTCGAGAACTTCTTGAAAAGGCATGAAGAAACTCCCGACGTGTCAGACCTAGATGGAAAACTCGAGTGGCTTGAGGCAACACTCTCCAAATTCGACGACGTCCAAGCCGAATTAGAAGTCCTGGAAGAAGAGGAAAGCAGCCACTACGACGAGAGACGCTCGTTCGAGGAACGATACCTGAACATCGTCACCATCGCACACAGGGGCAAGTCGGTTACCTCTAAAACTTCCTGTAAGACTTGTAGGGCTGCAACCTTGAACATGATCCTGCCACCGATTGACCTGCCCCGCTTTGACGGCAAATACGAAAACTGGATGTGGTACAAGAGCGACTTCGCCACGCTGATTGGCAATGAGGCGACGTTGTCAAACGTCCACAAACTGTGCTATCTAAAGCAGTCGCTGTCTGATAGAGCAGCAAATGTGATTGCCGGGGTAAGGATCACAGACGGAAACTACGCGCTGGCATGGCAGTTACTCGAGGAGGTGTACGGTAATGAAAGTTTCCTAGTCATGAGACACTGTAACCTCCTACTGTCAACACCTCCCGTGGAGAGTGAGTCTACTGACAGTTTACAAACGTTCGTGAACCACGTCCGATGGCATCTACGCTCCCTGGCGTTGCTCAACGAACCAGTGACTACATGGGATGTGCCTATTCTCGAACTTATGCTATCCAAGCTGCCGATAGACACGCGAATTGCTTTTAAAACCGCCAACAACGACGACGAGCGATCAACCATCGAGGATCTGATGAAGTTTCTGATCCAACGCGCGCAAACCCTGGACCTCTATACGCGCGTGTATGAACTGCCAGCGTCTCCGAAGACCTCGAAAAAGTGTAGTCGGAATAAACGATCCTCGAGGAGGATGCCCGACCAACCCAGCAGATCGGTCTTCGTTGGGACAGCGTGTGTCATCTGCAACGATTCCGGGCACACCATCTATCGTTGTGAACAGTTTTGCAGGCTATCAGCGCACGGCAGGACGAGGGCGGTGCAAGAGGAAGATCTGTGCATGAATTGCCTGAAGCCAGGGCATGCTGTACAGGATTGCAAGTCTTCTGGCTGCAAAATCTGCGGTGCGTTGCACAACACGCTTCTTCACCGGGCGAATGGCGCCGAAAGAGCATCGCAACCATCCAGGTAGAGGCAACCTGGGAAGCCTTAGAATCCAGCGAATAACTGCGGGTACTCAAGGAAAATAACATCTCCTCTAATCAGATATGCGATATTAACAAAAAAGAAAAGCAATCAAAATCTTCACACAGTTACACGTTAAATAAATTTATTTTAAAAACCTTTTTACCTTTATTTCTGGAAAAATTTCGTCCGTACTGTATGCTCTCCACAGGCGGTCGTGGATTTAATAATGCCGTTAGCCCATTAGAATTAAGTAATGAAAGCAGTTTAGTCCTTAACATAGTAGCCTATAACGTTCGTGGTATTAAAAATAAGCATAGTTCACAGTTGAAAATTGAGAAAGCTGTGTTAACTTTTCGTAAATAAATTTATGCTGCGAAACGCGAGGCCGCTTAGTCCGCTTGCCGTTAAACCCGGCACTGCGCCAAACTTATTCCCTGAGAAGTTAGGAGCAAGCCTTCGAGGGAAACAATGCTCCGTGTCCATGGGAGCATCAAAGGAAATGACAATGATAAGCAAGTTATCTACGAGACACAGCGGATGAAAGGCGGCACTGGGTTTTCTAACTCGGCATTGGTTCCGGCACTGATCATGCAGAAATTGTGGTAAGTCAAGTTAGACTGGGGTGAATCCGTGCCCCCCAGCTTGCCATGGATCATCGTCTTCTCGCAGTACAATCTTCCGAATGATCTGGCCTCTGAACGCCAAGTGCGTCTTCCACGCGTAGTCAACATCCAACTACAAGATTACGGAGCCTGCATCTGTCTGAGCTTAAGAATCAGCAACGACCGAACTCTCTCAACATTGCTGTGTGCTAAATCCTAGAGCCTACCCAATGAAGTCGGTAGTAGTATCTCGACCCGTGTTGCGCGGAGCTATTTGCGAATGTCTACAAACCACGTCCGGCGGTCCATTCATCTGAATATCGACGTAGCTCTCTTCTGGGACGCCTCGACCATCACGCTGTACTGGATCGACTCTCTGTGTTCTAATCTACGATCCAATACACTCTATTGAGTCGCGGTGTTGCGGTACAGGTGTGAAAGCTGTAAACACCGACTACCTAACCCCACGTCTAGAACTGTACGATGGCGATTTCCTAAAAATATGTAAATAAATACGCATCATTCTAACAGAACGGCCAACAAACGGTTTAATTAACACCTTGTCATCTTGTTCACTCAAACATAACACCCTTCAATCATGCTATGAAACCCGCGCAAGAAACGTTATAAAATAAATTCTTTTTTTACTACAACTTTATTTGTTGTAATCTTAAATGTTAAATGAAGTACTAAACATAATTTCGAGTAGATTCGTTAATTTTTGCACCTCAAAAAAAAGGATAAAGAAACGCCTCATTTTAAGCAGGTTACATGAATTTCCCCCCTCCGCCGTTAACAGGGTTACTGTGCATGCAAAATTACGTCGATAATATAGAAGAAAATTCTGTCGTATGCTATTGCACTTCTGGCTGACTCTCGGCTGGTCTGATTTCATTATATGCGAATATATTAATCATGTTGAGCCGAATGAACGTGGCACTTAGCACGAAAAGATCAATACCACCGGAGATGGGAGTAAAGTTGCTGTTTACGGGAAATATTTTGAAACGAATGCAGCCAATTTTGAATCAGCAACAATTCTCGTTGTACACCGTATTAATTGAAATTACATACAATTCTCACAAATGAAAATGCATTTTCTACGTTGCTAATTGGAGCGGCCATTACGATTCAGATGATTTACTATTGTTATGCATCGCAGCATACATTTATGCATACATCTCCGCCGGCACAAGAGATGTGAAATAAAGGTTTAGGATGACACAGGTGATGCGGATTCGCCCGATCCAATAAAGTTCGTGTGATAATCTTTACCATGTCCGTGAAATGCTTGCAAATAGATTCAGATTGCCTGTTCTTCACAATGTCTGTCTACATCTATAGCCGAAAAGGATACGATGCCCTAAATCTTGTTGGCACGACGCACTGGATGAATTTTAAAGGGAGATTTCTATCGGAATTCTCGTCGCCGAACTTGAAGGCGACAAGTTTTACGTTATCATAGATTACGTTCTGATTTGATTTAGCGAATGTGATACTTTCTTCTGCACGGGGGTGTAGCCAGAAAAAATTGTTTCTGCCAAATAATTTACACCTGTGTGCCATTCGATATAAAAAACAAATGAAGTCGATGTTTGCAGGTATTTCTGAAAAAACAGCTTATAACATTTTATGTAGCCCTCCCTGTATGGAGGAAGCTTTGACATAAGGACATAAGGTATTTTTGTTTCAGTACATTGTATAATGTACTGCTATCATTCACGACAAGCTCAAATAAATTATGCAATAACTAGTTTTATTTGCGTGCAATTTCTTCTTAACGTCTGTTATTTGCTGCACGACAACCCATGGGGTCTGTGAATAAGTAATGTACAGGCTAAACTATCACGAAGGCACACGAATATTGTTACATTATATTAGTGACATCGAGAATTGATATTTAATTTCAAGGTTTGCATACGCAACAACGATTGGACGTTTGATTGACATTTTTAGTCCGCCATCTTCAGAATTATTTAAAGGTGCTTGTAATCTTAGGGCTTCAATATATTCCATATATAAACATATTCAATGTATCCCTCATGCGGTGCCAAGTTTGTGGTGCCCAATAAATTTATTTTGTGTACTGAAGATTTTGATATTTTTCGTAGCTATCTTTAATTCTAGGAAGTAGTTAATAGTGGATGAAAATGTGTCGCGGCGATACATGCACAGGCGTCGTCCCTGAAAGGGTAAAGAAGATAAATTAATGTTGCAATCGAACATAATCATTAAAATTCTGCTACTCCTTAAAAATGTACATGCAGTGATCCTTCAATAAGTTTAACATTAGATAATTAATGGAATTCGAATAGCTTTTAAACTAACAGCCTTCTTTTGAAAAAAAAATAGTTTATCGTATACAATATTACGTTATTGCATAAGTAAGTTATTTGTCGTAAGTAGCTTTCCAACTTTTCAGTTACTTTTGACGTTCCATCTTGAAATATCGGCAAGCTTCAAAAAGAAAATATTGAGTTTGTGTTTTACTCAGGTACTGTATCATTTATCTAAATTTGGTTTCGATCCGAATGGGTAAAAAAGTGACTGCTCTCAGTCTGTAGAATACAGTATGTCGAGTAAAGGAGATATCAGACATGTATGTATGTTGTCAATAATGTCAAGAACCTTGAAATATTGACAATATATTTCAACTGTTTGCGTTAGGTCTCCTTAATAATTCTCAATTATATTTATCTATTTCATTTGTCACTGTGTGCGACCGAGGCATAGTATATGTATATCTGCTGCTGCAGCCCTAGACACTCTAAATGGATTATTTATTTTGCAGAATGAGTTACTTTTCCGATAACGGCCAAGTCTCGTGCAAATGGATTAACATTACAGCTCTCTTTCCAAGCAAACGGTTTTAGAACTCATTATGAATTCAAACTAAACGGACTTGCCAAATAGCACAGATACTACAGAACTTATAAAAGGTTCAATCCAATTGTAGGCTACATACATGTACAGGGTATCCTATTTCGAAGTTTCAAAGTTAAATAATTTCAAGGGGGACGTAATTTGATGTAAATAATTTCTACAGGTTGAGGTCTAGAGTCTAGAGTCTAGAGAATATATTATAAACGTCAACGTTATTCCTTTTAATCGGACAATATATTTTATTACGATATAGTACTCAATTTCAGTATAGCTACGACATTTTGAGCATCGACTGTGAAAACGTAAGCATTGTACTACATTAAAATATCTCCTAAACTAATGGTTCAACACAAATAGATTAACATTTTTTTACAGGAAATAATGGGCTACATCGATTCAAGGTTTAACAAATATTATGATTATGTATAAACAAATTAAGTTGTCCTTCACATATCCTCTACACCTCCACCAAAAAAAAAACTATCAACATGAAATTATGCCCCCCTTGAAACCGTTTAACTTTTGCTCGAAACATTCTCCGTTATCGTGAATAATTTTGAAGACATTCTAGGGAGCCGGCTAAAATGGAACACGCCGAATACATGCGTATAGTGTGTACTTAGGGGAGTACAGTAGGAGGCCACATTATTGACGGCCTTATGTGCATCATAAAACTAAACCTAGTATCAAAAGTAACCACTTTTCTCATTAAATAACAACAGAACCGACCCTAATACTATATCACGCCAACTCATTTGGCTATCCAATAATTGCGTCTTTGTTTCATCCGCGAGCCAGCCAGAAATTCCATTACAACACTCGAAACTTACGAAGGCCGATTATCACGGATGATGCACTTGTCGATACGGTAGGTTGCAGCGTCGATAGCAGACGCGGACAACGGCGATCCTCTCTTGGCGATCAGTCACGCGTCATCATTTAATTTATCCCTGTATATCGAGTGTGTAGGCCTTGCTCCATGTCGGTCATTCTGTCTCGCGCGTGACTCGGTGAAAGCTCGAGTGCTTTGAAGTCGTCAAAGGAAGGTCGATCCTCGCCGATACTCGCCGATATGCCTGTAAAACAAGAAGCAACCGAATTGGACTCGCTGCCACTCAATATGTCTCTGAGTTCACTGATCTTCCGTACGGTTCCTCCCCCTTAGTTCTCGTAGGACATGAAGTAATAGTCGGTGAAACGGTAATGAGAAGTATCCTGTCAGAAGTAATTGCTGGATTTCTACTTACAATTGAACGATCGATTTATCGCCGCATTAAGTATGCATCATGGAAGTTTGTTATTCTTATAGAAAGCACGATTCTTTCAATTAGAACATGATGAAAGGTATCTTAGCTTTTTCTGCAGCATATGAGCGTCTTAGTTAACAGGTGCATTAAGTCATTCGTATTCTGAAAATCGAAGTTTCGCGTTATACTTATGCGTAATGCTTTATACTCCTTTTTTTATTAACATGTTCGCGACAGCGCATTTTTTAAAGAAAGGAAAGGGACCGAGTAGCGAAGTGCTATGCATTCGGTGAGGGATTTATGATAGGGACTTAGCCTGGGTACGTTTGAAGATTGTTTTGCAAATGGGCAATCTGGACGACAGACGATGGCTAGTGGCCCGACGCTATTCAACTATCGAATGTCCCAGGATTGACTGTTTATTAGGGGTGTTTGAAAGTGAATGAATGAGACTGGCGACCGCACTGGGTCTCCCAACTATCTGGTGTCCAGGGATTGTTTATTAGAGTGTCGAGTAAAAGACCAAATGTTGGATGACCAGCCCTTGAGTCACCGATGAGTGTAAGGCTCGCGGATCCTGGCCTAGTCAAAGTCAATATTATGCACTAGGGCAGTAGTCAGCGATATGACTACTGCCAAGGGTCGGCTAAGGCGACAACAACAAGGGCTAAGGTCAGCCTTTCCCCCCTAAAAATCACAATATATATAGTAGCGGAATAGCTACTGTAACTAGAATAGTTTTGGACGCGACCCACACCGTTACTCTGTCGCGCACAATCGCCACGGTACTCCTTATATATTAAAACTCTCATTGCAAAATTAATTGTTGAAACACGATTTCGTTTAACCCCGGAATCCAACGTAAATGTGACAATCGGCTTGCCGCCGTATTACCAAGGAATAGGGACTCTGTTCCTGAAGGATCTGGTCACGGAGTGGGGAAGGTTATGCCTTTTGGTAAATGAACTGTGATTGACCACTCAGTCTTTACCCCAGAACTGTCCGGGAAAGATCTACCTCTCTTACGCTATTAATACAAATTCTTAACAAACATAAGCGAAAATATGCGCGAGTTAAGTTGGTAAAGAAAAATTTCCCCTTCAAGATGGGCAAAAGGGCAAAGCAATCAAACACAACGTGTGGAAGTGGTATTATGAAATACTACGAAAATTCCGATACAAGTGAAGAATACTGAAAAATAATATTGCTGCAATCGATACATTGCAAACATATGGTAAAAAAGGGAGTCCTGAGTCCTAATTTATATTTCGCTGTCGCGGAAAAAGAGAGAATAAGATTGGGGACGGTTCGACCCACGCCGTGCCACTTACATACGCGACACAAATCCGCGACACCAGTTGAGGGTCAATGCAGAACCGACAAAACCGAGCAGCTTCCTGTTTTTACCAAATATTCTGCCTACAATGCTTTATACATGACTTAACCAGATTCCGTTTCACCGCCACGGGTTTGGTACCCGCATGAACGGCAAGCGGTCCTAAAAATCATGCGACCAGAAAGCGCATATCGAATGAAACAGAAATACTTCAGCGTTTACGCTGTGCTGATAAATTTTTTATGAAAGTTATTCCGTACGCTCCGCCACGCGAGAGATGCGGCAACAATAGCGAACAACCTACCACCGCGCCGCCTAACCAACCGCCCGGCCAGCTTTATTTGGAAACTTTCGTTCGGCGTGGCGTGTAATGTACCCGACCTGCGAGGCCGACCTGCGGGCGGACAGAAAAAGGGAAAACTTTTTTCCCCTCGAATTTTATTTACATGAAGCAGATAAGCAGGATACCGCGAATACCACTCTAAAAGTTAGAGCCGACAGCCGAATTCTATGACGAGGACTCGATCGATGATTCTAACGACGCGATTCCGCGCCGCTGGTTACCTTCCCACTTTCGCGATTTTCACGTTCAAATGGATTACAGGTCTAGTGGTCGGAGGGGGGGGGGGGGGGGGTCGTAACGGCAAGGGGCGAGGGAGCTCGACCCGTTTCCGTCCCAAGGATTTTTGAATTTCATATTCCACGGAGCACGCGTCGTGCCGGTGTCCTTTTCCGTCGCGTATGCAATTCAGAATCACGAACCGGCGCTATATTATGCGTAGTTCATACCGCGACGTAGCGTATCATTGTTCCGGGAAACAGAGGAATTCCATTACCGGTTGGCAACTGAACTCTCTGTCGAGGCTGCGTTTTAGTTGCGGTCGACGAAGCGGGTCCTCGTGCCCTCGCCCGCGCAACTGCACCCCCCTTCGACCGTTCCCGCTGCACCCTTTCATCTCCGCTCTGTCTGTCTGTCGGTGGCGTTGCCCTGAAGGGTATGGAGGACCGGCAATCTCCGTCAAATGTTTCTCTGTGTTAAATGTGAAGCCACCGGTGCCCGGCCCCTGAGCGTGACAAACTACGGTCCGTGTTTTGCGCGATTGCCACGGCGAAAATAACGGAGGAGCGAAAGAATGGGTGGCGCGGGAAACAACGAGGGTGCGAGATGAAAAATTTGACGAAATTTTTGTATTCGCCTGTGTCCTGGCGGGACATTGTACTGTGCATCGCGCGATTGCGACACGCTTCTGTTACACGCCGTACAATCTCGGCAACTAATCAAACGCGGGGAAGATGAAGGGCGACAGGATTGAAATACATTTTCGTAATTGTAATGAAGGTAAAGAATAACTGCTCGGTCAGTTGCTGTGAAAAATACTTATTCTCGTTACAATGTATTGCAGAAATTGTTGCGGAGTGATAGAAGCGATGCGACACTTATGTGTAGCACGCTTGCGACGAAAGCGACGCCGACAGCTCGAGAAAACGCGATTTTTGACGTACCACTTTGAGAATAATATAGAGACTGAGCAAATATGTAGACTTTTCTGATATATGTGACGCTGCCCTTTACTTTATGAATGCGTGTTATTATTTGCATCCTAGCCGTCGATGTAAGGAGGTTCTTATTGAAAAAATACACTTGAGCATGTCCTATGAGCACTACTCGTCTTGGACATTTTGATTGACAAAATAATGTTCAATTATGTTTAGAAATAGTTTTCTGCTTCTCCTGGAAACCATACTATATCGAGTTGTACCAATTTCATCGCAAGTGTGCGATATGTAGATCGCGAAATAAACTCTATCGGCGTAAAAGATGTTTTGCATGCCTTATTTTTATTTTTATTTACAAGGTTGACGAGGTATACACTCTCAAATACACAGTCGCCATCGAATTTTAGAACATTCCCTAAACTGTACAAGGAACTGTGTTAAGTTTGAATACAGTTAAACTGTATTTACATAACTTTGCGTAAACTCTATTAATCATAATCCTTTTATCCTGTGTGTCCACTTATTTTTGTCTCTCGATAAATGGCTGACTATTTCGTTAAATGTGGATTGCGTACATAAAAATGTAAATATTAGTTTACAGTTGTTTCTTTAAAGTGTAAAGGAAACTATTATTACGTTATAATATTAGTTTCACTTTATTATGATAATTCGTTATCTTCCAAAATAATGCAGCAAGATTAAGTAACATATTATTTCTTCAGTTTTATTTTAACCAGCTTTATAAAGAACTGTCTAAATATAAGCATTAATAAAATCTATTTACGGAGCTGTAATTTACAAATCCACGTCAGATTCAAATAAATGTAAATATTAGTTTACATTTTTCACTGAATAATCTATGTACCATAAGGATATAGAATAAATAAAAGTTACGTTTAGAACAATATTTTAAAGTTGGTTAAACTTCATTGATAACTATTCTCTCCACCTGGCCACTTATTTTTGTCCACGAATGTATATGTACACGTCTGCTCTGCCTAAAATATTCGTGCAGCGATAAAGAAAATCGATTCGCGGAAAAAGGTCAGCAATTAATATCTACCATTCCCGTTCCTTAAAAAATAATTCGTTGCTTTCGAAAACCTCGCTTCCATTTTCCATGCGGTTCGAACCGTCCCCCCATAATTCAGCCAGAAAAGAATCTCTCGCGCAGAATAATTCACTTCCTGGAGCATCCTCGCTACGAAACTCCGAGAAATAACCGGCTTTCTTCAGGCCGATATTTTTCCGTGCCCTCCTTTATATCAGATCGCCTCCGCGATTCGGTCCTTCTTGACTTTAATAACATCCTGCACTATCGCCTCGTCCTCGACGCGTTCGCTTTCGCGTGGAATGCAAATGAACCGGCATCCAGGTGCTCCATATTCTACTTGCAACCACCATGGCCGTCAAGAGTCGCCAAGAGCTTTCGCAACGCGACAGGGCGAACCGCAAGCATGAACATCATTGCTAACGTTCCCCTAGGTTGCTCGCTACGTTCCCGTGAAATAATAGGAACTTCAGCTTCTAGCCACATTGCCGTCTAACTTATGCTTGCTCATTGCTTCGAGACGTGTATAAATTTCGATGGTAATAGCTTCGCGCTTCTGCGGAATTTTTAGCCTGCAGACTTTCCAAAGACGTACGCGACTTGTTGCTGCGACCATCCCGGAATGGTTATGCACGCACGCGTGTATGTGCTTACGCGTATATGTATGTGTGCAGGTATGCGCAACGAAGGAAACATTTCAATATGTTTTATGCCACGAGTTCTGTGGAATTGGATTTTCAATGTGAATGCGCGAGCGACGGCTGTACCAAAGGAATGCGTTTAAGTTATGAAGGTTTCTGTTTATTTTGAGCAACTTCTCTTTTTGATATTTCGTGTTCATTGTTTGGACGAATTTTGGGACCACTGAAGGAGCACGACTATACATGTGACCGCTTCGATGGAACAATCGTTGAATAAATTTGTGCAAGTAGTCTGTGAAGTAACGATTGTAAATATTATTTTGTGTCGAATTCATTGGCTCTCTAGAAAATTGATTACACATTAAAAATCATTGTATAAGTACAATTAAACCGGATACACTTTTATATTTAAACTGTGTTTGGTTGAATTACGTAATAGCGTCAATATATTAATAAGGATAATAAATTATACGTGGTCGTTAAAAAGAAAGTTCTAAAAAGACGTCTCGATAAACGGAATAACTTTTATATCCTCCATTTTTCGATATCCTTTATCGCTTACGATTTATAAACATTTACATAGGAAGGCCAGTTCGAGTAAAAGGGTTAATTTACGAATTACTAAAATGAACACTTGTGCAAAGTATCATGAAAATCGGCGTGTGTCAATCACCAAGGTTCTACTGTTAGTTTCTTTTTTAAATCCAGCCATGAAATGGAATCCGGGACAGATGTTTAAAGTTTATAGCAGATAAGAAATTTATAGCAGATTCGAAATGTTCAGGCTTGCAAGTGTAAGAAAAGTAAGGGACCAAAAAAAATAGAAACTCAAAAATAATATACCTATCTATCAAATTGCATCGATGTTCTGCGCATTTTGCAAGCACAGTTACGATTGCCTCTTATTACATTTACTCAACCGATCCACGTCAAAATGCGCAACATTCGGGCGAGAAATTCGCCCGTTTGAATAAACTTCAATTAGCGACCTTTTGACGGTAAAACCTGCAGTAAAAGCGATCGCAGTTTCTGTCCCTGTCTAGCTTCACACTCGGCCAAACCCGATTGCACGTTCCATTCATTTACAAAGGTCGAACTAAATTGTTGTTTTCGATAACGTAACTGTCGTTGCGGAATTTCGGCAATAAATGCGAAATAAGGATCGGTATTTCATCGTGAAACGTTGTATGTGTCAACCAGAAAAGGACAGTTTCATTACGAGATCAGTAATTAGTAAAATGTCATTTTAATATAGTTCCAAATAATTTTGAATAGAGTTGGTTGCTGATTTAGTCGTTTCAAGAGATAATTCCTTATTAGTAGAATTATTGTGACCAAGTATTAAATAATTAATTAATTTGTTATCCTTTAACGCAGATATGCATTTTTTATGAATTAGTAAAGCTGGTCTTCCGTAAAAATATATTTATCGAGGATACATGATCTATTATAATTTTGGCTGCACATTAGAATGAGAAATAAATGGCCACAAAGTCCAGACTGTTGATGCAAATAGATGCGTATTTAATAATCCAACTGGTGGAAATGGTTTAGAAACTACATATACTACACATACCGAGAGAGATTCGTATAAGAGGAGCGAAAACGTGTAAATTACAATACTACGTAACTTTTACTAAAATTCGAAAATTTCTTTTTGTAGCTTCACGCCGGTATTTTGCCAATCAAATTTTTTCCAAACCTATTACCTTTGATCGAGTCGTTCCCTTAGATTATAAGGCTTAGAAGAATGAAAAAGACGTACACATAAAATTTAAGAAACGCATCTAATAATTATCTACCATTCTTAGTTAGCCGTCGAATCGTATTAATAAAAAGAAAAACGTTAAACACAGACGAAAAATGTTAAATCATTCAAAACGTAAACTGCTATTGTTCCTCGCTTACAATAGCATGCAAAAATAGAATGAAAACTACTGCTTGCATACGGCATGGTTCGACGTTGCTGTAAAATAAACATTTCCCTTGTTATTCCCTTGTTATACATTTATATTATAGATGTACATTTGCATCAATAAGCAAACACATCTGTATACATATATCCGGTATATTATTCGTTCACTGTCAAATGAGATATTTTCTCAGTATTTACTTTATTTTCATTATATATAATATCAAGCTGAATATTATTTATGTTTACTGCGTTAGTACGGTATTAATATCTATTAATACTGTACATGTTGCCATCTTATACGTACGTATGTAACGGCATAAGAGGATAAAGCATTGCACTATGTAATAGATAGTAGTAACGTAAAGAGTGTATTAAAAAATCATTTATAACGTGCAGATTATTAGAGCAACTGAAAATTAAAAAACGAAATTATTCCACTCAAACTTTTGTCATGTTTCCTTATCAATTCGAAGTCGAAGAACTGTGTTGTATTCAATGAGAAATGATTGATGAGTTCAAGAAGAACATCCCGATTCTCCAATTAAGCGAGAAATCTCACTCCTTATAGTGAAATTAATCATAAGCTGAATGAAAGTTTAAATATGTTTTCACAAGTGCCAACTGTTTCGATCCGTTTCGCTACTCTTTTCGAAGTATTATTTAGTTTGAAATATACGAATATATTTAATTAACGTGGTAACTTGTAAAATATAAATACCTATCTTCCACGCATGTATAATACAACGACAAATTAAATTTCTCAGTTATTCTGTTTCCAAGAATTCCTTATACAGCAATTAACATTCCCCGTTTGGCCTTATTTCCTCATTAGTATAATTGCCAGATTCATAAACTTCTATAACAATATAAAATGCGAAATCTATTTAACTAACTTAGCATTCCTGGAACATAAAATGTGTTCGTCCCCGGCTGGCAATAAGTGGGATCCATCTCACTTTCGTGACAAAAAACAGAATTTCTCGCAGAATAGAAATCGTGTTGTCGCTTATGAGATGAGTCAACAAGTCCCTACAATGCGCGCACGCTTCGTTCGCTTACAGCATTTTTTATTCGAAAGCTGAAGCAGGGAAAAAGCACAGATATTGGTCGTTTCTTCGTATATTGGCTGGCGCCGGAGGGCACTCGAAAAGCTTCCAGTATCGTTGGCATGGGTGTCCTCCTATTCCCCGGGAGATGGCTACGAACAGCGACGTAACTCTTGTTTCGCTGTGGCAAATATTTAATTCCGTAGCCCTGGAAAAACAGGATATTGCCAATGTCGCCTGCGACCTGACACAGCCACGGTTTTCTCGACCATTCTTCCTCCTTCAGCAACCTCTATGACCAGCATCGAGACCCTCCAGGCGACGTGGATGCTCGACCCACCGTTGGGAAATCTTATTTCGACGAAGAACTAATTTGATGTATTTCATTCGTAGCCCCATGGCTATAAAAAATACGAACGTGGCATTTATTTTCTCTAAACATATTTCCTAGGGCCTGGTTTAGCTGTATTTTTACGCAAATGAATCTCCCCTTTAAGGCGTCGCCATTTATTACAAGGATATCGTTTGGCGGCTGCGAAGATTCTATTAGGTTGTACGGAAATAAAATGCGGTTTACAGCAGCCTAATATTTAATGGTTCCTGTGCTGGAAATTTTAAATTTATGCTTATTACACTATGTACCACTTTGAAGCGTAAACGTCTCACTATCGATTTCGTTTTTTTCTATTAACATTGGTTTGTTATCGGGATAGTTTATATAATAATAAGAAGCAAATTCGTAACAATTTTGCTGCATACATTCGAACAAGAGTTCGTAATCCAGCAAACACTGTAGGAAATATTAGTCATGTATTTTGTTGAGTACGAATATGCTCAGACGAAGCTGCCGAGCCGTATCCGATCTCTTATTGCCGCGTTAACGTGTGGTTGGTTAAATCAAATTACACTGATAGAAAACTGGTTATTAGTGGACTGTATTTAAAGTATTAGTAATGGATGGTACAGTGACAATATATGGATGATGTTCTACTATCAAGCGCTCGTTTCGATCGCATAATCGTCTTGCAAGAAAACTTGAAGACACCAGTAATTGGTCGACTTAAAAAGAGTGGGTGAAAATAGTCAAGCCCACTGACTATCGGAAAATCCATGGTGGAAAAAGAATCCCGTCGAAATAACCCTGCGATATCGGAACTGCGTTTCTGAACGCTCGCGTATCGCACCTCTTGACTAATATAAACAAGGCACCCTAAACTCGAACTGCGACGCCAGCCGAGCACTCAGCGTCGTTACATATGCATAGATTTAACAAATACAAAAATAAGGCTATCGAAGACGCGCAAGAAAAAAGAATCTATTCATGGCTCAACATATTTAATAATGATACAACTGTGTAGTGAAGGTACAGTGCAAAATTCGTTTCAACGATTTCAGAGTGGCGATAAGAGCATCGAAGGGAAAGAAAATCAGGACCGATTACGACTATTGATAACGAAAATTATTACGAAAAGTAGAAAATCTCGAAAATTGAAGAACACCATGCTTAAATACCGTAAATTGGTTCCGGGCAACCTAATAATAAGGTAGGGAAGGTTTTTCTGTTCGAATTTTCGATGTTTTCCTCGTTTATATTCCCCAAAAGCACGTATCTACTCTAATAGAAATCAACGATTCAAATATCGAAGCGCGACAAAGAGCTGATGGCTTGCCACTTGCCACATCACACGCGACACATACTCTAGGGACACGTATACCGTCCAGCCGATATTGCGTGGTTTTAGGTGTTTAGCAATAAAGAGCCATGGTTTGTCTCTTACATCCTCCATAAACGCTTTCGGCATAAATTTACAACAACTCTGGTTCGATGGTTGGTATGTCAATCAAAAGTGTTACCATTCGACACTATTTTGCACATATCGTGCACATACTCGCTCCATAAATTCTGCTACTAAAAACGACATCAAGTGATAAGGTTTTTCTTTGATAGGTGTATTACCACGCAGCCATCTATAAAATTATCCACCGTGACCAACTTTGCCTATATAAATTTATTTAAATAACCGACGTTTTATGCATTACAGTACATGCGATTTGCAGGGGTAGTGACACTGCTGTATTCAGCAATTCTATTTCAAATGTCTTAATATTGTGATAAGGCCTGCATTGAACCTGTATTTTTTTAATACTGCACATGCATAGATCAGGAACCTTAAGATCGAAGCATTTTGAATGCCATCCTCCTGCAACGACAAGTTTCCAATTAACATTATTTCAGCACGGCACACCACTATCAAGGAGGCCCATCAATTCTTCTAAGATACTATTTTAATTGTTTGTTTCGGTAGTCATCGTTATCCCGATAACCTTTTTTTTATTGAAGTGGTACTAGCAGTAATCGATGGACATTCGATCGATGATTTAAAATGATTGTGCAAGCACAAACTAATTAGTTTGAATAATTTTATGAACTCGTACTATTGCACTGCATCTTGCACATAAATAGCACACCAGGATTATCGTTTTTTAATCTTCGTTAAGTTTCCTAAATTCTCTTTTTGTTGTGTCAGAATTTATGGCAAGAACATTTCAAGTCTGAAGAGTTCATGGCTTTTTTCGTCGTAAGCACTTTCGTTATTCACTATTGACATGTTTCGTAGCGCTGAGTTTTGTAAAATTATATTTTCCAAGCTGGTAAATTTAAGATACATTTCGCCAATCTTATGCTAATGAGCGAAGTGAAAATAGTGAATTAAAAGCCAGAAAACTTTTCAATTATTCCTAAAGAAAAGTGTTTACACGGAAAGTAATCGAAATGTTGATCTATTCGTACGAAAATTGTTTTTTCCTTTCTCTCGGAGCATATGTATAGATATTTGCTCAAAGCAATATTTCAAATGCAGCCTAAACAGATTTCATTTTGTTCCACAGCAATTCTAAACCCTTTCCTTTCGTTTCGCAAACCTTGTACCCCCAAAAAATATTTTGCTTGTCGTTTCATTAGTTTTTCCCTCATTTTGCCACGTTTTTCTGAGTTTCCCCAATTGCGTGCTCGCAGCCTGACAAATGTCTGGAGACTTTGAACCTGTACCAACGATGCATCGAGCTTCCGAAATTTACGGGAGCTCTCTCCAAAAAGTTTCGTTGCAGTTCGCGAATACGGTGCAACAGACTGCGCCCCAAATATCCAACAGATAGAGGAGAGCTTAGGAATGAACCGTGACACGATGCAGAATGGAGGCTGTAGCATCATCCAGCAATTTAAACGCCGGCGGCATTTTACGATCGGTCGACAGTAAAACACACGATATTGAGTGCGTTGGCTCAGTAATTTGGATCTTCCACGGGCACCAGGATTCTTCTTATCGGCTATTGAGTTTAGAATGTTTTATGGGCAATACCTATGTGGTTACGCATTGAACGTAATAATTCGTAATGACTGTACAAAAAGAAATATACGAGGTCTGTCAGGAAACTATCCCTTCTTGTACTTGTTACGAGCCGAGGGCTAAGGGGCACGGCTGCGGAGCCGAGGATCGGTTGTTTATGGTTTTTTGTTAGTTAAACGGTCGAGCCGTTTGATGGGAAATGTGTGGATGTGCCAATGCCTATTTCATCACTGGGTGCCACTGGAAGGTCGAGGTTTTTGTGGATGTGCCAGAGCTTATTTCATCTCTGGGTGCCACTGGAAGGGTTTATTTGTGGATGTGCCAGTGCCTATTTCATCACTGGGTGCCACTGGATTGTTAGTAATTATTGCCTCGTAACTATCGATATATCTCGAGCGGTTGAGATATATCTATTCGGTGGATTCTATATACTACTTATGATTGGTATAGGAAACAGAAAGAAATAAATATATCTATGATCAAATAATAAAATATCTATATTCTATATATCAAGTAAATTACAATATGTAATTATCGTGGACTCAAAGAACCCACGTTTACAGTCTTTAACGTTATAAATATAAAATGCTTGAAAGGGAATGCGACCCGATCTTGCTGTCTTTCGACGAATGCGAACTTTGAAATAAATATCGATGATCGAAAGGGAATTTAACCCGATCTCACTAACTTTCGACAAATGCGAACTTTATAAATAACGGTTGATGATCGAAAGGGAATTTAACCCGATCTCACTGAGCTAGAGTATTCAAACAGCCTAAGTCGCAACGTATCACGAAGCCAGTTAATTGGATACTGAGCCCTTAATAAATAGAAGTTGATCGAAAGGGAATGGAACCCGATCTCACTGGCATCAGTATGGCTATCTGGCACCGACATGGTACACAGGTAGTAAGGTCCATACTGAGCCACGAGAGTAGATTTCATGCCCTTTTTATATCCGAAAAGCGGACCAAAAATATGGTGGGGGTACAGAATCTTCCAAGGGAGTCCAAAAGATCGCCCTGAAGCGTTGCGTCATCGCGCCATCGCGGAAGGGGCAGACTCGACTGCATGCACTCTCGATTTCCATATAAGGGCATAATAGACGAAACGAAGGAAACAGTACTTCCTACGTAACATACTGTAGCAAGAGAAAGGGTTAATCTCGTCCAATAACGACGATGTCCCCTTCAATACCCCTTCAATTCTGTTACGTTGGCAAATCGACTGCAGCTTTCGAAGACGCACCCCCTCCCTCAGGAAACCCGCTTCGGGCGCTAAGGAAGGGTGCGGCTACACCTTCGAAACACGCTGATTGACAATCAGTGGTTTTTCTTAATGTCCAATCAGCGTGCATAAGAAACGCTGGGAAGTCGACGTGATGGGAAACGCTTAACGTGATGGAACCCAGCCTTAATTCAGT
Source organism: Nomada ferruginata (assembly GCA_963583965.1). Classification (NCBI taxonomy): domain Eukaryota; kingdom Metazoa; phylum Arthropoda; class Insecta; order Hymenoptera; family Apidae; genus Nomada; species Nomada ferruginata. Next base: position 31,427,901 of record OY757213.1, read on the forward strand.
TTCCAAGGAGAACACCTCCTACAAGTTTTAGCACTACTTTACCAAGGAGGACACCTATACGGATTTGTTGTATCCGTCCTTAAGAGAGGTGTGAACATATGTTACTTCACCTGATACTCCATCAATCACGTACACTCAATAGCAATTATTTCATTCAACCGTTTATCATACTGTAGAAGTTATTTTCTGTAAACCTCACGTAGTTTTGGGAATAGAGGACAGGTGGTTTAATAAGACTTCAGTTACTCATTAAAACACTAGCTTTATTATAAGAATATGTCGACACACGACGTAACTCAACACACGGCACTTTCAACACTCTCAACAATACTCTCAGCTCACGGCACTCTTCACTCTGCTCAAACTCTCTCCTAAATCTGCCTCTTGCACGCATCGTTCATTCGTTATATTCTTTCACTCTTAGTTTCTCTTTCATTCTATTCCTCATTTGCGCTCACTCATTCAGGACACACCCCCCAGTCATTCCTCGGTGATGGTCGGTCCCGACCACCCGAACCCTTGGGCCGCTGTACCCTCCATGCGCACGACCTTCTCAAGTACTCAACATTCACGCCATATTTCCAATCCTACAATACTCTATGCGTTTGTTGTATAAATATATATAAACAGTTAAACAGAATATCTTCATTATCACTGATATCCTGCACTTACGCCAACAACTATTTGATTTAGTATCCTGTAAAAAGCATAGGAAAGCCTAACGTCACGTGGTGCGACCCTAGTGGGAACGAAGATTTACGACCTCCGTTTTACCTGTTCGGTTCTGTCCAGACGGTACATCAAGGTTGCGCGATGAACATTATACTACATGAATACTTGAATAAGTATGTAATAACAATACACGATCAGAATTTATAGCTATGTATTTGAAGATATTAATAGTGCGGAAAGAAAATCTGTGCCACTCTTTTATGGACTAAACGAATTATAAATATAAAACTATGGAAGTAAGAGCTTACCAATATCGTATTAAAGTCTTTTATCGAAGGATGAATCTAGAGATCACTTTAAAACTGTAAATAACAAAGTTTAAATAAACGCACCAGCGTAATTGGAATAATCATAAATGTATCTCAATCTTTAAGAAATTATTGTGGCTGTATACTAACGCAGATAATATTGCTGTATCGTGCAAATAGGGTAAAAGAGAAAGAATTAAATGTTAATTAAATGCTTTGGGTTGTAGCATTGTTAAAATAATATTATCACGAAAAGTAGGAAAATTAGAAGAGATCTCAAGTGTTATGCTTGAACATATAATTCCATATTAATGAAAATTAATGAATACTTCGTCTATTAGTTTATCAAACTAGAAACTTTTTTCATATGTATACTTGTACTTTATTTACTCGGAAGTAAGTAAAGGCAAGTTGTTTAATTTTTAGTTATCTTAATTTCCTAAACAATAATATTATGCTAACTCATTGTTAAGCATAGTATTTCACATTATACAGTGTGTAACATAATGATTGGTCCACTTGGATTTTTTGCAATAACTCTGGACTTAGTCAACCGCTTCGGCTGAAAATTATTCAACATGTAGCCTAGACACTATGGAGTATATGTGCAAAATTTCATATTAATGCAGTGCCTAATTTTTGTACAGTAAACATTTAGCCGACTTTCGTCAATTTTTGAGCGTAACAAAATGATAGGTCCACTTGCAGAAAAACAAAAACTTCAATTAACTAAAACATAATAACTTTAAGGAATAAATGTTTTCAATAACTTATTGTTTTTCCATCACTTTTTATTAACAAATTCAGTCTCGTGGTCATTGATTCCGCTAGATTTTGCATTTTGTGGTGTAACGCGATTCCAGGCCTCAAATATCGCAGTTTTCCATTTGGCGACAATATTAAATTGCTGACAATTGTTGTACACGTCACGTACAAGTTGGCTCCAAAGATTTTCTATAGGGTTTGCATCAGGACATCTCGCTGGGCAGGTGAGAGTTCTGATTTTTCGTCCTTGCAACCACTGCCTAGTGCTGGCAGAAACGTGAATTGTCGCATAATCGTGCATTAATTGTAATTTAGCCAAAGGAAAACAACACAAGTATGGTACGACATGATCCGCAAGTACTTTCTGGCAAGCTTGCGAGCCCATATGAGTATCGACAAATGCCAAGGTTGCCTTTTCAAATGCCGAAAAACCGGTCCATGTCATTACTGAACCGATACCAATATTTCATTTGCGAAAATAACGTGGTTCGCGTCGCAAATCATTTCTTTTTAATACTTCTTAATTTAGTTCATCTTCTCGGATGAGAAGAAATTCAGCCTGCATAGACTTGCCAGAAAGTACTTGCGGATCATGTCGTACCATACTTGTGTTGTTTTCCTTTGGCTAAATTACAATTAATGCACGATTATGCGACAATTCACGTTTCTGCCAGCACTAGGCAGTGGTTGCAAGGACAAAAAATCAGAACTCTCACCTGTCCAGCGAGATGTCCTGATGCAAACCCTATAGAAAATCTTTGGAGCCAACTTGATACTCTAGCAGAATCAATGACCACGAGACTGAATTTGTTAATAAAAAGTGATGGAAAAACAATAAGTTATTGAAAACATTTATTCCTTAAAGTTATTATATTTTAGTTAATTGAAGTTTTTGTTTTTCTGCAAGTGGACCTATCATTTTGTTACGCTCAAAAATTGACGAAAGTCGGCTAAATGTTTACTGTACAAAAATTAGGCACTGCATTAATATGAAATTTTGCACATATACTCCATAGTGTCTAGGCTACATGTTGAATAAGTTTCAGCCGAAGCGGTTGACGAGGTCCAGAGTTATTGCAAAAAATCCAAGTGGACCCATCATTATGTTACACACTGTATGTATGTATATAGAATGTGATATACAAAGTATTAATAATTTCATATATCACAATTGCCCAATATTTTCTCAATCGCCATTCAAGATCTCCATATTGGTACACCGACACACTTGTCTCCCTGCACAGAAATATACATAGAACGCTGCGAAATACTCTCGAAAATAAGGTATACTGCCTATTGCCCAATTGTATTTGCTATATGACGTTTGGAAGTACCTACCTAGATGCGTTGTATCAACTTTTATTTTCCTTTTTTTCGCTTATAGCCTGACTTCTCATCCCCTCGTCTTCTTGGAATATTCAACGGAGTAGCGGATTCCGCCAAAAAGCAAATTTCTCCCAGCGATATTTCCGTCGGCAACAAATGCAACCTTTATGATACGAGCTCACTCTGAACGGCAGCAAGGATTTAATCCTACGGTGCTGCGTAATGACGTTAGTTGGATTGCATAACGCCGCCGCGTTCGTAAACGTGTACCATAAATGCTAACGTTCATCATAACTATAATGGTATGTGTAAAACTGCTATACAAGCGGGATTAATTAAGTTACGTTGTTTCCTTATTCCCGTAAGATCATTTACCCCAAACCGTTTGAATCAAAAATGTTACTTTGGGTATGAAATTCACTCAAATGTCAGCAACATTGCGGTACTTGAATATTATTTCAATGAGGGCGATTAGAACGACTCCTCGGAAAAAGAAAATGCCATCGTAAATGAATTTGATATGAATTGTTTGAAAAATTTGAGGGCAATTAGGGCGTAATAAAATACTGTGCGTGAGGTTCGTTTTCGATAGCACTTAGTAGAACGAATCAATATAAAAGGAAATAGCATTATGTCTGTTCGTAATTAGAAGTTTCATTTTTTGTATTATATGCTTACTTAAATGAAAATAATTAACCAAAATTGATTCCAATAATGTCTAACTCCGCACGAGAATCGCCGTGCGAAAGAGGCCTTCAACTAAAGACAAAACGTTTCATCAATTTGTTACGGTAACGTAGAGCCTGCTATTGTAACAGGAAAAATGTTATAGAAGGTAATATAACATAACTAGCTTTACACGGATAAATTATACCATTAAGTCTATCCTCAGCAGAGCGTTCCTGCGCTTGTTTGCGTCAATCACAGTACCTCTGAAACACTAACCAGATAGAATGTCAAAAGCCTGAAACAGGGGTTATTCGTTACTTGGAGGGAACAAAAGCTCGCGAGAAACAGCGAGCTGCCTTTCATACGAGCACGGCACCGAATAATCCATGGCACGATTCTAAAAACACAGCGTATGTAATCATATGCATCCTCGATGCAGTAGTATATACCGGTGAATAGGGAGACTTAGGAGCGGGCGCGTAAACAGAGCACACTGAGAAGCTAATTAGGAGAATTAACTTTGAATTGTCGACGTAGAAGGGCAAGGTAATCCAGCTGCGTAGGCATATTCATGTATCGCTCAACGCAATGGAGACGTACTGCTGACTGGCTAGAAACCGTGGAGCTACGAAAGGGAGTAAAACAAAGATAGACAGAGAGGAGAATGAAAGGGAGAGGACAAGGGAATGATGTTACCAGAGGTATATCGTGCTAACATGCAGTATGTTGCGTGTCTCGGGAAACACGTCGTGAATGTGACACACGGGGCTTTCGAGCCACCTAAGGCAACAAGCTCGCTTGCATACTAATAAGCTTGTGGATGGCTGAATACCCAGCTTTAGTTTGGCCATAATGGCAAGTCCATTTCGGGGGGGGCGCCCCAACCGTGAAACAACCTCGCGATTCCCCTCCTCCTAAACCTTCCTTTGGCCTGAACCGGTGTCGCTTTCGTGATGCTTTTAGCCACCAAACGTTTTAACGATATATGTATGTATGCATTGCGCACGGGTTACCATTTCCAACATCTATTCATTCTTTGAAACTGTTAAAAGGCTGCTCAAAGAGAGAATATTTTTTAGTTTTCGAGCAGTCGAAATATTGTGAGGTAGCATACGTAGATCGACGGGGCTTAGAAACTGCTATGCAACAGGTGCTCGATGAGCCATGACGTCACCATCTTTGCTAATATTCTGCTTAATCTAAACCTATTCAGTGTCCGTTTTTTTTTTCGTGGCGAATGTTCACAGTACTCTCACGACAGTTTCAACAATTAAACCTTAACGTTGGATAAAATGGTAAATTAAAAATCGGAGGTGAATTTAATTGTATGACTAGCCTCTGATACATTGATAAGAGCAAGATACGCGGGTCCTCCCTTAGGCATGACAAATGTTAGTCAGAATGACAGAGTTTACCGTCCTGAGAGTCAGGAGTCCTGACTCAGGACTCAACAAGGGCTAAGATCGTCCTCACCCTTCCAAATTCAGGATACAAGTACCTACTCTTAGATTACCCAGTAACTCTATTGATTGGCAGTTCGACCAGTACTTTTGTATTCTTAAAACCGCTACGTTCCGCAAAAATTGTATCCGCGAGTTGATCGGAATTAAAACCGTAAATATGTTGTGTTATAAAGTACAAACGGTGTCATCCTTCACCCTTAGGATGGCCCTTTAATTCTGTGGCGTAGTGTATTATACTCGATTAGCAGATCCCTCATTCTAAACTACTTCAATGTTCCAGTGTTCTGTTTATTATTAAATGATTTTTCAGATATAAATTAATGTTCCAAATAACTTTCAGTGTGTGACGAAACATTATTCGACTCTGCTTTCATAACGTGACGTTGTTTATACAAGGTAGCTTACCTAACTTGATTACTTGAAATTACTCGTACACCGCGTACTATATGCAAAATTATTTCTAACAAATGTCATGTGGCACCAAGAGGATCATAGGATACAGTCATTCATTTTTGGTTATTCTTGTTTTGTATAAAAAGTACAAAGAACGCCTAATATTTTTTAAATTGAATGTACCACATTCCATCCGGTAATACGAAGGAATATTGAACGCTGAATAAATAACTATGAGGTATATGAGTTAAAAAATCTGTAGTTACCGAAATATTTTTGAAATTTTTTTTATTAAAAGTGACGCTTCAAATATTTCCCATTGCACTGAATGCAAATACAAGAACCTGCCATGTTGTAGAAGTAATAGACGTTGGAATATTTCTCCACTTGATTTAATTGATTTGAGTACACGATTTGTACCTACTACAAAAAAACGAAAGAAGTAAATTGCTGTGCCTTATGTCCCCCTTGATGACATATGCCTATCATCTGAAACCATTTTGCGTATGTGTAGCAAATTATTTACAAATAATTTCTGGTGGTCGAGTTATTGACACGCCCACTTTAGTATATTGCCAGAAATATTTATATCTTGCCACCACTATCTGACAGAATGGTTCATGTAATCGCACGAATCCTGTTATATTGCGTCTTAAAGGAAAACTATTTTGACCCTACATACTTTTTTCATTACCAATTGGTTATTAAACAAAATCCTTCTTAAAGCTCATAAATGATCTCAAACCTGAGATAAACATTGCAAATTCGACAAAATATCTATTAAAGATATAATCGAATCAATAATGCATGCATGATTTTATTAAACTTTATACATTATCAATATAGAAGTTCCAAGATATCAGTTAAATCATTCATGACAAGATTATTCAAATCAGATATTTCTCACTTGGGATATCTCTATACGTTCACCCCCAGTTTGTATGATCGCAATGCAATCCAGCTATGCCTTGTCCCAGTTGTCCCCAAAAATCGAAGAGCAGTAAATTCTAGAGAGCTTACGATCCTTTATTTATCGGTACTTACAGGAGACCCCGTTAACAATACCTTTTCGTTGAAATGCGTCGATTCCGCAGTCCCTCGGCTATCGATAGAAGTCTTTCTTATAAATTCAACCAAGGCTATCCGATAATCTAGTATTTGAGCTAGATTCCACGAAATAGAACGATATCTTCTTGCGTGTCCAATTACGAAGAAATGACGGATATTGTCCAACGAGAAGGCATTCTGGCTCGATATCTTCATAATGATTTTTTTTTTACAACAATTCTCTTCACATACTTTGGGAACAATAATTTTTTGGCAAGCACTCGGGTTGAGTGCACTGTAGTTCAGTCCGACTTTTAAGAGCTTCGTTAAATTCTGTCAAAGTTAATAGATACGGGTAGCATGATAATTATATTGCAAATTGTATGCGTATTTTGTAGTAGGTATCTGTTTTTAATTAGTCCTCGAAGCAATTGTAATACTATTGAGAATTTGAAATACACAATAGGATAACCTGGTTCAATGTAATTTTTTAACACTTTACTGTATTCTTTTATCATTCTATTTTCGATGTAGTTTCCTTTGATAGTACAAATATATCATATAGCAGCTTTCACAGAAACGGAACTTATTTACTCACATATAATAAAGTTATATACAAAACTTGTCGCATAATTAAGACTAAAGAACAAATCTTAACAATAGATAAAAAATGAGAGCATAAGGTACATAATAATAGCCTGAAACATAGTGTCCGATTGTAGTTCCAGAATCAATTCGAGCAACTATCCGAACGAAATAATCTACAAGCAATCTCTTGCTCACACTATAACACGGCTTGCATTTCAAACGGAGTTTTCCAATTAGTACGCTTATATTAAATTATCCGGGAAACTTGGATAATCGGTTGTCCTGTAATGAGATTGTTCCGTCGAATTCACGTCAGCTATACTGTACAATGGATAGGACAAGACCACAGTCTCTAATGACGGGGTGGTTCGATAGGTTTAAAAGCAACCGAGAAGCGAATTCTCACACCGACAATTGTCCACAGCAAGCTAAAAGAGAACACAAGATTTGAAACGGCAAATCAAATGTGAAGACTTCCAACCATAAGTTAAGGAATTACACTGGGTTGTTCACGTTCGCCTCGAAAAGCTATAATTTCATAATGTACAGAAAAAAATCATATAAGAATGTATTAAGACGCGTCACTGCAAACGGGTTTGTTAGAAAAGTGTCACCAACTATGCGATATAATTCGAAATAGGGGTCGTTGTTCCGAAAAGCACCAGTGGCCGATCGACATGAACATTTGATCAGGTGGTGGAGAGTGGAAGATGGAGGCCAAATATAAAATTTGGACCATGGGTATTTATTAGTTTCCGAAATTGGAAGGTGTGGTAGGATAGATGGGGTGGATGTTATATCTGAAATTTTAGCTTCGGGTTTCTTGTTAGTTTCCGAGATATGAACGAAAAAGTTTTAGTACTACACATTGAAAGCTGCATGTACAAACGTTACTAATGCATTCAATGCTGCCTATCCAAATGTTACCCTGTAGGCTGCCTGTAGGCTGATCGGGTAAGTCTGGGTCAGAAATTAAAAGCAGCCACTATAGGCAGCATTCAATGTTTAGTAACGCATGTATCTGCAGCACTGAAAGTTTACTATTAATATCTCGGAAACTAACAAAACCACGAAGCAAAATTTTAGATCTAAGATCCACCCCATATCTCCAACCACCCCTCCGACTTTCGAGCCCTTTCGGAGCAATACGCAAAAATGTTAATTGCGAGTGTCCTAATACCTTTCAGCGAGAAAAATTCTCCAAAGTTCAGGTTGTAGTGATTGAAAAGTGACAATTTTCCCTTCCAGTGGGCACTTAACATCAATTGCAGTAAGAAATATCTACAATCGTTCGCGTGAACACGGGTGCTATTATAAGTCAACGATGTTGGCGGTGAAAAGGGAAGAAAGAACCTCATCGTCGTGTGTGATTTATCTCCGTTTTAGTCGCTAACTAGCTCTTCAGGGACTGCGTGGGCCGATATCGGGAAACGAGAGTATTGTTTACGCCATTCGACCCAAGGTGGTCGACTTCAACCCTCAAGAACTTACATAGATATAATGTATAAGTATATAATATATATACATATACTCCACGGTCGTATACGCTTGCCGGCACGTTTACGTGCACCAAGCAACAATAGTGTTGGCTTGCGCAAGGTGACGGTGTGTCGTCGAAGTCGCTGGAGACTGGATGTGGTTGATCGTGCTTGATTGAAGAGTAGACTTTTGGTATGATGTATAAGTAACTTGGTAGAGTCTTATTTGTTGCTTGGTCGAGTATTACAGAGTTAACTTATCTACTTCGCTTTTTCTACTGAACTGATTTGGATTTTGGGAGGACCCTTTTTATATCGTGAAAAGGGCCGGAAAATCGGTAGTGGGGGATGGTTTTCCTGGAATTGGGAATACGCCTTGGTTTCCTGGAAATCTGATTGTATATGCGTGGAAGACAGGAATTTAGAAAGTAGGATTGGACCCTTTTTTGGGTATTGATGAGTTTTGGGAGATAGGGTCAAGCCCTTAGATCGTTCAGGAATGTAAGGTGGTTTTTCAGTACCTGCGTGGGAAACAGGAAGGGCGAGTTGCTCGACAGGTGATGATGTTGGGATATATTTATTTTAGTAACACCGATGCGTATACCATAGCGGGGTCAGTGCACGTCAGCTGGCGGAACCCTTATCGGGAAAGAAACTCATGGAATGGGATTATCGAGAACCTGGAAAATGTCCGGCTGCAGGCACAAAGTGGTTCGTCTATTGCTACGAAGTGCGGATTGCGGTAAGATTCATGACGTACTCTGACTCACGATATTATTAAATTTCATATATTCGCAAACGATAAGAATACGTGTTCTTTTCTTTCTTTTTTATCGTCTTGTGTTTATTAAGTTGATGCACATGAAAGTTAAATACGATTTATAGGATTATGGTACTAATAATTAGCCGATCGAAGTCATGAATGAAATTTTATTTTATTATCTATTATGATGCGAGTAAGAAAAGTTGATTATATGTTCTGCAGTACGAGTATATTAGACACTACCGACAAGTAAATGTTAATTAAAATGAATGGAATGGAATTTTAATATCTAATGTCATGAATAATTGGGGGATTCACTTGGTTTTTTGTTGTAGTCTATAGTTTACAAAATTATTGTAATCCTTGTTAAAGGTGCATGTATGTACGTAAATGTCGAATTTTGCGAAAATTGCACATGCAATTTCTCATATTGAAATTTATTGGAAAGGGCTGGTGCAGAACGTCAAAAAATAAGAATTACATCATTTGACCTCTGTAGTATTTGGCTAACTCAATTATAGAATTTCTTAAGGCGTGTCTACAAATGTTCAAGCATAAAGCAAGAAAATATAAAGATAGTAGAGGATAGAAATGTCGAAAGCGTCAAAAATGAAAAGAGAAAAACTGAAAAAACCCTACGCTGTCTACCTACACGTGCAAAGAGAAAAGAGTCCTTGCTAGAACACACAAAAAACAAGAAACTAGTCATACGTAGGGAAAGCTTGAAGAGCGAAAGTGAAGAAAAAGATCAACTCGGCGGAAAAATAAGGAATATGATAAAAGTACCTTGCTCGGTCCTGGTCGCCAAATGTTGCAAAAAATAACTAGCTGACTCGTCGACGAAAGCACGGCATGACTATTAACAAATGCCACATAGATTTGCCACAATACTGTGCTTTGGCAAAGCTAATGCTTTCTTATCTACATCTGACCGTCGAATATGAAACAGATTTGACTACAGGTTGCCCAGGAACAAACACTTAACACTAGGAAGATCACATGTGGGCAAAAATATAATAGAATGCAATTTCAAAAGAATTATACGAGATCGCTTTTCACTTTTCAGTCGATGTCGATTAATATTCCACCTTCATTTTCTTCGTGAAGTTTCCTTTAACGAGCAGCCAGATGGGCTGGCGTAGACCGGCTTTCCTGAGTTCGCGTTATGTACTTTGCAATGGCTAATGACACACCGACTGGTCGCGTTGCATTAAAATGCACATGAAACCACACTGTAAGCGGCTTACAATCCGTAGAGCGGCGCAGTCCATATTTAGTCAGTAGCTAGTGCCGTGTGACCGCGGCCTAATAAAGTCGAAACTGTAAGAGGATCATCGTTCAACCACAAAAGGGTTAATCTAAGCGTTCGTAATATCCCACCAGATTGAACAATATATTACAATGTATGCGCTTCTCCCCCACAGAAGGTTTCCTATATGGAAGTTATCGCATTTATCGAGAGGTTAAATTGACTAACACTTAACTTCTATACACTATTCTACATAATTGCTGGTAAATCGAAAAGCTAACATCCGCATAGTAATCAATGAACAAAGTGGTCTATTTATTGTAGGATTCTTATCTTCTCTGTTTGCATCGCATTTTATCGCGTTTCTGAAATAAACTAATTCCGGAACATCTTCTGATCTGTATGTCAAAGGAAACACTTGACGCATTTCAATTGAAGTTTCCTATCAATTTCACAACAATAAAATAATAATTTCAAAAATAAAATAGCTAATTATCTGCTTTAGATTTATATAATTTTTATTTATAATTATGAGCCTTCTGGCAGTTTAAAAGTTTAAAGAAATGTCCGGTTCTCTGACGCACCCCCTGTATTACCTGTCGTATATTCGACGATAACCCCCCCTCCCCCTTCATCCCTGAATTTTGCAAAAGGCAGACCCTGATAGAATTTTTCAATTACCAGCTGACTTATCCAACTTCACTTTTTTCCCCGGATTAAATATCCGATTATTACGTCGTTCTTTCATGTTTATTTCCATTTCATAGGAATCGAACCGTCGAAACTCTCTGAATGGTAGACGGACACTTTCTGCGCATAGCGGGGTGTACGTTTAATCCTTTGAAACGACGCAATTTCGTTGTTCCACGAACCGCGGTTAAACCCGTTCGATGGTATATAGTGTATATAAGAGTAAACCCTTCGATTCCATATAGGATTGAAGGATTCATCCTGAAATGTCGGAAAGGTAGTATCTACGGTCCATTGTCTCGACGAAAAAAGGTTGTATCGTACAGTGAACAATGCTGACAGATCGATCACTGGCCGCGGCTTATCTCCATCGATTTTTGGCGTTCCTTTCACGAAACTAAGCTTTATCAATAAACTCTGACCGGACCAGATACATGGACGTTGAATTTCACCCTTCTTAGAAAGAAACCAAGCACTTTTGGCGAATAACATCTACATACATCCTGACGGACAGCATGGAAATTCCTCTTTAACAGACATAACAGAACTGAAACAGTCGCTGGGTGTATTGATTGATCTTGGTATCATAACGGATGCGTAATGACGAAACTTTACAATGCTATTTCTTTTTTTGTTTGTTCTCTTTTTTTTTAACGGGCTGCGCTATGTTTGCTGGTGGACATTTGATTTTTAGGGATAGTTTCATTCATTCTTTCTATTCACCCCTTTTCTCATTATTCTTTTTTATGGATTTAGATAATACTGTACATTCTGCGTTACTTTCTTCTGCTGCCTTGAAGATCGGATCAGAAAAGTCATTCAGGTTACAATGAACCTCATAGTACCTCATACCAATTGACATCGTGTAATTAAACATTTTCACCTACAAAAGAGCCATTCACATAAGATTATACTATCCAAGAAACAAAGCAAGTTTCGTGTGACACCCTTTTTTTGTATCACCAATAGGAACAGAGTTATGCAGGTGGTCTGATTTAAATGCCTCACCCTGCATTATTCATATCACATTATATTATAATAATTACTCTGCAAACTTCTAACGCTTTTTCTTGAACAATCTGTTACAGTAATGCGCTTAAAGCGTCTGGAATTAAAGAATTAAAGAATCGGGGTTCCAGTAGACTGTGCGCAAGAAACATCTCTGGATATGTTCGCACCAGAGAACGATATGTCAGAACACTTTACACATGGCTCACGAGAAGGATTCTGTTTCAATTTTCGTTGGATCACGGAAATCGAATTTCCTATTACACAGTTGTCGCTTAAATCCCTGCCAGCTGTTCAAGAATACTTATGTCAATTCTATAAATGATAAGCTTATGCCTGTGATAAGCTTCTACAGCGGTGGACATCTGAAATTGTTTCGCAGGCGATTTGTAACAACTGCCAAACTTCCGTTGACTGCAATTGAAATAAAATAATATTTGAAAGACAGAAAACCGTGTTACATTGTGCTATATCTAAAATTTTCAAACTCGAATGAAGATCAATTCAGTGCTTGGATTGCGGGGAGGCAAACGATCTGAGGTATTTTGTACTAAATTCGATTTCTATTCTCAATTGCTTCAATACACTGGGGATTTCAAAAGGATGGTGCAAAATTAACACAGCCACTTGCGTCTCTGCCTTGGATATATTACTTCCAGCAGATACACATCATCCTCCATTGTTAATCAACGCTAAATTTAACATGTCGAATATACAAAGAAATAATTATTATTATTATGACTTTAAGAGAGGAGATTACCGCGGAATCAATAACTTTTTCAATGGTGTGTTCTGGGATGAGGTATTATCAAATAGTGATGTCGAGTCTGCTACTACTTTGCTTTACGACTACATATTCACTGCTATTGAGACATATGTTCCTAAACGTTACTCAAATTATTCTGATTTTCCAAAATGGTTTTCGTCACACCTGAAAGACTTAGTACGCAGAAAGAAATTAGCCCATCAAAAGTTAACAAAACTGAAATACTTATGCAGCATAATATTAAATCATTTTGGAACTTCGTAAATGCACAACATAACGTCAACAAGTTACCAAATATTATGTATTACCGAAATATCTCAGCGTTGGACGACAACTCAATTGCAAACTTATTCGCGAAATTCTTTGGCTCTGTACTCTTGTCATGCACTCGAATATGGGACCAGCACATGTTTGTCAACTCTCACCATAAGCATTAGCGAGATCGTAATCAAATTAAGTCAATTAGATATAACGAAAAGTCCAGGGATATATGGAATACCTCCATATTTCTTTAAACAATGTAGCTATATCCTATCTCCTCCAATTTGGATAATTTTTAACAGATCTTTGAGCTCAGGATACTTTCCTTCGTGCTGGAAAACCAGTTCAGTGACACCTATTTTCAAGTCGTGTAACAAAGCTGATATTGAAAATTACCGGCCCATCTGCATCAATCGATTCGGAAGCATACTTCCGAATCTTTTAGAAAATATCATTGCCGAGAAACTGAGCCACAACATTTCACAGGGATCTCACCTCGGCCCACTACTATTTAACATCTTCATCAACGATTTAAACACAGTATTCAAAAGTAGCAAATTCCTACTGTTTGCTGATGATCTTAAAATTTTTCGAACCATTTCCCATCCCGAGGACACTGAGGAATTTCAATCGGACCTTGACAGATTCAACAACTGGTGCGAAGAGAATTTGATGAGTCTAAATATTGCTAAATGTCATGTAATGCGATCCTCTCGAAGCTCCAACATGATAGTCTACCCATATAAATTGAACCGAACTATTTTAACATCTATCGATGAAATCCGTGACCTTGGAGTAAGTTTCACCGCCTCTTTGGATTTTTCCAAACACATTTCAAACATAACTAATTCAGCTATGAAAACACTTGGATTTGTAATACGCTTCCCCAAAGAATTTCGAAACATTGATACCATTCGCTTACTCTATATCACGTTAGTTCGTCCATCCTTAGAGTATGCCTCCATTATCTGGTCACCATCGATAGGCAAATATATAAAAATGATTGAGGCAGTGCAACACAAATTCTTACGATTTTGCGCCTATAAGCTACAACGCCCTATGCGATGTAATGAACATAATTATGCACCCATATTAGAGGAACTTCGCTTGGATACGCTAAAAAATCGAAGAATAGTTCTTGACATGACGTTTTTGTTTAAACTACTATATAATAATATAGACTCTTCAACATTATTAGAATCTGTAAATTTTTATGCACCATCAAGGCATCTACGAAGCAGAGGAACTTTTTACATTCAAACGTACAAAACGAAATACAGTGTAGCAGACCCGGTAAACCGCATCTCAACTCTATATAATACCTTGATGGATAATGCTGACCTCTTTAATATATCATTAACCACCCTAAAAAGGAATCTGCAACAAATTCTTAGAATGTCCGAGGCATAAGAGTTGTGAATTATAGCGTAAAACCATGTATGTCTAGTTATATAAGTTGTAAAGAAGGGCACTGTCACGGCCATCTCTAGTACTAGAGATGGCCGTGGCACTGTCCGTTAATTGTATTACTATTAATAATAATAATAATAATAATAATAATAATAATAATAATAATGGAATTCGGCATCACAAAATGCAAAACACTACATATTAAACGAGGGAAATGGACGACGAACGAAACACAACGAACGCTAAATACCGAAACACTCAACGACATGGACAAACATGAAACAGCTCCTACAACAGCAATATAAAAATAGACTCACAACACTCCTGAAAACCAAACTCAACTCAAGAAATCTATTTAAGGCAATAAACACATACGCGATACCATTATTAACATATTCATTCGGAATTATAAAATGGACAGACACAGACCTGGAAAATATGAACATACTTACACGAACAGAACTCACAAAATTCAACAAATTGCACCCCAAATCATGCAAGGAAAGATTAACAATAGACAGAAAAGAAGTAGGCAGAGGACTTATAGACATATATTCATTGCATGCAAGACAGATACAATCACTACGCAAATACTTCCACGGCAAACAAAAGGCGTTACACAAAGCAATAGCGCAAGCAGACAAAAATTATACCCCACTGAATCTCACCGCACAAAACCACATACTGGATACACATAATAGCACCGAACACAGAGAAAATAAAATGAACGCATGGACCCAAAAACACCTACACGGAAAACACCGATACATCATGAGCAATGGAAACATAAACAAAATAGACACATACGAGTGGCTGCAACAAGGTAAACTATTCCCAGAGACAGAAGGATTCGCAATAGCCATACAAGACCAAGTGATAGCAACCAAAAACTACCTAAAGCACATCATCAGAGATCCACACACACAAGATGACAAATGCAGGAAATGTAAACAGTGCCCAGAAACAATAGACCACATTACAGGAGGATGCAAACTACTAGCCAGTGAAGAATACACGAGCAGACACAACATAGCAGCCAAAATAATACATAAGGCAATAATCAACAAATACAACATAGAACAAATCAACACCCCATACTATATGTACACGCCAACTACCATTATCGAAAACGACGAATACAAGCTATATTGGGACACAACCATACATACCGACAAAACCGTGAAATTCAACCGACTGGACATAACATTCACTCAAAAAGCAGATAAAATAACCTACCTAATTGACATCTCAATACCCAACGACAGAAACATACAGAACAAGTACAACGAAAAGATAGAAAAATACACACCACTAGCACAAGAGGTACGAAGAATCTGGAAACAACAAAGGGTATACATAATACTACTCGTCATATCAGCCACAGGGATCACACCAAACATATATAAAAAACACCTGACCCAACTTCAATTACCATCCAACATACACACAGAGATACAGAGAGCCGTCATATTAAAAACATGCAACATAGTTCGTACATTCCTGAACCAAATAGAGGAGCGAGATGAGACTTGACGAGGATCCGTCTCACCCGCGTGACAACCCGGAAACGGAGAAGAAAGTGTAGTAGTGTATAATAATAATAATAATATTAAATTCACTTCTGGAAATATTCATAATGTTTTGTTGCATCGTTGTTACTCCTTCTTCATTTATTTTCTGCATACATTTCGTACTGTGCTAGAAATGTTTAGATATTAAATCGAAATGCACGATTGAACTGCACTGTGTGATTTCTACGTCCATTCGAGGGTCCGTAAATCGGCGTAGAAATGTTGAGATTACTATTACGAGACGAAGGGGCCGTGCTCGTACAAAATGCTTTTAAAGGGATGAAAGGGGTACGCTGTAGGTGGCGAACGAACGTCCAGGCTAGCCAGAAATTAATTAATCTGCCGTTCGAGTACAAAGAGATTACAGGTCAGATTCAAAACGTTCGTCCGCTTCGATAGAGGTTCGTTTCTCCCGTGCATAGTGCAATGTTCGATATTCCACTTTTATTACTTTCTTTTTTGCCAGGTACCTGAAGTTTGTCACAAATATATTTTGTTAGACTAGGTTGAGGAAATATTGTAGTACAAAATTCTTTCATAAATCATTTATTGAAACGTGTATTGGTAACGATTAGTGTGATAGTGTAGAACTGGTCAAAAGGAAGAACAGATTATAATTTGGTTAGATTGAAAATTGATACAAATATGAAGAAGTGGAAAAGCATTTCACCTAGGAAAGTTACGACGCTGCCATGGAGATTGGAAATTGAATTTGATGACACGCCGAGCTGCAAATTCTATAGCCAATTATCTTTTTGCGTATGTTCGTAATTTGTACATTAAGTTATACTTTACTCTTTTTACATTTAAATTTCTATACGATATTTGTTTGCAGCTCATTGAAATCCATGTTTCCACTCATGTAATAATATTCCTTGTGTGAATAATTCTGGTAAATCATTATCTAGTAGGTCTTGGATTGCTTATTTATTACTGTGTATATGTATTGTTAATGACTTCATAAAATATCAATATACACAAGATACAATTTTTTTTATATTATTATGCGATATTATTAAAAGAGCTTTCGTAGGAGTTTGCAGAATTGCAGGGACTTAATTTTATTAAGTTTGTAAATATTTTATCTAAAGCAATTATATAATATATTAATTTAATCAGTAGGATGAAGATGAAGAGTTTACTGCACCTGCAGTGTCACCTGTAGAAAGTTGCAAATATGCTGCACTAGTTAAGCATAACAAAGATAGATATTTTACATCCACGGAAGATATTATCAACAATTCATTTCAATTACACAACAGATTGGTCACCTATGACAAAAGTTCTAATAAGTTTGCAGAGGTGGGCGAATAACAAAATTGTAAAATTAAATACTAAGAACGTGATTAAAATCTTACATAGAGGATGTAGAAAAGATATTTATGCATCTATATAAGTTCTTTCCCTCGTCTAGTAAATGGCGTGGAAGTATTATTTTACGAAGGGCGTACAACATGTCCGCATACTTTTTCCTATTTCAGTAGCAGATTAAACATTTGCTAACAATTAAGAATACTGTCCCGTCTTTCTTTCTTAGGACAGGAAATCGGAAGTTCGGTGCAATCTATCTTCGTCGCATATGTCAAAACAGAGCAAAATAAAAAATAAAGCCGATAATTCAGGGGCTGCACGAAGCTTTTCAAGTAAAACCTGCAAAGAAGAGAGATTGGACAATGAGTGTCGCGAATTCTCTTCGAGTAATGTCGCCTATAACATCCGAAAAAGTTACATTGATGCACATACCAATTCTTATACGCTTCTCAAGCAACCTAAGTCAACTACCAACAGTAGCGTAACAGAAAATCATGAAATTGAAACAACTACTAAGGAAAGCGACTTTTTGAGCCAAGAGAGAGATATCACGAACAAGCTATGGCAATGCGCATTATTGGCAAATCGGTCATCGAATTCTTGCAGTTTCCCGATATTGAACGATGATGAAGCAAACCGTATAAGATACCGACCTGAGAAGCACACTTTTCTTAGAAAATCAAACCCTTTCCGTAATTATAAACGTACGATACGTTTGCGTAACTCCGCCATGCTCCTTGAACCGCGTGCTTCCACATCTTATTCATAAGATTCGATTTACTCTTCGAATTCCAAACAAATTTTTTATATCGACTGACATGTATTTCAAGTGTTCGAATAGGGCGAATTCGAATAATGCGACCAATTTCTGAAATTTATCACTGGCACTAATCGAGACCTACCTGTAGTTCGTTGCGCGGTCGATCCACGCAGATTTCATCCGTAGCAATTTTCGTCCTAGTTACTACATTGAGAGTTATTGCAGTGGTTCTAATTATACCACTGCGAGAATTGAAGGTATTTCCTAAACTAATGGTTTCTTTATAAGAACAGATTAATACACAATGTGTCTTCTGAATTTAAAATACTCGGATGCCAATACTGCCGATTGCGCAACGGAAATATATTTTATATATGTATGCATATATTATATTTATATTTTTATGTCTGTCGATGCAGACAGGTGAAAGATGCAAATTCGTGGTGGTCAATTTTTAGCAGCTTCAAGTACATATAACGGATCAGCTAGTAAAAATATGCCGCGTAGAGCGTCCTTTGTCTGCTTGTCAATTACTACCTTTTTCCGATGTATGTATTTCGATATTCTGTCGAATGTCTATCTGCAGCCGAAAAAGAATGTCAGGAAATTGGAAATTTAATTACGGTACGATACGATCGAGTATTGAATATCGAATATCATATACGAACGCTGCTATCAACTGGCACTGAACTTTTTCTAAATAACTTTTTTAATGACTCCGGTCCATATTGATTGACTTAATGAACCTTTGTATCGCATATTCGTTCACTATGAAATAAATGTTATTTTCATGTCGGCCAAATCGTACAACGGGTGGAGAATACAAAAATATAATTAAGCCGGATCACATGCGCGTTTTATCGCGCTCATAATTCAGTTAATCCGTTAAATCGGAATTTTTACTGATCCCGAGCGCACGTTCGTTTAATTAATGATGTTCGAAACCTTATAACCGTGAGCATGAACTGCTAACGAATATTCAATCGTTTTTTAGCAGGATGAATTTTATTTTATTTCCATTTGAAAAAATAGAGATTACCTTGAAATCTCCACTATGGTTTCGCTCGCGTAAAAAATGTTTATATCATATTATGCCCACCGCCATATCATGCAAGTTTTGTATATAATATCTTTTAATATCATTACAATTAACAGAAATATTCCAAGTAGTCCAAAATTTGTCCCGCCTTATGATCTGATCAATGAATTTCGCTTTAATCCATGGTTTCCTGGCGAAATAATTCTTACAATTATGTGAAAGCTGAACTTGTCATTCCTAGATCGAAGGTACTGTAAGGTATAATTGTTGTGTGTGCAAGCAATATAACGTATTTTTCTTATCTGGTACCTAAATTGAATCCTTACAAATAATACATATATTCACCTTCTTCGAACGATTTCTTTCAATAAATAAGTCACATGTAAGCAAGTAGGTCCAGTTTACGTGCAATTCAGAGCAATTTCAGGTTTAGTGGTTTCTGCTATTTACGGGGGAAATTGTACTTGCTGATGTGACATCCGTTAACTCTCCCCTGTATGGAACTTCCAATTGTTCAGCTAACAATGATCGATCGATCCTGATTGAAGTACTACATATATTGTGATCCTTGCACGATTCAAAAGATCGAGAGAGTCGTGTTCGTCGTTGAAATTTGAAATCGTTTTACAATAATGCAAATTTCCTTGAATTAATTAATTTTTACAGCAGTGCTTCATTACGAAAATAATCATGGAATACTTGACAACGCTTTAAACAAAAGATGACATGAAAATAAGGAATTTTTGATTTAAAATACAAATAGCTAGACATACATATGTATACCTGAAAAGATGAGCTTCCAATTATTTTGTATTTAATAAACATAAACTGTTGCAGCAAGAACAAATAACGAATATGAAACTGATATTACTATTTTAATGATTAACGAACAACACACATACAATATAATCTGTTGCATGGTATAAACTATACGTTCGAAATTTAAGGTCTTCAAGATCGACAAACCTTATACGCGAAAAGCAAAGAAAACGTAAACAGAATTATTCTCTTCTTGACAGGTGTAAAGTGGATCAATTACATTTCTATTGACTCTGTTAAAGATATGTGTTAAGAAAAATAAAAAGAGAAGCAAAACCGTCTATGCGCACAAGGGATGCAGGTGATTTACAGCACCCAGAGAAAGTTCTAAGATAGTACACCGAAAGGTCGACGGAACACAAAAAGGGGTTCTATGATTTGGAAAAGCTTCGAGATGGTATCGAAAGAGTTTCATGTTGAACGCCTTAGCACACATTTCTGGGTTATACTGCATTTTCAAACAATCACCGTTGCGGATAATAAATTTTCTTCTCCGAATTGTTAACCTGATACAGTATACAATATACAACTTACCCTCCAACCAGATAATGAAAACTACAAAGAACAGAGTGCTACTGTGCATCTCTCAGAAATAGCTAATACAAAAAGCGGGTGCAGCCCCTATTATGTTATTGTTTTACCTGTCGCTGGTAAATCTAAAAAGATGTCTTTTAAAAAATGTGCGAAAACAAAGTTTCAATTTACATGCACCTGCAGGTTCCAAATGGTGGCTTTCCAATAACGCGAAACTAGTTAACCGTGTCTTTATTCAGGGGATTCTTATTGTTAGTTATATCTAGATGATTTATCTACATTTATCATTTAATTACACCAAATGTTCCTCGGAATATGATACTTAATATCCCTATTTGCAAAACTGCAATTTGCTATAGCATTTACAATTATTCTACTTCATTATTGTTTTGTTGTCACGCCTCGCTCATCATTTTCCTTTCAATTTCTTCTTTCTTAAAAGAAATTCAAAAACGTATGTATTAACTAAAACTTTACTACACAACGTATTGACCGCTTTTTCCCCTCTATCTTCTGGCATCCTTCAGGTAGCTTCATTATACCGCCCTCGAAAAATTGCCCGCTTTTATTTGCGAAAACCATCTCCCGGTGCACTTGCCGGGTCTGTGAATTTTCAATTTTGTTTCCTCTTTAACAGAATTTTGTAACGATCGGAATGTGTGGTACGGCGGGTGAGATAAAGTACCCCGTCCAAGCTTCAACAGTTTTTGCCGAGTTGCTAAAGAAATGCAAGGTTTAGTGCTGCCCAATGCAACCCAACACTCCCTGATTATCAACTCTTGCCGCATCTGCAAGATCGCTGTTTTTAATTTCTTCAATTGTGCATTGCTCAATGGCGTTGTCCCGAATTCTTCTGCTTTATAACAAAAGACACCCTTCCAATCCTTCCCTTCAAATCTCATGTAAACGGAATAACAAAACGTTTCTTTGACGATGATACGTCGTCCTGTTCCCAACGCTCGAATTTTACGTAACAAATCTGACGGATCCATATCTCTCCAGGTATTAATAGCTCGTTGCACTCATATCCAGATGACGTAACGAGACGTGATTTAGAAGCAAGGGAAGCAATTCATTCATAGGAGGGGGGCTGGGTCGTGGTGGGGAAAGAGTTAGAGGGTGAAAGAGCGAACAAGGGTGAGGGAGAGAGGGAGCGTGATGGAAAATTGTTGGAGGACGAGGCGGGTAACCGAGGGAAAGGGACCGATGGAGAATTCAATTCCATGGTCGATTATGCAACTAGTCTGGCGGATTACTGCCAGTATACGCTTCCGTTTTGCGACGATCCGATGAAGGGATTACATAACATTGCGTATACCACGCGTAGAAGCCCTCGTGCGTAAGCGTGTGCACGATCATATCCGTGACTGCGATACGTATTCGTGCAACAATTAAATGCCTTCAGATATTGTTATTGTGTACACTTGGGCTTGCATCCGTCATAATTCTGAACGATCACGTGTTGGATCTTTTGTCAGCCGCCTTCGATGCCCCGGTAAAGATTAAGCACGCAATGGCGACGAAAGCTTATTTTTCTTTTTATCGATACACGAGATTTCTAATATACAGGTAAACAAGTTAACGTTCGTATTTCTTGAATGCGAGACGTTTGCAATAGTTGAGACTGATCTCGTTGAGCACCTTTGCTTGCAAGCAACGGTACGGCATGCACTTAAACCGTGTGGGCATTATTTCTTATTCGCGAATAAAAGAATGGTGTATTCATTGGATTCAGGGAAAAGCGAGTTGACTGTATGGCATACTGCGGCTACTCTTCGAAAGATTCATTATTGTAATACTACTGTAAGCTTTGCATGAGCGTACGTAATCAAGGCTGGCCAGAGGACTTTACTGAATATATTATAAAATGCTTTCCTACGCTTAGGACTACGGACACTAAATTTATAATTACTCCACACTGTCCACTCTTGAAACCACTCTACGTATTCTGTATGAAATCTTCCCCAATCCATACAGGCTATCCTCCATTCGACAAGCACACAGGGCACCAGAATTAAATCTCCTAAAAGTATTCGAATATACTGCATTATCCCGAAAGAAAGCCAGACGTCACGCATCTGCACGCAGCTGTTAAGCAAAATATACGTATTCAACGCAGATCTTACGGATGTTTAATAATTTCAAATAAAACAGTCAATCTGCCATGAAGCTGAACAACAAGACTAACAATAGCGTGAAACATAATATTTCACCTGTGTAACGAAATCGGCTGCAACCAGGGGAATAAAAGCAGCACAAACATCGAGTGGAAAGATACCTTGCCGCAGAAATAAACTGACCCGCGTATCACGGATTGGCAGCCAATAATAATTGTTAATCCTGGACTTTCCCGCTTTGGCTACGGCCGACAGAGATATCCCCGGACACTATTTCACGGTAATTTTCCGGGAATGCGATAAAGCACACCATTTCGACGGTTGGATTTCATTCTGCACTGCGAATGGATCTAATTTTTTTTTCTCTCTGTCTCGTTGCTCTCACGGAAATGCCTGCAGCATAACGTAATGCGCAAATGCAAAATCGCACCGCCGCCCAGCGAGGATTTAACGATATCGCGCTGGCGGCGAATTGTTACTCCGTTATGATTTCTTTTCTCTCTGTCCTCCTTCCTCCCCCCATCAATCACTTTCTTTTCAATTTTGTGTACAAGAGGAACCATTGCCCTAAATTCATCATTACAACGCAGGAACATGTTTAAATGGAATAATTATTTCATACATATTATTTCCACATCAAGACGAACCGTGTGGTGCGCTGTAGCCATAGTTAAGCGGTTAAAAAGTAAACATAAATAAAAGACCGAGGTATGTGCACGCTCAACATGCTCAATGATTACAGTGTACCGCGATATTGAAATATCTGGCAAGAAGGACCTCTTGGGCCCTGCCGCCAACACTTTCTCCAGTATTATTTTTAGTACACTACCGGTGTAGTTTAATTACACACGCGTTGCCGGGTCGGTCTATAGGTAATTTCGTTTGTTATTTTTTAAATAAACGTTTTTTTTTCATGTTTGGTGAGCGCTTTATTTGGACATAAAAATAACAAATAAGCGGGATGAATAATTACTCGAACGAAAATAACGAACAAGTGCGACTGAAACGAAAGAGACCGTGGTAAAATGTTTGCAAAATCTTGTTTGAGAAATACATGATACCCAAATAATTAATTCGTCGAATATTTCATTATTTCAAATAATAATACAGAGCAACAAATGCTTTCCTATATAATAAGCATAATTAATTCGTCTTTAAAAAACTTGATATTCAAATACCTCATCAGTTTAAAATTGTCTTGCAGACTCTTTAATCGAAATAGCGAAAGGATCCAATTGATCAACTGTATCTGATAAAGGGACAGGGGCATTGTTACAGACAATTACCTTTTACTTTGTATCTAAGAATGGTTTTTAACGTGTCTACATCTTCGTTTACCGTCGAAATACTGTAGAACTTCAGGTACCATCTGAAAATAAACATTGTCAAAAGATTTTGGAACAGAAATTCCGCGCACGACAGAAAATGTCCTTGTTTTCCTGTCAAAAATATAAATCTGCAAATTTCAAACGAAATAGCAAATATTGAAACAATTTATCATTTTCACGCAAATTCTGTTAACTAAAATAAAGTAACAGAGCCAATAAAAAATAGAATTAAATTTTTGTTTGAACAATTACATGAATGGAAGTTTATCTCGATAACACCCAGTCTGGCCTGATATTAATCGAAATACTTTCAACTACAATCCACTATATTTTTTCACTTATCGCGTGATAACTGTATATTGTATCGAAAAGGTAGAATTTGGTGCTGAAATTCCACTTGAATACCATGTGTGTGTAAAGGCATTTGATTGATATTCGATTAAGATAATGTTTTTCGTAATTAACAAAATATGCAGTTCCATTGAAAAAAAGTGTATTTGCATTTTTCAGGTGCGTCGTTGAACTCATGAAGAAAGTAAGGTCGTAGGAAAATGGATATTACCGTACCATTCAACTTTTCTCTTAACAGTTTTTTTGTACCTCTTACCCAATTCGAGATATAAACCGTCCCAGTTGCGTAACGCACCCTGTATTCCAAATGATATTTTTTATCACTGCGTCGCGTCGCGCCAAAACGAGGGCACTCTACTGCACACTGCAAGTGCGTCTAGCAACGATGCTGTAGCTATAGGGTTTATTTATTATGTATACACATAGTAAAGACTGTTATAGACTATAGATTATAAACTACAAGACCATATAAATTTTGCATTTTGCATTTTATATACACAAAAGTTGGCGAAGCCGATCAGCTAAAGCCGATGAGGGCAAGTGACCATTGCGTAAATACAATATAACGCATATTTCATTACGTACTTCATAAATCGCTACAGTACGTGTTGGATATTTACTAGTGATAGTAAATATAATATATCATGCTGTAGCAAAATTGTCTCAACGTTCTTAGCAATGTCTTACTAACAGAGATAGTAAGAGAATCAGATGGGTCCGTACTTGGAGAGTCAAAAGGGCCTAGGTTGTAAAATGAGACAAAGCGCATTCCCAGGTATGTACATATAAGTGGGCCCCAGTTCTTTTGGGTGTTTTCGTTCAGTTCGAGAGAGCATTTCAGAGTAAAAGGACATTCCTTCTGAGCTAGTTTAAATACATTGATTCAGAATAATATAATAGTTACTTTATTTAACACACCATATCCAATAGTAGTCAATATACACTACTGAACAGAATTAAATGATCACTAAATTGTAACCGAATAATTGCCGATCTTTGAACTCTTGTAACTTTAGGATAAAAAGTCGTAGATCATTCTGCCATGGCTCACTTTAGAGCATGAAGCTTCTACTTTCGCCTACCCCAAACCATTTGTCCTTACGATGTTCCCAATTAATGTAACAGATGAGAAAGAAAACATACTTTTTCTTTTCCAAATTTTTCTAAATTCATTTCTCTTTTACGGCAATTAAGACATTTTTTTTCTAACTGAAATCACAGTGGTTTTGAAACTTATAAATATCCCGTATACACTGATCCGGGAAAATTGATGTACGATTTATTTATGCCATTTTATCGCAATTTGATTAAAACCGTGCAATCTCGCCGTGACCTACCTTATTAGAATGCAGGTGGCTCACATTTTATTCAAGCATCAATAAAACGGAAACAACAAATCGTACACCAATCCGCCTGGGCTTGTTTTAAAGCGTAATGTCTCTACTTTAACAGCCCTGAGCTCCTTTTCTTATTGAAGTCCTAGCTGTACTTTCCAACAGGTTTGAAAAACATGGCACTTGTGGTTACAAAATTAATAACAATTTAACAATTTGAAAATGTACTCCGGGGCATCGTAATTTCTTCGACTTCTGGAAGCGCTGGATTAATGATCAGGTGCTTAAAATGAAGGTAAAGGATGCTGGTACACGACCGTACCAGATGTATAAATGTTGCTTGAGCTGTTGATTTTTTTATAATGTTTCCCATCCTTCTGCTAGTAGATTAGAAGGTGTATTTATGATTATGTGAAGAATAAAATTCGAGACAGAAATGTTTATTCAATTGTAACGTGTACTGGCATAGCATATTACAAGGAAGACAAAATATGATTCTTTTCTGGATATACTACAAACGCTTGTAGTAATTCAAATATACGGCTACAAAATTACATTTTGCAATGTAAACACGGGCGAAATACTTATTACTCGTACATTAAAATTTGTATCACAAAGATTTCTTACAAAAACATCTATTCTTTTTAATAAAATCATATACGACATACTTTCTACAGAATCAAGAATATCAAATAAATAAAAATCTTTTTTTCGTAACGTCGAATTTATAACCAGAAACATACATTTTGAGCAGTCGCTATTGGTTAAACATAAAAAACTTTACAACATTATTATTAGTATTAATACAGACTGTTATTGGAACCCCACGAAATGAACATCAGATTTTACGTGAGTTGTCTGGAATATCTGATAGTAAATTTGTTAGGTTCAATGATATGTTAGCGTTTATAAATATGTGCTATAGTGAAGAAAGTTCATTGTTAAATACCGATAAAAAAGGAAGTAGTCTTAATAATACAGTTAACAAACTTTGTTACTAAAGTACATATTTATAAGAGTTACTACATAAATAGTTGTGTTACAATTATTAATGCAGTAATTTCCATCAATATGCATTTTATGAAAACTATAAACAAAAGATATATCCATACTAATTAAACCTATTCGTTCCGATTTCTGAGTGGCGTCAATGGCTTATGCGGCGATGAAACAGGTGTTGTGTGGGTACTCTTGGCCTGTCCTAACACATTTTCCTTTCCTTTAATGTGGGCGCGTCTCTCTTCTGTTTTCATCTTTTCTATAATCCTCACCTGCTGTTCAATCGCCTTATTCTTTCCTTGTAACTCCTGAAAGAATACATTACATTTAATCATGTTCGTCACAAATAGAATTAATGCAATGCAGTATGTAAAATATAAATAAAGCAAATAATAAATATAAAAACATTAGTAATGGCGTTGTTAAAGAATACCGCATCCAATAAAAAAATCATCGCAAGTCCAAGATATATTGTTATGCGCACCTGTTCTAGTTGGTTAATTTTATCTTTTAGCGAAGATACGTGTTTAATTTTTTGTCTCTGATTGTGATGACCAACTAATTCTGCGTACTTTGCGGCAATCTCTTCATAGTTCTGTACTAAACGCTCGTTATGTTCTGTAACTTTCTTCAATTCTCTAAGCAGAAAAAAAGTAGATTTATTGCATTATTACCTCAGGAACTTGTAAACGCGGAAGTTGTATGAGGAAAACTTACTCTTCGGCTACTATTCGACGTGCTTTTTCTTCTTCAAATTTCTCCATTAACGCCTTTTGTAACGCGTCCCACTGGTTTCGTTCTGCTTCAAGAAGCTCTGTATTTTCCTGTAGAAGAATGATAATACTTTACTAAATCTTTTAATTTATTATGTACAGTAACACATTTACATTAGAACAACACGTTGTATACGTGAAGCATGGAGAAATAATATATACTATCGATTACCTGTTTAAGACTGTAAGTGTCGTTAAGACTTTTCGCCGTGTCGTGAAGTTCTTGGATTTTGGATTTGGCCTGCAATTATCATATTAAGATAGAATCATATTTTGTAAACGAGCGTATAATAATATTACAAGTTTTGAGTGTACCTCGTTCAAGGCGGCCTCATGTTTTCTCGATTGTTCTTCCAATAAGTGATTGGTGTTTCTCATTTCCGCTTCATATACTTTTTGTTGTTCAGTGAGTTTCACGTTCAATAATTCTAAACGAGAAATTTCAACCTCGTGAGCATCGTTTCTTTCTTCCAATTTAAGCAGCATGGTTTGCGCATCTGTGAGGTTTCTGGCCATTTCGTGAAGCTGATTTTTTATCTGGGATTCCAAATTAAAATAAGCGATATTTTAGCAACAAAATTTGGGAAAACAATTGTTTAGTAATTCTAATGCAAAAATAGGAAAGAAAAGGTACCTCAATATTTTGTGCTGTTTTTTGGTCGCACTCAGCTTTTAATTTCGAAGCATTTCTTGTTGCAATTTCTCTTAAATCGTCGATTTTAGCTTCGAATACAGATTTGATTGATTCCACTTCGCTTAGACTTTCAACCTCCAATTGATCTACCAGTCCTTTCTTAGTATCTAATTCTTCCATAAGAACATGCACTTGTTCGTGTACCATTTGTGAATTACTACGCATAAGGTTTAAGAGATCACGATACTCGTTAATACAATCTTCCCCGCGTTTCAATTCATTTTGCAGTCTTTCCACTTCAGCATTGCTTTGAGCTAAACGTTTAGACAAGGCAGTAACTGATGCCTGATTTTCAGCCATTACAACTTCGAATCTGAAGAATATTATAAATATTTATACACTTGCATGTGCACATATTTATACAAATACATATGTATATCTAATGCCACAAAAAATGATAAATTACCCTTTCTTTCTAGCCACCATCATTGCAGCTTCTGCTCGTATTTGATCCTTTAAGGCTCTTAGTTCTTCCTTCTTCTCTGCAAGCTCAGTTTCCGCTCGATCCAATTCCATTTGCAAGCTTTGGCCAAAACTTTCCTAAATTGGTTCAATTGATTGTCAATTTTGATTTAATATTCGTATGAATGCCAAATAAGGAAGAGCTAACTGGAAGGATCGTGGTATTGTTATTCTTGATACCGTAACAAAACTCACCTGTGTTTCTGCGGAGGACTTCAATTCTTCAAAGATTACAGAAAGCCTAGCTATGTCACAATCTTTCTGCGTCAGTTTTTCGTCCAAGGCTGCACGTTCCATTTCTGATCGCGCCAAGCACGCTTTATACCTTTCTGCAGACAATCGCATTTCTTCCTCTACAATAGCCTTTCCTTCTCTGATCATAGCATTTATCTAAATCCATAAATGGAACTTAAAAATTGTACAGAGGTGCCCTTGCAAAAGGGCACAAAATGTTCGGCAAACATCACAAGAAACTGGATAGCGAAAGATTCAAGCAAATTTCAGAAGTGAAATATAGTGTACGCGGTCAAAATTTCTTAAGCGTATCATAGTTTATCTTGATATAGCGGACAAATTTTGTATCGGTGTAGTGGAAAAAAAGCACTCAGTCAGCGAAGTTTTTTTATATTACGCACGTGCGACCCGCTTACTTTCGCGTCGCTATCAGCGATTACTCGTTTCACTCTTTCTTCGCATTCGGTACGACAAGCTGCCAATGTTTCCCTAGTAACAGCCTCCGCATTTTCAACCCTTTTATCGGCTTGCTGTTTGATTCTTCTCATTTCCTCTTCCATCTTTTTAGCTGTAGCTTGCTGTATTTCTGCTATCTCCGTATCCCTTGCCATTGTCAGCTACATAATTGGTTACGTAATTATTATTTACGGAAAATATAATAACGAGAACGAAAAAGATGTATAATATGAAAATATGAAGAACGAAGTGAAGAAAATTAAGTACATTTTCTATTTCTGTCAAGTACATGGCTCTTGCATCTTCTAACTGTTGCTTTAGCTGAGCTGTATCTTGGTTATGAAGCCTCAGTACATCAGCTAAACCCTCGTCCTGCTTCTTCAATGCGATATCATGTTTTTTAGCCAGTTCTTCTAATTCTTGATTAACCTATATTTTGCAACAGAAAATTGGGTAAATATTTGATCTAGATACAAGTTTTAGTTGAATCTTTTACTATTGAAACAGTTAGAGGTTTGTTAATATTTACATCATTGTAAAGTCTTTGAACATGTTCTAACTGTTCTTGTAGAAAATCATTCTTTTTGTCGAACTCTTTTACTCTGATTTCCATTTCTTCCCTTCGAGATATTTCATCCTCTTTTTCACTGTGCAGTATCTCCTTCTGTTTCTCAAAATTGTGTTCCAATTCATCTATTTTTTCTCGATAATTGGATATAAGTTCATCTTGTTTCGAAGAGCCTTGAATAAGCTTTTCATACTCAGCCCTTCGTTCATCTAATTCACACTGAATAGTAGATAACCGTGCTTGCAGCTCTTTTACTTCATTTTGGTACTTTTCTTCGGTCCCGTTTAGCACCTCTTGTTGCAATTTCGCCTAAAACGTACACAGGAAGTATCAGTAAAGAATGTCACGAAAACAAAATAGTATTTCATATTATAAAAAAAACCTTTCTACAACCATTGTTTCTATATCTGTCCTGTGCTGATCCTCCACCTCCAACTGTTTCTTGTGTAACTCGTCCAGTTGTTTTTGCAGTTTTCGCTGTTCATCTTTCAGATCGTCGATATGCCTTTCCAATTCCTGTATAGTTTTATCTTTGTTCAAACATTCCACATGAAGATCGGCGAGCCGATGTTGAGAATCATATTTGAACTTCTGCTCGTTAGTAGAAACGATAAGTGCACGCGGTTTCCCCGTCGACGCTGTTTTCGGCGTTTGATCACGGTATTTCTTCTTGGGTAGTTGCGGCTAAAAATAGACCCATTGTTGTAATTAAAATACCGTCGAAAAACAGACATTAATTGCTGGGTTAATTGATCCCCAATCATAACGATTCATCGATACAAAGCTTTTCTTGCGTAAATCTGAACTTCTTTACCGTTCTAAAAGTAGGCACTACGTTGCCCGTACTTTTTGTGCACGCCGACACATTGCATTCAGCGCTTGCCACACTCTTGTTGTCATGAAATCTTTCTGATTTCTCTATAGCCAGGCCTCTCACCTTGCTGTCAAACCTCGGATCGTACGACCCTGGTGGTGGTACGTCGTCTGGAAAAATAATATTAATATAATAATATAAAATAATACTAATAATTAATGACAAAAGAAACAAATTATTTTAAATCGTTTTTAACTGAAACCACTTCGTATGCAAATGAAATTCATTTGGTAAAACAAATCTCCTGTAGGAAAAAGTCTGTCGTTGTCGTTGAAATATCTGATGAGGAATTATATATTATAGGAGATTAAGAATTTGTATATTTTCAAGAAAAGACTGGATGCGGTGCAACCCCCATAGGCAGTAGGTCATAGTAACAGTTCGTTTGAGTTGCAGAGTCAAAGATCGAATTGATACTGATGGACACAAACAAGGTCGCGAACGGTCAGACTCCGTTTTTAATAAAACTTTGCAGACTTGAAGAACAATCCAAAATATTAGATACGTATTTCTTTTAGCTGCGGTAACTCAACTTTACGAGATGGAACCACCATCGAAAGTTGAACCCCTAATGTGCTATTTTGGACGGTATGAGGTAGACAAAATTTTGTACTAAGTACTTTCTTTCGAGAGATTAGATTAAACCCAAGTAATTTTTATTTAAACAATTACCCGACCTTTCCTCGTAAATCACATTTATCTGAAATATATTCTATTTCATATTTATCTAAAAAAATAATATGTAAAGGAAGTGCGGGCGTAAACGGTAATTTAAGCACAGATAGTTACACATAAAATAGAATATATTTCGGATAAATGTGGCCTAGCGTACTATCAATACGATACAAACGTATGGACCGATAAAAAGTTGCTGAATCCCGCCGTGATGGTTTTCGCACTTTGTTTTTATATACCCTGTACACGTGAGAAAATTTTCGCTACTTGAGTTTCGCATATTGAGAAAAAAAGATAAGGGGGCCAGCTAGTAACGCACGTAGGGGCGGTTGAATCCATTCCCGTTTCGGCGAGCGTTTAGTTTGCACGAGAAACAGGCGCAAATGTCAGACAGCTGTTTCTAAATGCAAGAGACACGCATACATATATGGGGTCATAGAATTACCAGGTGTACCCTGCAACGTCCCATCGTCCCTTCTTTCATAGTTCCGTAACGCTGTCGACCCTTCGGCGACCCTACCGTCTTTTCTTCCTTTCCCGAAAAGGACGTCCGTTGCTTTGCACGCAACATTTAAAGATTAAATGGCTCTCTGAACATGCTTACACTTCGTAGATATTTTCGAATAACCCACCATTCGATTTTTAAAATTGTTTAATTCACATTTACGATTGCTGAATGAATTGTACGTATAAATTAATAATATGTATGTAACACTGTCTACTATAAATCAAAAAATAGTTGAAGTGATACAATAATTTTGGGAATTATGTAAACATAAAATAAACGTGTACGAGCTCGAGTAGTTACCGCCACCATCAACGCAAATGTGCAGTCCCTATGCTTGCACTCTGAAGTAATGCACATAATTCCTAAGCAAAATTTGACCTACGCGTTAATCTACAAACTAATTATACATATAAACCAGATTACGTGTCCCGTGAAACCATTGAACTTCTCACTTAACCATGTTCTCAAACAATGGGTAGTTTGCAAGTACAGTATTGCCCGCTGTAATGACGCAGGGTCGAGACCGTATCGCGGCAACTTGGCGAGCGGGTAGAGTTCGAGGAATTCCCAATTATGTACATATTTTCTTTCATGAATGAGTATGAGTCAGATATACATAGAGGTCTGGATTCAGTTTATTTATCTTATTACGCAAACGCGGAGGCGAAAATCTTACGAAAATCTTCTAATCTCGAAAATGTAGTGCTTATAAATCCCGGCATACTATCGCGTCGCTCAGAGTTCGTTGAAATTTCATTCCATTGTTTACAGCAGTGATGAGCAACCTGTGGCCCGCGGGCGACATTTGGCCCTCCAGCCACAAACTTGCGGCCCACTGACAATGAGATTCCACCTTTGGCCCACTGCGAGCCAAAGGTTGCGCATCACTGGTTTAGATCGGCTGTATTTAAATACTGTGTAACGTGTTACACTCCAGCCTCAGTTCTATCGCATCCTCGCAACGATCCGTGGAATGTAAACAATGGAATAATATGTACTAATTATGATTACAACATCAAATTTTGTAAAGTTACAACGGAATACACGGAAGATTCAGTTAGCGTTACCGTGTCGTTAGAACTAACGACACGGGTATAGCAAGTTTTTGCAATCTGTTTTTCTTTGTTATATCCTTTTTCCGTTTATTTTTCGCGACGGTTTCACGGTTAGTTTAATATTTTCTATTACTTGAACCCATTAAAATGCATTTCCGACCCTGTAAAGGTTGAACAACAAGATCGTCAGCACAAATACGTCCCAAAAGCACAACATAACTTACAAGTTATTGTGTATTTGAAAAATAGTTTATAATATAGAATTCCTTGATCAACAAATTGAAATTATTATCTTGACAATAGCCTCAGTTAAATTCAGTGACTGTTCAATAATAAATTTAAACAAGGAGGATGTAAAAATATTGCGACAACGAATATTACAAGATACGATAACTGTATTATGTAAATGCAAACGGAAAACGCTTCGGATTATTATTTACATTTCCTACAACATCTTCAATCAAATTCCCGCCAAATGCTTTGTGCAGATGTTACGCGATAATCGACAATTTCCAAACGTTTTTAAAACAAGCCAGCAGATAATACGTATTATAATGTTATTAATCTATTATTAGCAGAAGAGATAGATTTAGGTAAAATGTAACATATGTATGTCTAACATGTGCAGTGCGTAGAATAATACAAAAATATATTTACTCACTCTCAAATTCGTTAAATCTTTGGACCCTAGCCTTCGAAAACGACATTATGAAATTACTGAGCAGCGTTATCAACAAACAACGAAGCTTATAAGGCAATATGTAGTAAAAACTTTTTAAGGACACTTCCACCGCGATAAAAACACAATAACCGCTGTACGTTGCACGTCTTCTCTTCTTGAATTGTAACCCTCGTATGCAAGGAAATGTTCGCTACCTCTCCTCCCCAGACGCTTCATTCGGTATGGGGCACCGGTTTTCCGATTTAAAACGACGGTTGAACACGTTTGACTGTGGCACATTGGCCAACCAACGAGATGGCATTACGCAACGGACCAATCAGGCAACGATACAATAGCACTACAAAGTCAATAACGTAACAAGAACACCAGGCGCCATGTACTCGAAATTGATATTCAAACATAAGACTGTTGAAAGCTGTACCATGAATAAAAACTCGCCAAATGTTACAATTAGTAAATACATAATTGTCCATATTCGCGAATGATATAAATATTTAACCAAAGGTTAGCAAGATTGCATTTAATGGCATCTGAAAATGTTTTGACACGTCCCTGTAGGTATTAGCACACGAAATGGAGATGGTATTTGATGTTAAAAATTAATACAATTTACATGTTGTAGAATAAATAAACTTTATTTTAAACAATGTGTTTGTCTATGGAAAGTAACGTATCTCTCTTTTGTTCAAAATATTCCTCCTCAATTACCATACAAATGTGAAAAATTTCAAATCAAAACATTGCACGTCAAATGCCACGTTGTACCGAATGAACCAATGGGCTTTGTACGGTAGCTGCACGATTGTAGCGTGTTGCCGGGAAATAAGTACTGATAACATATTAGTTTAGAATGCTGTCTGCAATGGATTATAAAAGACAAATTATATTCTTCGGACTTATTTTAAGTTTGAATTATGTCTGTTGCCAATATAGGATGAAAAACGTGAGAATTCATTTAATTTCCTGCGTGACTGTCATGCATGCCTAAACGTCAAATCAGTTTTTCAATTCATTTTATACATCCAATTTCATAAACTATTACTAAAGAAACCTTAATGAACAATGTTATTAGTGAATCTGCATTATTGTAAAATCACAAATATCTATTTAACGAAACACAAATTTACCTAACCTTAAAACAAGAATTCTTGTTTAATCTTTATCTCTTTTACGTATGCAATATAAATAAATACACTACGTTTTAGACCCAAGGTACCTCACTATCCGATCGTGTGCAACAGTTATCAGAATTAGCTCTAACGAGACCGGTAATTAAATTTAACGGTGCAAAGTTCAAAGAGTATGTGAAAACAGTACCGAGAAATTATTCCGTTGTTGTTATGTTCACCGCTATGGCACCCCAAAGGCAGTGTCAGATATGCAGGTAAATGAAACGTTAATGTATGCTTTGAATTTATTACACGGAATGATCTGCTAGCTAGTGGACACAAAAATAGTGTCACCGAATAGACAGCTGCGACAATGCATTGCCTTTACGTGAGATCTGCAAATCTTGCTTCGTTGTGGTACTAGGGATGCCAAAATTGTCAATAAGCCATATATAGTCAGAGCTGTGGTGTTTAGCAGCATTGTCTTTGTATTCACTATCATGGGGATCACCATGCGTCCAATATTAATCAATTATATATTTCTGTGCTACCAGGCATGCAAATGATGAATTTGTCATAGTAGCAAACTCATTCAGATACCTACAGTCTCATTCAAAGAAATTATTCTTTGCATCTGTGGATTTTGACGAAGGGTCCGATGTATTTCAAATGGTATACCTTTTTCACTATATTTTTAAACTATTTCTCCGTAATCCATATAAATAGGTTGAAATTATTTATGTATAGATGCGCTTAAACACTGCGCCAGTGTACATGCATTTTCCACCGAAAGGTAAGCCAAAGCCTGCAGACACTATGGACATCCAACGTGTAGGATTTGGGGCGGAAGCAATTGCAAAGTGGATATCCGAACGCACTGATATCCAGGTGCTTATAAACTATAGGATATTGGTATTATAAATGTTTGATAATTAATGGATATAACTAATGTTGATGTGCTTGAAATACCCTCTAGATTAGAGTGTTTAGACCGCCAAACTATTCTGGCACTGTGGCAATAATAATGCTGTTAGTACTTATTGGAGGATTCTTATATTTGAGGCGTAATAATTTGGACTTTATTTACAATAAAACTATCTGGGGACTCGGTGCATTGGTAATAATCATACTTATGTGAACATAGTGGTGTAAATACTAGCTTACCTTCAAATGTCTTTTTTCTCTGTTTTTAACAGTTCTTTACATTTATAATGACATCTGGACAAATGTGGAACCATATAAGGGGGCCACCATTTATACATAGGTCATCTAGCGGAAATGTAGCTTATATACATGCTTCCTCGCAGGGACAGTTTATCTTAGAAACGTACATTGTTATGGTTTTGAGTATCCTTTTTACTGAACCATTTAAGTAACATAGTTAACCGAAATCTTCACTTAATTGCATGACAATTGAAACAAATATGATGTGTCAAATGTATTGTTTAGTATTCGTAAAAACGTTTTTCTTAGAATTTTCGAGAAGCTCACAGATTAAGTTTTGGTTGAAATTAGTTTAAAAGTTGTGTAACAGTCGTCAATTTTATTTTATATAGTGTTCATAATTTTGCTATATCTGTTTCGCAATGAATATAAGTTTTAGGGATAGAAAAAAGAAAGCTTCAGATCAAATGCAACGAACTCGGATAGGAATACGGTTACCCACAGTAACTAGATTCATTAGATTTCATTGTAAGCGCAAATAAGTATTTCAACGTTCATTTACTCGTAAATGAAGCTTCGTGTGAAAAATTTGCTCTACACTTTCACCTTATTTTTTTCACGTAGAAATACTTTTATTCCGTTTATAGGCCTCGCAAATTTTTGTACACTGACAATTAATTCTGTTAATATTTTCCTTAATAACTAATTAATTAGATGGAGCTGTTGTATTAGGTATGATTTTGATGACCGAAGCAGCATCACGTAAGGGCGACGTAAAAAAACGGCGAATATTCGCCGCAATAGGCGCAGGCTTGGTAGCTATTTTCTTTAGCCTGTTATTATCAATATTTAGGAACAAAGCGCAAGGTTATCCATACAGGTATTACAAAGTTTTGCAATTTTAATGTTCTTTTTTAAACTAATGAAACATGATCTTTATATAGGAGTATATTAATATATTCCTGAAGAGATTTATTTTAGAAACTTATATGTAAATCTCGAATGGATATAGTAATATATTCCTTGTTCGTATTTTTATAAGGATTAGTACTATTTCGTATCCCAGTGAGGAATAATTGTCTGTTTCAGCTTATTGTTCAAGTAAACGGATCAATTTAGGAAGTTATAATTTTGCACATATTGCAAAGGTAACTTTCTACTTGCCTGTCACCGTTGAAAAAAAACACTACACATAAGAAAAATTAATTATAATACTTTAGCATTAGTTATTGCTAAAGCCATTGTATTTTAATCACGATCTACATTTATTTGTACGTGATGAAGAATAAATTAATATTTAATATCTCAACTCTTTACCGTAATTTCCCTTACAGTCGCTTTATATAATTCAATAAATTACAGTATTTAACGTTGTTACAATTATAAACAGTAATAACATACTTTATAAATGTAAATATAGTTCCACTTATAATATTTAGTGTTATAAACTATATGAAGAACTTTACAGATTGAACAACTGGTCCACATCATATACCTATCTGCGTAACAATTAGATTTCGGTACAAAATTTTAAGTAATTATGTGGTTAAAACATATATGGAATTACAGCTTTTCGAGTCGTTGGATAATTCTGAAATGTGTCTTTATACCACTTATGCGTCAGTAAACCAGTGAATACCTAAAATAGAACATGTGTTATTAATTTATATTCAGTGTATTAACAATATAAAGCAAAACTTTCTAAATTTGCATACCTGGTTGCATATAACCCAAATGGTAACACAATGATATATTGTACTTTGCCACAAGATTAAAGAGAGCATTATGTAAATAATAATCTCTGTCGTTTGTAGTGCACCAGATACATAATCAAAAAGACCTCCATACGGTATTTTATACCCTATAGAAACGACCTTCCCACTTTTATTTTTTCGTAAATTGCTAAGAACAATGTTTGTTCTAAGCTGTGTATACGATGATAAAAGTAAGATCATTGCGCAAATTAACTGGGTATATGTAATTCTTGTCCAAGAAAAATTTCCTTCCGATCCTAAGTGAAATAGAGACAATTTTAAAGGTAGCCAAGTTTTATGGAAAAAGGGAGATGCTGCTATGAATTGCTCAAAAAATGTATGAGTGATATCGTAGATTTGAAGTGGATGCTTGTCATCTGAAGATGGCTCAAGAATAGTTGAAAATCACAGCGAATACAAAACAAGCTTTCACAGAAGAGTAATACCTCGATAATGACCGAGGTATTACCCTTCAGACCAAACAAAACTTGGTCGATTCTTAGCAAAATGTGTAGCATTTCACACCTACAAATCTGTGATTTGTATGTCATTTTCACCGCTACTAATGGATGCAGTACCCTAAATTTTAGATGTTAATATTAATCAGATATATGAATCTATAATCACCTTCAACAAATCCTTTAGATTCCCCCACAATACATAGCAAAGATCCTGTATAATGATAGAACCCAATAATATATAGCGCTACATTCATCTTTGTGTTATTGAAAACACTTATGTATTGTGTTTCATAGAATCGTTTCCAACAATGTAGAGTAAAAATGAAAATACCAATTAATGTACTTTCTGGAGATACTGAAAATATGATTGTTAATTGGTAAAACTGCAAGTGTTGTTTCCAATCATTTTGCAAATATCTTCTGTACCTAATGGTTGTCTAGATGATCCTAGGAATGTGTTTAATATCCATAAAACATTTTTAGGAGTATCAGCATTCCACAAATATTTACAAACAACTAAATATAACACGTAAGTTGATGCCGGTGCAGCATACATATAGAAATGTTGAAACCATCTGAAACATTGTAAATTATCTTTCCTACCTACTATCAAACTAAGGTATTCCGGGCACATCCATTAACTTTCACATTAACAATGCTATCAGTCAATACCCAGCGAACATAGCCCTGAGTCATACCAGACCCATATCATAGGTGCGGTTCAAGGAAGCTGAATATGTTTTTGTATTACTGTTACTCACCTTTTGGGTACTTCTAATTTTGCGAGTAGTGGTTGATGAGCATTAGAAGAAAATTTACCATAACGATATGTACGGGTTATTAAAACTGGCAGATATGGTTCTGCATAATTTATTAATAGCCCGATGCCTCCAACTAACACCGCAGATAAAATAAATATAATAGATACAATGTTTGATTGCATCTTGCACAAATTTTTACTGTAGACGTAAATATAAAGCTGATATATTCAGAAAGTTGTAATCACAGTCTGTCCGTTCTACAGAACAGTTATATAGCGTTCCACTTTCACAGAAACCAGGCTGTTGGCAATTTAAGTTACAGTATGATTATGTGCACTTAACTGTCGCGGATCCAGACGGCATCCCGACAGTTATCGAGGGTAGTACAAGAACCAATAATTGCTGCAGTTATTTCTCTCCGATTCTTTCGATTCTTGAGTCAAGAACGTGG
The DNA here is from genome assembly GCA_963583965.1 of Nomada ferruginata. NCBI lineage: Eukaryota > Metazoa > Arthropoda > Insecta > Hymenoptera > Apidae > Nomada > Nomada ferruginata. The sequence continues at coordinate 31,467,601 of OY757213.1, forward strand.
TTGCACAGCCAGGCGAAGCCACTAACATAATAAACATATAATTTAAAAAATATTTAGTAGAAAAAATAATAAATATATGGTTAAGGAGTCGTTGACCCTAACCAATCATTACAATATGTATGTTATGTACAGTAAACAACTTGTGTCAAAATGATTTTACGCGCATGTTCTTTGCGCATGGACCCTTATCCGAATTGGGGGAACTATCTCTGAAGGGGCAGCTTTCCCCTAAGTATATTAGTTTGAAATAGGGGTGGAAAATATTCCGAAAATAAATGTTTCAAACTTATTTATTATATCGGTTCAGATAGAGACAATTATGAAAACCGAAAAACCGATATAAGAATATAGATCCTGTATCGTAACCGAAATCAATACGGCCCAGAACCGATATATCCATAAGAGTTATAACATTATTTCGATTTTCGTAACAGTTTCAAGAACCGAAACCAATATCGTAACTATTTTCAACCCTTCAAACTTAAAGATGAATTCTTCCATCTGTCTATGCATGTATTATGCACAGCCAAATGGCTGTTAGGGTCCATTATCAACCAGACATTTTTTATGCTAGATAGGAATGAGAATATAATAATATACATGTTAAATGTCGTCTCTTCAATCTTAAATGGAATTATAATTTATTTGTAAGACGACATTTCATTTTTCAAAATTGGCTTGCACAAGATACACATGTATTATATACATAAAACAGTACTTATAGTTAACTTATAGTTAATAACTTATAGTTAAACAAAGTATAGTGTTTTGCAAATGTTTTGACACCAGCTACAAGAATTTGTAATAGAAAATGTAAGTTCTCATATATACCTCTGGATCGATTATACATATATGTATCATACCGGGGCAGAGAACTGAAACAAATATTTTCTATATTTAAAAATACCTGCACGACTATTTGCGTATGGTTTCGCTTCGGCTTGGGTAACGCACAAAACGGTCACCGTTGACTCTTTTCTTCGAATAAGAGGACAGAAAAAAGGATCTCGACAGTTTCGTTGCCATTCTCGATACTGCGTCCCCATCCATGAAAGTTTATCGTCTAAGTTGTTCAGCCTTGCCAAAGAGAATAGATTGTAATTAGAAATAAGCGATATAGCATCGTGTAAACGCATTAGAAAATGTTACACATATAAATAATTTATATATACCTGCATTCATTACTCATATTGTCATATTTCCTGCACAATATGTAAGATCCACAGCAATGTATTCAGATTCAGTGGCAATAACGAGAATAGTGAAACGTATAGATTAACAAGGAGTTTATCGTTTAAAAAGTACAAACATGAAGATTTGAATAACAATCAACTCAAATTTTATTAATGGTCGAGTTAATAAATATCCCAGTCAGCCAAGCCTCTTACGACTGGCAGACTTTCTAAAGCCAATGCCGCAAATTCGCTGCCGATATGCTGCATTAATACCATTAATAATTTACATTATTACAATGTATACATTGTATACATTGTAATAAGGCGTTGTTAATTATTATTACTATAAGATACGGCGGTTACTATTGTTAATTATTATGGGCATTTTAGGTGATATTCCAGCCTTTTTCGAGACTTCATTAGTACTTCATTATATTATTCGTTATAATATTTATTGGCTGCGAAAACTTAGTTTTCACTGATCTTGTGTTATATGTACATAATGCAAGTGCTTGATGGAAAGAATTCATAACATTTAAACGGGTATTACCATATTTGATTAAATTGTGGAAATTGTAAAGATTGAAATTTTATGCGTAATACATAAATCTATTTAATACAATAATAATGTTAAAAAGATAACAAATAAATTTTATCACATTTCAGGACGGATTGCGTTCAATTGTACTGTATATAGTATATAAATTACACCTACGAAATTGTATTATTCATTACATACAGTTCCTTGTACAAAAATTGGTTCTGTGCATTAATAAGTGTGCTCGAGTATATAAAGCCTCAAGCGACAAGCAAAAATTTGCATCTAAATAAAATAAAAATATATTTAAAAATGGAGCCTTCTAAAGTTTTCATGTTTCATTTGATTCGACTTCTTCTCCAGAAATTAATTAACGTTTGATTTTAGTTAAACATTTTACACTGCTGTAAAGTAAAAAGTTAATACTACTAGAACTATACTGATGGTCTAAATCTATCAAAAACGGAAACTTCTATCCTAAAAATCAAGCAATCATTTTGCAAAAAATCAGATAAGTCACGTGTCCGCACGAATTCCGTATAACCAAAACTTCGCTTATTCAATTCACATACTGGTTTCCTAAATGCCTCGAGATCAGGCCTTGAAGAAGTTATTTCCCTTATATCCTTTTCCCAGTTATGCGGATGAACTAAAATAAAACACATTGTTCCACTGAATGGCCAATCCAGGCCTTCGTCGTTTTCCGATTTCATGATATGTAGAAGTAGTGATAAAAATTCAGGATCCTTGGAAGATATATTAATCCTAGCACAAATCTTGTAACCATTGGGGCTAGTATAAAAACCCGGACTGTAAAACATTTTTAGCGGATCGTTCATCATGCTTTCGAGCTTCTCGTTAAAGAAGTGCAACCGCCAAATGTAAACTCCATTACAACTACGCAAGAACATTTCTTCTTGATTAAATCGCAAAGAAGTCTGCAAAGTGGTCAATTGAGTCTTTTGATTAGAAACAGTTATAGACAATTCTCGGTTTTGTTGTTCCAATACCACTATTCTCTCATATAAATTCCTAAAAAACGATATGCAATTTAATAATATTTAATTCATTAATTTAAACCTGTAAAAATATTTTATATATCCAAATGCACCAAATTAGATTTACTTTAACAATTGTTGCCATTCCGGAGATGGTTCGCTTTTTTCTAAAGAAGTTGAACTTTTCGGTGGAGGATCCCACAACTTACATTCTGCAGCTATCGCGTTAGCATGAGTTTGCGTGATAGAGAATTCTGGCAGTGCCCTCAGAACTAGCTACAAAGGAAAATAGAAACTCATGTTGTTATATTAGAATAAAATACAATCATGTATAGGGTGAAAATAAACTAACAGTTAAATGAATATTAGTGTTTTTTTCTAAGTGCGCATGCAAATCTTCTTCTGTCCTACAGGTTTCCGAGCAACCAACATTTTTGAAAATGCAGTACAATGTATGTTGCGTATTTTGAAGACTTGTTTTATATATACACTGATTTATATGCGCCTCCATATCCACTGGGGATAGCTTAATTTCACAGCCAAACTGTTGGTAAAAACAAGATGTACGTTGTTGCGATATCTCTCTGCTTGTATACAAGTCCCTGAACAAATCACTTTCAGATTTTAACGGTTTACTATCAACTGGACAACAAGCCCCTTCCTTTCTATAAAATAAAAATTCAACGCATGAGTACACATAATATGCAGATAGCGCGTTCTGTGTATTTGTCAATTTAACATAATGAAATATAACTTACTGAAGCCAAGTGTATATACATTGCGAACAGAACTTATGACCACAAGATGTTAAAACTGGATCGCGTAGCCAAGTTAAACAAATAGGACACTCAAATCGAGGTTCAAGATATTCTTTCATACCATCACCGCACTGCATGTAATAATTGCGTTACCGGTATAAATGAAAAACAACATGTGTGTTAACGCAAAACATAAAGCGAAGCTATAAACGTTACATTTTTTATGCAAATGTAATGAAACCAGTTTGAGCAATAAAAAAAGAAATGAAACGGATCTAGTAATTGATATTTATAGATTATTAAAAGTACACATACGTACCAGAATATTTTCCTCCGCAACTTTAACATTATCTTTAAAACCATCCGACATGGCCATTATCTGTGAGAATTTGTGATTTCAAATTTATGTAATTTATGCAATGCACAGTAACAGATGTTGGTATCCTCAATAAATCGTTCCTATGTGGACTAATGTTTGTGAGTCTATTACTAATATATGAGCCATGGTAAATTTCCCAAATAATGCTTCTTTCGCATGACTTTTTCCACGCGTGTAAGTTAATATATTCTAAAAAGTGCATAAAAACGGTATTATATTTTGTACAATATATTCAGTGTGACAATATTTCGTACTTGAATACTGATGTTCTTATAACTTTATTATTGTACTATATATTTTTACAGGTTATACATTAATCTAACACTGAACACTTATTCAAGGATACTTAAAGTTTGCTGAAAATATAAAATTATAGAGCGGTAATGTTCTTACAATAACTTAACAAAATTTATCCCTTTAAATCAGTGCTGTTCAAGGTTGGCTGGCGAGCCGTCTGGATCCCCATATCGTATATAACAACGTTGTCATGGAAATGCACGATGCTACAATGAACTGATCTTCGTTCACCAAGAAATTTCAAAGCTTTGCACGAAGAATGGTTAGTGGCACTGCGTAACTGTACAACTTCGTGTAAAGAATGATTGGTGGGGGAAGAAACCGCGTGAGGGGCCTCACCGCTTTACATACATATTTCCCTTGGTATAGAATAGATCTCTATCATCTAATATCTAATGTATTTTTTAGTCTCCTGTCTTGCAGGCCTCAGTAGCTCTATTACTATTTACATGCCATTTATAACAAATGCTACAATAAGACACAGCTTTGCTTTTATTACACAGATGTGTTTATTATCACTAATAAATATATTTGTAGTGCTTACTGTAACACTGGCAATAAAAAAACATTTGTTAATTCGCATTCGCATTTTCGTAGAAATTGAGAACATGTTACGTTAAGTGGAATCGCTCAAAGTACATTTTTTGATCCACTCTACTTTTACGTATGAATATACACATTGCAGCCCTAAATTCCATTTTCTTATTACATATTCTACATATTGTCGTTTTTTAATGCATTTATCTTCAATGCCATTTTTATGCGGCAATTGCTATGTTAACATAGCGTCTTTTTCGTTTACTTCGAGAATCGAAAGAACAATCGAAGATCGATTGTTGCGACGCTGACTGGCGGGAATGCGCAGTAGCACGAGACGCCACGCCACGTAGTTTGGCCCTATTTAGTAGCATTAAATATTCGTTTGATTCTTCTTGTATCATGAATTACAAAAATATCTGCGAGATATTGCATTTCCTGTAAAACAACCGCCATATTCCATAGCATTTAAATTGTATTTGACAACTGCATCCCTTTTGGCTTCCAATACCACTTCAGAAAATAATGGATACTCAACTGGCCACTATTGATGAACACACGACGCACAAATGAGTATCAGTAAAGCTCAGGTAAGATCTTTCTTACACTGCGAACGGCGATACATGTGTCGCGATACGAAAATCCTCATGTGAACGCTTCTATGAGCAACGAGCCGTATCCATAACGGCAAATAAAAGCTTCTACTAGTGATTTTTTAAAGAAATACTTGCTTCCGCATGCATAAAGGATGAAACATTTACTAGAAATAATAAATACTGAATTTCCCAGTGAATACTTAAAATACGTATGCATAACACGTAGTATTTACTGAAAACTTCAAATACTAGTGTCTTAATTTCTCCACAGTCGTTATCATGACGTCGTTCATACAACTTCGTACCGTCAAGCTGCTATTATTATTTTGTACAACTAGGGCATATATTTGTTGCCTGATCGGTACAAATTAATCAAACAAATTTATTTTTTAATTTCGTTTATAAATCAATTATTGAGAATATTGGGCAAAATGGGAGATGCTCATTTGAAACTATAGAATTTAATACAAATGTTTCGAAACCACTTAACAAATATATTGTTATTGATTTTTACAAATATTAATTGACTTCAACATATATTTTTAGCTGTTTTATCCATTTGAGATTCTATGTTCATTCTTTTGTTAAGATCGACAGTTCTTGAGGCCAGATGCCTTTATGACTGGAAGACCGCGGTAACTAACAGGGTTATGGTTTCCAGATGTGTTAAAATAGAAAGTTAGAAGCATCTAACAGAAGGTAGAAGACAAAAGTTCTCGCAACAATTACCCGGAAGTCGCGGTACCTCTGTCCACTACATTTGTACACTTTCCAAGTCTGAACTGAAAAGCCTTCGTGATATTTTCGAAATAACATATGTCGAGGAATCACAATTACGCTCTTACTAACCGCCCCTGTCTAGCGATCATCTTCAGGTAGCAGCTGACCTGGTGGCTGATTCGCGTGTTGTCCCCATGTTCAGCTAACGGTTCGCAAGTAATAAAGTCATACCGCGCGCTGAGTTTAGAAAAAACATGCTAATCCATAGAAAATGGGGTGTACATGTTTTCATATATCTGGCTCGCAGCTGTAGAGGGCAATAGCGGTCCACAAAAAATAACTTAGAGAATTTTAGCGAATCCGACGGCTTTATGATTCTATTATCGCGCCGCAACAGGGAGTACGAAGATTGGTAGCAGGTATCCTCAACAGTTAATTATACCGTTTACAATCTTCCCGAAACCCTGCTCTGTTTTTTGTATGTTAAAGGCAAGGCTTTGCCTCTTCTAATGGAATATTTTTCCGGGGATTTCCCATTTTTCTTGGGGCTGATGGCAGAAGCCGACGCGTCGCCAACATACCTGTCCATCTTAAAATAAAGGGAGTGGGGCACCCAAGGCGAAAGTCAGCTACCAGATATTTTACTAAAAATTAATTTTGTAACTATTTGTTTTAAACATTAATAAAACTAACACGCATATATTAACAGAAATATTATTCTTTATTCAGCGTAAAAAGCAATGCAATAATACATAGTTTCAGAATTTTATCTGAAAAATATCTGATTCCTGAATTTCCCCCAAGGCCATCGTACACCCCCATCCTGAAAAAGTGTGAGAGAAATGGAAGCAGGTACTTATACCTTACGAGCCCTGATTAGCTTTTTGCCTTAAAAATAAACCGGGGGGGGGGGGGGGGGGCTCAATCAGGGTCTAAGGAAAAATATGTGAGGTTTCTTGCAAACGCACTTGAAAATATCACATAAGATCAGTTTTGACAACAGCACATAGCACATCAAGTGAACAGAAGTTACAAAGTAGGAGCATGGATACTGAAAAATGAATCAGCCTGGTGTTCTCCGAGAACAATTTATGGAACACGAAAAACAAGAATTACCACAACGGGGACATGTCTCAGAAAAAGTGGGACAAAATTAGTGAAGAAATGGGTTTGAGCGGTAAGCGTAAAAAGTTAGTTTAATTGTGATTATAAATTTTCTGCAACATATACGATATAAATAATTTCTGGTTTGCAACATTATATTAATGTGTTTTACGAATATTAATTTGCAAGTACTTACATTAGATAAAATCAATATCAAATGACAATTATGAATAACAATAAAATCCCACTGCTTTGAACCAAATGGTATCAGAGCGACTAATGAGCAACTACATACATACAAAAGATACAGGAAAAAAGTTAAATTAAAAAGTTTCAGTGCTCTTTGCGGTTTATAATGAAGAAATTTTCAAAACAATATTTTCTTGTCAAGGTTTTATTTTTATTGTGGAAAATATTATACAACACTACACTTTTAATTAAACTTTCTTTTCTGTATCTCTATTATACAGTTTCTTAAATATTCACGATAATATGAATGGTCAAGACTTCTTTGGACGTGTCTTCACTGTATTTGTATGTGACATTCGATATGAAAAGCTCAAGAATCTAAATGATGTACCGGCAGAAAGAGATCTGTAATAAAATAAATACTGCACAATTTATTTTCGTATTCAACATTATTATTTTGTTTTAGTGGCGGCAGTTAAAATGAAGTGGAGGGGATTGCGCGACACGTTTCGCCGAGAACACCAGAACCTATCAAAAAAGCACCCAGGCGATGCGGTACCGAAAAATTCTTGCACGAGCAGTTCATCCACAGACAACTGAGTGGCAATCTATCGCCAATCTGTCAATTGGAAGAGGTCAGAGAGCAGCCGCAGTATGGCAGTGAGGATTTCAGCAGCCAAAAACGTGAGACGGATGGCAGCGAAGGGGAAGAAACGCCACAATGGAAGAGGACGTGAAATCTGAATGCAACGCCAGTGAAAAGAAAGCCGAGAACCGAGAGATCAAAGGCTTTTGAGGCACTGTTACAGTTAGAGCAGAAAAAGTTGCAGCTGATGGAAGAAAGATCGAACAGAAGAGAGCCTGATGCGGACTATCACTTCATGCTTAGTTTACTGCCTTGCTTAAATAAAGTTGCTGAAGACAGGAAGCTTATAGTCCGCAGCAAGTTACAGCAAGTTTTCTGTGACGAAGAAGCGCGAAAAAAACAAATAGTCAATAATGAAACAAACTAATAAAAATTATCCACTCGTAAATTGGAACTATACTGGGGTGGGCCGGGAAAAAAATTTCATCAAAAGTAAATAAGAGCCACCCTAGTGGACACGCGCCCATCATTGTATCACGTTTACGCACTACCGGTGCACATAATTTTAATCAGGTCCGCTATGTTTGCGCCCGATAAGAACTTTATCGCAGCGAATGCATCAGTAAAACGCATATCGCGGTGGAAACTGCTACTTTTACAATGTTCTATATGCAACTTATTAGCTAACTTTTCGATGGATCTAATAAACATATCACGAATAACTGAAATCACTTGATATTCAGTATTTGCAGGAAACTGAAAATACAAAGATTCGGTTCAGTAATTTCTTGCAATACAATTCTAAGCTAACTTATATTCTTTCTTCGCGTAAAATAGTTCGGTTTGCAAATTTTCGTGCTTATCTCGATTTTGTCTCACGAATGATGGATCCAATTTTTCGTAAAAGAACATTTTTTCACCACTTGCTACAGGAAAATTGAAGAAAACCACGCTTACAGAAAAAAAATGTAAAATTGATTCTACTCAACTCATTAAAATAAATTATGATAATTACGATATTATGTAAATTCTAAAACGTTATCTTTTAAGTTTTAAACAAATTAAATTACATTCACTATTGTCCAAGTTAGTTAGTTTGTTTGAATTATCAATTAAATCACGTAAACAAGTAAACAGTTCTCCTTTCTCTTCGACCCTAAGGATGAAAATATCTGTGAAATGGAAAGCAGCACTGATGCGCGTCAATATGATATAACATAATATGGTTGGCACACTGTCTATGCGCATATTACATGGTATTGTAGGCTTACCTGGATGATAACAAAAAAAGACGATATCAGGAGTTGATAGGAGGCCGCCAACAAAGGAATACGCGTTTCTATCAGCATGAATACGTCACTGTTTTACTCAAAATGGTGCAAAAAAAGTACATCGGGGTAAGAAAGATTACTATTTTCCTTACTTTTTGCCAAGTTTACCATTTATCTATTTATGTTTTAATTTTTAATGTTGAATTCTTAATCATTATTCATTTATTTCCTTGTTACACATGAGCACTGAATGATCTATTATTATTTATTTATACTTCGATCATTAATTCCTAAATCATTAAAGAGATATTTCGTTTGAACATATAACGAACAAAGTGACGCTGATTCGTGACTGATGAGTGTTATATAATTTAGTTTTATGTCGTTGTTCGATGAAATTGCTTATGAATCTATAAAATAAGATATAAAATGAAAATATGTGATTAAGTAGAAAATTATAGTCCTATAAACTATCCCTTATACTTACCAATGTACTTAAAAATCCCTACCTTTCATTCATACACGTAAAAAAAAGGAAAAAACATTATTTCCATTTCACTGTATATCACTAGAAAAGGATAACATTTGAGAACTATAATTATTACGAATGATTATGTGCGATTATTACTTTTCATACATGTACGCTATCCAACATAGAGTCAAAATCAGCTTGAATCGTGAGTAAAAACTGAAATATAATAGTGTGTTTTTAGTTTAGCCCACTAATTCACACGCACTGATTTTATTAATTGCATTACATATTTCAACAAATACAAGTGTGCTTGAGAGCAAAGGAATTGTGTTTTATTTGGCTTATAAACGTTCAATTAATTATGATGTAATTAAGACGATCACTGAAACACATACATTGCACAAATGCAATTTCTGCAATGGAATATTATTATCTAACAAGGAATTTATTTCTCAATCGTTCTGTGTTACAGGAATTTCTGTGTTTTTATTATAACAACGTAAAGAAACATCCATGTAATTTATGATGTATTTATATACAATATATAATAATTTTGTAGTTTACAATTATATGCATAAAAAGGCAGTTTAACGGCGCCACGATAAGCTGTGTGAATTACATATTCAAATTTATTGTTGTCGGTGTCATGATATTCTCATTTTATCTTTATAATTGTGTAATATTCATGTTTATTATTATTTATTGCACTGTTCCTAAAATTTTGTTTTAAGATTTCCGTATTGCACTTGGTCCACATAATCAGTGTTAAACCTTAATCCTCATAAAGTTCAAACTAATTGCTCGTTACTTGTTTTACTTCGCTCTCAAACTGCCAGCTGCACAGTTCTTTTCTCAACTTGTCGCTTTTAGTAGTGCACTTATCTCATCTCCCCAGTTGTTCTTTCCTACCACATTTCGCATCCCATTCTCCGCTTCCTCCTCAACCCTTCCTCCCATTCTCACGCAGCTTCAGATGTGGCTGAAATTCTCATCCTCTAATCCGTATAGTCTGCATTTCATAACCCCTCCTCTTATCACGGTATCCGAGCCTCGCCCACTGTTCTTTCAGGTGTCTTTTAACATTGCTTTCATTCCAATACCTTTCTATTCTTATATTCTTTTTCCTAATTTTATATTCTCTACAGTGCTTGGAGTCATCAACTCTGCTCCAATTCTCTTGTAACTCCTGCTCGATCTTCGCGAACAGCCCATTTTTTAATCTACTCATCAAGGTTCTCATACTCCTGCTCGGTTCGGAGAACTTCATAAACATTTCACCACAGGTAAAATCCAGGTTTTGGATACTCTGCAGTTCTTCCTTCAAGCATATTCTAGGATTCTAGACCATCTGAATTTGTGCAGTATTCTTGTTGTTCACTGTTGTGGCAAACAATTTGCAAGTTTTTTACTTCACAAAAGATTTTCATGCAGCAGCTTTATGTTTTATCGTAGTAAATACAGTTAAAGCTATATAAAAATATATGTGACTAATATGTCAGCTGTTAATATTTCATTAGTAATTAATATTTCTTTTATTAGTAGTTAATATATCATTGTTTATGCTTCAATATCAAAGTACAATTGAAATCACAATTGAAACCAAAGTAGGTACTATTAAAGATGTTTTAATTGTAGAAGGCAAAATTGGTAAAATATACCTTAAATTACATAGGATACTTTGGTCCAACAATTTTCTCACGTAAACTTATATTAGTGCAACACGTTTTATACGACAAATCGTTTCAGAAATACATACATATATCGATGTAGTAATAAAAAGGGTTGACGACATTATCGCAAACAAAAAGCAAAGTTTCCATCGACCTAAAAGCAGAAAATACCATTTATTGGTATACCTAATACATAGAATGAAATCCCAAAGAACATTAAACTGCAAGTTACACATACACTTTTCAACTATTCGATAAAATTGATTGTCTCCGCTATCAGGAAGCTGTCACGGTTTCCATGTTTGTATGATACTGATTGTCCGATAATGAAAATGATAATCTTGGGTTATCGGGGGGGCTGCCTACTTTTACGATAATTACAATGACCGAAGATATCGTCTAAGCAACACGAGGACAGACGTTCTGCTGTGGCCGAGTCAAGCGCGCTTCCTTCATTTTAACATCAGTGAAAATTCAGTGAAAATTCAGTGAAAACGAAACCTCCGTTTGGCGAGATCAACTCGAGATTATCGATATCAACCCCAGAGCTTAGTCGTTTTCTAAATATAGCATATTATAAGGTTAGTGGTACTTTAAACGCAAACACGACTACGAATGCGATCATAAAACCTTGCGAAACATTTTTTTTCAAACGTTCCGAGCAACTCTTGTATCTGTAAATACTCTATTGCGATATTAAAGTAGTACTGTAGATAACGAAATCACCAAAAACAACGAATGCAAAATAATTTGTGCGATAAGTGGCATGAAAAAAAACCAAAAATGTTTCCTTTATGAAACGATTGTTAGGCTAATCAACTGATTCGGCGGAACCGTAAGATATTCAATTAGATATTCATTCCTCTTATTATGGAAAATCGCGACTGGAATACATGACAAGAATTCTTTGTTCTTGCAATTAGGTACAATTATCGCGTTCGAGGTTAAAGGTTAAAAACACGCAAAGCGAAGTTTTTAACACTAGGTTTACGGAACCCGTCAATTTGACGCATTTCAGAATTTGAAATACAAAGATTAATAAAGATCTATTAATATTATGTAATCAAATTAATTATATTTCACTTCGAAATTAATTGAATTATTTTTTAAAGGAAACTCGCATTTTTATTGGCAATTGTTAATCGAAGGGAAGTCAGTAAAAATAAGGGTTCAAACTTGTCCGTAAACCTAGTGTTAAACACATAATCTACAATTTCTCTAATTTACATATTCATTTTCTACGAGCATGCAGTATTGGATTATTTATTATTTATTGCACTAAATTATTATCATTTGAAATGAGCTCCATTATTTTAAGAAGAATTCTTCAATCGTGGTGTATTTGCACATTCCGTGCCGGGTTTTAAATGTGACCACAGTTCTCTCAAATATTCTACATGGACCTTTTCGTTCTACGGTATGTAATGGTCGGACAGTAACCAGTTCGAACAACTTGCCGGTTCGACGAAGTCGTATTAAGACGACAATAATGATCGGTACAGTGGACATTTTAGAGTTCAAAAGCTATTACTGCGGCCGGATGTTCGCAACTAACTCTCTGATGGCCCCTATATCAGGCATATACGTATTGTGGATGCGTGTATACACGGTATTGTGAACCGTGGCATAGAATTGTGTGCACGTTGTATTGCTTCAGCGCGTGTTCCTGATGTTGACAGTAGCGATGGGCATGATCCTCCTCAATTAATATCGATCCTTAATAGCAAGGTATGATTGTATTTGAAACTACATACGAATGTATACATAAGCATCAAAGAGTATCGATTCCTAGATTAGGTCTATTGAAAGGTATCGAAACTTTGTAGATTTGTCATGGATGTGCATCGGTACCGATAGCTTCACAATTCTATACATAACCGTGGAGCATTGGTGTTCGCTTAGCATTGCAATTTTTAGGTTTCTTTCTATAGCATAGAAATGCAAACACAGTTCGGCTCATGTGTGAATTCTGAATACACTCATTATCGCCATGATACCAATGCATTTAGTGTTCGTTTTTTACAAACCTGTTTCGAATGTTCTAAAGAAATATATGATTACCGAATTGCTTGAAAATCGTGAGAAAGATTTGGATTACTGCAGTTCTCAGTTCACGCAATTTTCATTGCGGGTGTAGGATGTGCGACATATGTATTTCGATGAATGGAGTGAATGTCTGTGATACTTAACTGCGATTAAGAATGGAAATGTTCGAGGACTCGAAATAATTAATTACGCTGTGTTGGTCGAAAGTTTGGAATTATGAAGACTCGTTTTATTCAAATAACATTTCCCTTTATTTTGATAAATTAAAATATTCAATTAGATTGAAGAACTTGTTATACCATCGACAATACGTGATCGATGTTTTACATTGCCATGTTCAATACTTTGTTAAGAGCACTGTTGACGTTGAAAATTTTAGTCCATCAATTTATTCAGCTTATTGCATGTTCAAGCAAAAACAGTAATTTTATGCAAAAGTGTAGGTGCATACACGAACGGAAATGTTACTAAATAGATTGTCGAAGGTCGTCACGTAAACAAATAATTTGTCAACTCTAACTACATTGTTCTCGGTAACTTTGATAAACTACCAACAACCTGTAATTCAAGCATTGCTTCTTAAACGTGTCAATTGGTATAAGATATGTCTTGGTCGAAATTTCAACTTTTATAGCGCAATACGAAAGGATTGTTCATGATTTTTATTTAAGTAGTGTTTATTTTGTTCTATTATCATTTCATAGGTATAATAACGGCTTTATAATTTAAAAAAATAATAGGTACATAGTATCGTAGTGTTCACTATCATCGTATATTCTCTCCTGTTATAAATCAGACGTAAAAAACATTGGTATACATATTAAGTTTGCCAATGAGTGGTCCGCTATTTGTTTACCAATTTAATTATTAACAACATATAAAATAACTCGCACATTATAACAGTGGAGGTTATTTTTTTTAGTTTTCCACATTTCTTTGTTAATTTGATTTTATTGTAGCCACCAGTTAAATTATTGCGTGACAATGTTGTAATGTTCTGCGAAACAAATGTCAGTGTCCTTTCATTCCATATGTCCCGCTTTTTAAGCGTTCTTCTTGACAATTTCGAAAATTGGGACAGGAAAGTTTTAATCATTATAGAGATCCATTTTAAGGATTTCTCTTATACATATTGTCTTCTATGTTTAAATATCAGAAGACATATTTGAACAGTTTTATATAATATATGTATACTAGATTTATTTTTGGTTTTCTTAATTTTTCACGTGCCCTTTTTTTTAACAAAATGTTCCAAGTCACTAAAGTGAAAATTTGGAAATGTTCCAGTTAAAAAAAACAGTATTGAAACCCTAAGCTAGATTCTGTACGACAAATGCTCAGAAGACACTAATTTTTAATTTGCCTGGGAAATTTAAAGTTTTAGTATTTCTAAAATCGACAAGAAGCTATAGGAATGTTCAAAGTATAGTGGATTCCTCATTTCTACTCCTTTGCACACTTATTGTTAATGTTACGGTGTTCATCGCTCTGCCACCCTGATTTTCAGTTTAAATGCAATTGGATTTTACAAATACGGTCAATCGTGCATCTTGTCCACAAAAATTGATGGGCTCTTGTTAACTGATCGTTCTTGGCCATTTTTACAAACACTATCTTTCCAACCTTCGCCTAATTGCCTGATAAAAATATCCGCGACTAGATAGATAATCGCAAGACAAATAATTCCTGACAAAAGGGACAAACCGAAATATAAATATGAACACTCTTCGCGTCACGGGGCAATATTCAAAATCACTCTAAATCCCCTTAAAAGCGCCGACCAGTATCGCAGAATCTAACAACCACGTTACAGTATCTACATACCAAAATTAATCAATACGATACTACGCGACGCGGGGAAAAATTAAGCATACTCAAAAGACGCACGAAATTTTCCACGAACAAGTAGCAATGGCCAACACCCGCAATACTTAACACAAAAACAACGAAAAGACGGACTATCGACAGATGTACACCAGCACAAAAGAAGGAAACGACAAAAGCAATTCACTCTGACAAAATAAAAAGTAGTCGCAGTAAATCATCCGGAGAATCTAAAAAAAATCATTCCTCGGCGCAAGACAGCGATCGAACTCTATGGATTTTCTGTTTCTCATCCGCCATGCAAGTGCATATCGTGGGACGGCGAAATGCATAATTCGTCAGGGCGAACCCAGCGGATTAGACTCTCCCGGTTGACACGTCACCAAATGGTAGCGTAGGCCTGGTTATCGAGATGACTGGTTACGTTTGGACAAACAATCGATCCTGCGCTCGTTCACAAAGGGACCAAACCATATCAGAGCATCGTGACCGCTCAGAACACCGGCTCAGACCTCGTCGAGCTAAACGTTTGTTTCACGTCGGTGCTCCACTGTCAACCACTCACACGGTCAATATCGTTTCGCTCCTCGGATCGTTCTTCCCCTTTTTACTTGTCTGCTGGCTCATTTGCAATGAACACGAGAATAAACCATAATAAGTTTCGTTCAAGCTGGGGCACAGTGGTTCTTTCCGCTCCTGTTCGTTATCACGGTGGAGCGTGCACGACGGATATAGCGCGTCAGAAACATAACAAGCTTCGCGTTCGAGGGGACAGAGGCGAAGAGGAGCTCGATCGGCTCGATCGGCTCTATCGGAAGCAAAGAGTGACGGTGAACCGTTCCGTGGATTAGCGATAGAGTTTTAGCGATTAATCGTGAGAGTTAGTTTCCGCGGTTACTTTTTGCGATTGGTTTTCTAGCGACGTTTTCGTGCAAGTGTTATTTATGTGTCTGTTTGTTTTTTTGGGTTAACAAGTGATCTTGATCCGTTCGTGATTAGTTGACCACGAAATCGATGATAATCGCACGGTGTTGTTCTTCCGGTATCGCGTGAACGTCAACCACATCCGCTGCGCTTGGTTGAGTCCCGTCTGCTGTTGCTATAGATGAGCCCTGTTGTCACCTAACGCGAGTGAGAATTTGAAAGGTACAGGTCGAAAGTGTTACAGGTTTGACAGGTGTTGCTAGAGGTTTTATGGGGCAAACGGGGTGTGCATATTAATGGATTAACAGAGAAGGCAATAAGAGTAGAATATTTAAGTAAATATTAGTATCCTTATCTTTTATTATGCTCGCGAAAAATTATTCCAATGTGGAATACTATGAATGTGTATGGTCGGATTGTAGTGTATTGGCTGAAATTGTGCACAGAAAGTTTTATTTTTTGGATACTAGCTGTTAATGGATTAATTATATTCTGTCCAAATTGTATTGTTATATAATAATAACGAGGATCGTTAACAAGTGTTCGAATAATCGCGGAGCTTAATGATCCTCTGCTGTGGTGTGAGCAAAAATGAATTGCATTGTTCTTTATAATTGTCGTGATCCGTGCTTTTGTTGTATGGGAAGAGAGTTTTGAGCGGCGTTCGAACACGTTCTACGCTTGTAACCCGCGTCGTTACTGTAATTGTGTTTCACGCATTGTAAATTTATGACGGGCTCAAAAAAACGTTTTCATCATTGCTCATGGCGTAGTATTATCGTGAACACTGGTAATATCCTCTAATATGAGTTTGTTACGTCAATGTGCTTTGTTTGCCACAGCACTGGGGGCAATTTTCTCATTGTTGCGTGTTTTGTAAGCACGAATCTATCTTTAGGAAATAATAGTGTGCTAAACAATGTTTTAGTTTGATTCGAAATCAACTTGCCTATAGTTATATGTAGCAATTACTAGAATCCAGTTGAGTTTCCCCTTCGAAAGAGTCAGGCCATTTTGAGTAATTATGACATTTTTAATAGCAAACGAAGTGTTTCGTACATTTAGCAAGGTGAATTAATTAAAAGTTCCCATACACTTTATTTCTTCAGACATTAAGTACATATAGAAATAAAGGCTGGAGAACTATTTAAAATATTAAATATGCATGTTACATATTTAAAAAGTACAACGATTTACGTAATAGTGTGGACAATAATCGCATCTGTTTTTTAAAATTGAAAGCATTTCGAACAATTGTGAAATACTACTTTACTATTGGGGGATCCCATAAGTACAGTACGTACAATACAGTTTTTCTGAGAGTTTAAAACAATGGAACTCGTCACGATCATGGCTTATCTGTTTAGAAAGTGCACTACTGTAAATAAGGACCTTTAGACAACATCGTATCAAAAGTACACAAATGGAGATCGAATATTGTAGTTATTACAAACGTTTAAAATCAACTCGAATATTATACATACTCGGCATGCTATGTTGTATGAGTTTACTAAAAGAAATAATGCAGCGGTGAAAAGTATAAGTCTATGAATGAATTATTAATGTAAGCCAATATCAAAGATGGATTAAGAAATTTCAAAGTGGGGATTACACTATCATAGATAAACCTGGCGTTCGGAGGCCTGAAAAGTTAAACGAAAGCGTTTTACGAGTTAGTGTTGCCCCAAACGTAAAAGAAGTTGATGAAAAATGCACCCAAAAGTTGAGTTCCATTCGTCCTTAATAACCGCCGCCAAGTAGTGGTTTATTTTCGTCTAATACAAATACGTACCGAAATAGCTACATTATTTATAAGATTTATAAGATTTACGCATTATGCGAAATATTTGGAGTTTTCCGTGGGTTGTATGGACACTTATGTCTGATTCTATGGATCAGTCTAAGAATAATAGGAAACAGGTATTTACGTGCACCGTATGTTGCAGGATCATGGCTGTGAAAGAATGGTTCAGACGACTGCAGCCGGTTCAGTTGTACTTAATCCTGTTCTTCACCACCACTTTCTTCATTGTTGAGCTGGTCGCCAGTCATGTAACTCACTCGTTGACATTACTGCTCAATGCCTATCATATGCTGTGCAATATAATTGCACTTGTCGGCTGCATCGCGTCGATTAAGGTAAATTTCAATATAAACTATCAATGTTTCAACTATCTAATGTTTCATTTATATTGCTGGTCAATAACTTTGCGTGCCGTTTGCTGTCAACGCGAAACATCATTTTTGTCGATGCACTGTGTAACAATCAATCGATTACTTGCTCGGCCAAGTGATTAGTCGATTCCAGGTTTTGAAGAATGATTTTTGTTAAATTAATCGGCCGACCTTCAACAGCAGAAAAGAGCAAAATTCGAGAGGAGAAATAAAAAAAGATACATTTTACATTTATTGCTCCCTTTATTTTGTTAAGTTTAAGAACGATGTTATTTGTTATTTTTCGCATTAGAATTGTCAAAGTATTTCAATTGACCTTTATAAAAAATGATCCACACAAATCAGAGAACAAAAGTAAAAAGATGAAAAAATTACAATAGTTTTATATACTTTTATTCTCTGATAACATGCATATGAAAAATGCAACCGCATCTTCGCTTGAAATTCTTGCACTTTTAATTGTCTTAATTGGCGCTGCTTTCCACCCGCATGATAAATATACTTGCGAAAATTGTTAGTTTAAAATTCTTACTTTAATTTCGTTAATGTATTAGATGGTATACGCGATATTATTTCATTTCAGTTCAAGACACGTTTCCCTTTCTCCAACTATTTGTCAAACATTTAGCAAAAGTTCTGTCCAATTTCGCGGAGCGCCCTGTATTTTTTTTATACTCTTTACGTTGTTATTATTCACTTGTGGATCATCGTAATCGTAATATTACATTGCGAATAATTGAATCACATCATACATCGGACATCACCCAATTTAAATCTCTACCTACTTTCAATGTAGTAAAAAATTCAATTCACTGCAATTCGAGTTGTGCATTATAATAATAAATATTTAATAGATACTTAGTGTATATAAAAATGATATCTTCTTATGAAATGATAATGTACCGGGTGTGAACATGCAATGCGATACATTTCTACGTCAGAAAATCATTTTTTTGTACGATAATGTAGAGTTGTATATTTGGAGTTAGCTTGGAATGTTTTACTGCAATTTGATGTGCTATCATTTCTTATATAATGTAATATTATTTCAAGTCTTAGTGTATTAATTTTTGTAGTATAGTCATCGTCAAAGTGGGAGCAGTTACGGTGGAAACAGCACCTCCAGTTCCTTAAGAAATTCCGCGATTTGCATAAATGGCGACGAACGAGGCTCCTCAACTTCTCTGCCGGCGAAGGCGAAGGTATAAATAAGACATTTCTGATACTCGCTTGTTATTGAATTAATTACTTCATTCTTTTTCTTCAATCGTGGAATGATTCGGAGGAAACTTTTCATTCCATCAATTCTTCTTCGTATTTATGACAATATCATTGCAGTATTTCATACATACGTATAAACCAGTACCTGCAAATAATGGGAAAAATTCCTGGGTTGCTCAAAATCGAAAGGGGATCATAAATTACCGAATGATGTTATAGAAAACAGTGAAAAAAATCTTGCTGCTGTTTAATATTTTTTAAATAACAAAGGAGCGTACAATTTTTAATTTTTGTTAATAGTAATTATTCTTCTGTTAAAACCTTTTTTGTTTAGTAATTTTGGTAAGTGGTTTATTTCTATCTTAAAAAATTATAATGTATAATCCATACATGTAGAGTCGAATCTCCCGAACTCGAACCTCTATAAGTCTAGAATTTTTGTACATTCTCATTAGCTCCGCTGCAAAAATCTCTGCAGCTCAAAATTTAAAACTCTTGCAACCATAATTATTTGCTACACGTTTACAGGTAACTGAATTGCACAGAATTTCGATCTTTGCGAATCGAAGCCTGCTTCTATAAATCAAACTTGTATCATACCTGCCTCTAGCACTCAAAGTATCGTGGCCAATTTACATTGCAAGAGAATAAGAAGCCTTGAATATCGTGTCGTTCATGAGTATTTATTAAAATGGTTTAAACAGTGCAGAAGAAAATATGTTACCACAGGTACTACAATGATACACGAAAAAGCTGAGGCTTTTGCTAAGCCGCTAGGGCATAATAACTTGTAACTAGCAATAGTTGGCTAGAAAAATGTAATACTAAGCCCTGTATATCTAAAACCTCTGTAATTCGAATTTGCGTTCGTTAAACAGTTTTTACTCGAAAAATTCGATAAGACAGCAAAAGCACCATAATTCGAAGATTTTAGCTATTGTCTTGAGCTTCGATTTACAGAGTTTCGACTGTGCTGCGCTGTCTAGCCTGGTTTCCGTGTTTCATTGGCCTGTACATACTTCAAACATTCTGCAAGTATTCACCAAAATTTTACGTTTCATCATTAGCAATCACGATCCGACAGGCGGATGAAGAACACTTTCGGTTGGGCAAGGATAGATATCGTTACGATGCTTGTCTGCTGCGTTCTGCTCGCATCATTCTGCTTCTCTCTGTTAGTGGAAGCTTTGCAGACTCTGGTGCACATAGATCACTTGGATGAAATGCACCACCCGCTAGCTGTTCTTACTATTGGCGCGTCTGGTATTCTCCTGAATGCCTTTTGTTACATCCTGATTGGGGGATACACTTTCAATCAGGGCCTCGTCTTGCACGTTACGATGAACGGGGACGTGATACTACGAAGGTACGTGATCGATCTTATGGTAATTACGAAATAACAATGAAAAAATAAATAAAAATGGGAGAAAATAATTACGTTGAAGAATGTAATTTATGCGCAAGTACAAATTGCACATTGAAATATATAATTCTGCTATTTTCATGAGGAATTGTCGGTAGAGCTTATGACAAACAGTAATTGATTATCGTCTATTATTTTTGCAAATAATGGGGAGAAAGATATTTAGTGAATATTAAATGTGAACATTACTTTTCCTTTAAATCATTAAAGAATCATACATCGTATAGTCATATAATCACAAGAAAATTCAGGAATTTAAGCAGCACTTTTGTATTTTGGAACTTAAACGAACAAATCTTTCATTTTTTACTTGCAATCGTTCAATTATTATTGTTCTACACGAGAGCTTTTTTTATAAATTTTTATCGATCCACTGGTGTAGTATATTCATCCCTGGTGACTATCATCTACTATGTACCCTGTGCAATGTCTTATTTCTACTTGTCATATTATATAGTGTAAGATTTTGAAAAGAATGAAAGATCCCAAATTTTTCCCTAAAACTATTCAGCATATAATTTACCTTGCAACTTTTATAGTATATTTCAATAACGTCTAATGTTTAAATTAATACTTTCAATGAATAATGGAAAATATATAATAATTAAATAGATATCTTAGTTATTCGTTAAATATTTTCAACTTTTATTCTTATTGCATATCTGTGCATCAAACTTTCAAGAAACATAAGACAAACTTTGTGTGCCCTACTTATTTATCGTTCACAATTCAAAATTAGTACTACGTAGTTAGACGCTATTACACTTCAAACTATTCCATTAAATTATTCGAGACAAACAGTTCACTTTAATTGAGCTATAACTATCAATTCAACACAAATTCTACATAGTGTACAAGACTTTTAAAGCTTTCAACTAAGATACGCCTTATCTTCTTTTAGAAATGTTAATTCTCAGCAAGTGAAGGAAGGTGAGGAACAGTTATCGGTGCAGACTAGACGAAGCCCATTGGGTATACCGAAGAGCCAAGGTTTTCGAGAGACGTGTCGTGATGCCTTGGGCTGCGTTTTTGTAATCTTGGTGTCTATCCTAGTATATTTCACTGACAGTGGCGTGGCCAAATACATCGATCCCCTTTTTGCTATTATTTCTTCGATCTCCCTCCTCGTACTCAGTTATTCGTACAGTAAGTATAAAAACAAAAATTTCAATGCTCTCCCAAACGCTTAATGTTTATTCTTAACACCAAATTAACTACAAACGTGTGTTGTGGTGGATCGCCTCGCACAATATACATTTAAAGGCTGCTAATATTTTTTAAATAGTTCATTTTAATTTTTTATTTCATGGTACCCTAAAAAAATACCTTTGTGGCAATTCTAAGGGACACTGTAGTAAAACAAATAAGAACCAAATATTTCGGTTTATATTAAAGGGCCCCTTAAAAATTTTAAATAGTTTCAGTATGTACGTCAGAAAATATTGTCAAACTTTTATTGCACTGTTAATAGTTTATTTTTCTTATTTCGTAAACACAACGCAGATACTTACACACGAAAAATGTTAAAAAGAAGTTACAAAAAATTATATTTTGTTTAACTGGTTGAAGTGACTACTTTACAGTGTAAAGTGTAAACCACTTTACAGTTCTGCTGGGATTGCTGTAACTTTGTTTTAATGTCTGTTTCGAGAGTACTTATTACTATTAAATAAGATATTTAAACATTTTTTTTCATCGCAATATTCCCGATAGAACAGTGTTCTTTGCGTAAGGTATAAAATATTGGATCTTGGAATTTGTATTTCTAGGTAGAATACAATTAGAATTCAGTTGTTCGTGCTATCGTCGTTATCAACAGAGGAAACTTTCCTGTCATTAGACAAAATGGAACATTTCTAAAATGAGGGGGGGTAAAAATACAAAAGAGAAAACTATATCTTTTCTACATTTATCCTATCATTGATGCTCATTGATTTTTAAATGCCTTTTACAGCTTTTCCTATAAAGTGAGCTAGTTTAATATTCAAACACTGCATTTTGGATCACCGATTTATCCATACATCCATACTTTCTGCTATTGTAATTATCATTGACGAAATGTTTACCCTACTTAGTTCTCGTTTAAACATGTTACAAATAATTCGTTTCAGTGAAACAATCTGGGTTGATTTTACTTCAAACGATCCCGAATCATATAAATATCGATTCTCTTAAGAGAGAATTGCTAGAAGCTTTTCCTGGAATCGTGAATGTCCACGATTTGCACGTATGGCAATTAACGGGACAAAAAATTATATCTACTGTTCACATTATATTCTTGGATCCAACGGTGAGTATTCTCCTTTTTTCTCCAATCTTTTTAAATGTTATGAACAAAGTGTAGCGTCAATTGAATTGGAACTATTTTATTGTGCAGGTTTACGCCAGTATTACCGACCAAATCACAGCGTTCTTCATAGAGATGGGAATCACTCAAGTTACGATACAGCCAGAATTTCACAAGGTACGCAACGAATTTCACTTATAGTAAAATACAGGGCGAAGCACATAAACTGTGACAAGCTTGAGTTTTCGCAGTGACCACTATAGCTTTCGATCTTATTTGTGTTTCAATTAAATGGCACAGGGGGGGGAAATTATTTGGTGTGCAATACATTTTTCTGGATGGTCTGCTAGGGTAGCACACCTTCATATTTTTACAAATGAAAGGAGGTGTCAATTTATATTTGTCCGGATTTTGACCAAACTGAATACATAATACTTACTTGAAATATTTTTTTGTATCTTGCGTAGCTAAGGTATTATGGGCAGACCAATGTATAGTCCGACATCGTCCTTTCTTATGCTTACACGTACGGATATAAATCGCGATACGCAGAAAAAATGTTGTAAAATATTCCTCAAACAGAGATGGCAGAACATAATATTATCTTACAATTAGACACTTGTTGTGATTCATTTGTGCGGTATAAACATAATGATTATAACACTTTATCTTTATCTAATGAAATGTGCGATTGTATGCATATGAGTACTGTAATAAATTATTCTGGAATTATGGAGAGTAAAAAATTGCTGATAAGTAATAGCTTCAATGATTACTATTAATTTAGGCGTGACATTTGTAATGAGTTAAATTACGTTCATTGTGCTGATAATGAAAGCTGACTTAATCTCACAAGTTCTGTTTTCAATTGATAAGTGAAATATTTTACATTTTCTATCTACTAAATATAGGATAATTAAATGTGCATAATAGCATACGGGACAGGGACATTTTGTAACAATATTTAATCTATTGTTGAATATGTTTTCATGTTCGTAATTGATATTCATAATGATAAGAAAAAAAGACAAACAGATAAAGCCAAATAAGATTGAAAATTGCAACAGTTATATATTTTTATGAACTTTCGCTAACGAGACAATTAAAAGTGCCAAATAACGATTAGTATCTCTTTAAAAAGGGTCGGATTACAGATTACAAGCAAGGAAAAAGCACATATATTTGGAAAGGGTGTATTAGTATTTATATCACAATTTTAATTGAGTAAGAAAAGCTTACTTCAAGGTATCGAAAAGTTATTTTGTTCACTATACACATGCGTATCTATACTGCCAGGACATGGATGTATGTATTCCAAATGACATTTTTCATCATATATCAAAAATTTCTGTTAATAACCATTACATGTTTTGAGATATTTAACGCGTTACTATCACCCCCGGTCTACCCCATTCTTCTTTAATTTAATATACGGCTATTTCGTTTACTATGTATACATACACTTGTTTTTCTTTTATTTAATACAAATCTCTCGTTCCTGCTGCTATAGTAACCGAGATTGTGCCTTACGAACGTACAAATATGTTAGCTTCAAACAGAATCCCTTAGCACATTTTCCTTTTCAACAGATGAGACCAAACATGGAGAAAACTGGCTGTCTGATTCGTTGCCAGGGCGAGCATTGCAGTTCTTCTCAATGCTGCAGCAAAGAAAAGTTCATTGAAGATTCGTGTTCGCATAAATCGACGAGCAAGCACATACACCACTTGGGCAAAAGAATCGACGAGCAAGAAGTCAGCCCTGTCACAATGGCGATCGACTTCGAAAGGTCCACCCTGCACGATAAGGAAGGGTCCCGATCGCAACCATCGATCGAAAATCTGTCGGGCGGAAGTTCTTGTCGGACGAACGACGAGGAGCAATCACAAAATAACAAAGATAATACGGCCGGCAGTAGTTCCTATGCGATAAACGTGGACGTTAACGACGGGAACTGTGCTTCGTCTGCCAAGATTCAAAGTGATCCGAATGACATTTGTGAGAATGTGGTTGGCACAAGTGACAGATAATTTCTACAGACGAGATATGTATACATATTTGTAATGGTCTATTGCCAGCAGAAATAATATTTTTAAATCGCATGATCGATAGTGATACTAAGACTGGACACTAATGTTAAATATCCCCACGACTTGTACATACCTAATACATATAATTGAAAAGCCTGACATTCAATATAGAAAAAAACGAAACAAAGAAATGAAAGAATACTCAGCACTTCTATAATTGTTCTGATAACATGCATTGTATTGTTTTAACGGTTAAAATTGATATGCAAAATGCGAACCTTAATATCGTTCTTCTATATATAAGTGGTTTTAAATGCGATAAAAGAAAAAACAATTTGTAGAAGACATGGCGAGGATCTATCAACGATTTAATAACGATTTATTTTTCGTTTTTGGTGTACGAAAGAATATAATATATAATTACTATACGATATAATTACTGTACAGTGTACATTTCTAAGTGCATTATGATTAATATTTTGTGTTACATTGAACTTCGATAATGATTTAACATTACTAAACAATGTTCGTGTTATAAACGGTATTTTGAATTTGACTCGGAGAAAATTTGTATTAAAGGGCAATTGCTAAGTATCGATTTAATTGTTGTAATTTATAATACACCGTTCACGTATAATCGCACTTCGTATGTACATTCCCATGAAAAGTTTTAAGAGAATCTTTATTCTTCCACAATGTTGGGCAATCTGTGAGAATTATGTTTTTTAATAAGAAAGGGGAAGTACGAATATAAAATTGAAAAAGTGTTAATGGTTGCATGGAATGCCCTTTTAATTCAAGTATAAATAATAGATACCTTTAATTTTTTACTTTGTTTTATAATATCTGATCATAGTAAGATTGTACAAGTGAATCAATTGCAAGTAAAGATTGTTTTGGAACTGAAAAACTATTATTCTAAAAACTATTATCCTAAACTATTTTTAATCGATATCGCCAGTGGACAGTGAATATGTACAGGCAATCTAATCGGGCTACTTTCTACTCGCCGTGTACCAACCATGTTCACTGCTTCACAGTTAGATCGTGCTAATTTAAAAGCCACAGGTGTGTCGATCTGCGTGTACCACTGAGAAGATGTCAGCTTCGAGAAAAATATTTCATGGTTGTCGAATGTTAATTGTCCCCCCATTACCACTTGCCACTTCAAAACTTAATTTTTGAACGAAAGTCGAGTATAGAAAATCGTACGATGTACACAATGATTGGAAAACAATTGTTTATAAATTTCACAGCTTTTAAAATTGTTAAAGTGTTTTATTTTACGCATTAACAAAGAAAAATGCTGCTTATTTTATACGACACCTTCATTAATTTCGTTAATTTTTTCCGAACCATTTTTCATTCACAGTTAAATCGTGCTACATCGAGTTCCGTTGGCCTCCAAACACGTTGCAATGCAAGTTTAACAGATTATGCGACTACTATTGGCTAGGGACAGAGAATCAGAGTTACGTTACCCATCTGCTGAATGAAAGTCTGACGAAGGTCGCGTAACCATTCCTCAGCCTTTTCTATTTCCTGAAACAGGAAGCAAGGTGTACATATTTGGCTCCAGAAATACCAAGTTTATTTTATTTCACAAGTACCTGGCATGATATGCAGCTTCAATCGCTTTGTATTTGTTACTCTATTCAAGTTATTTATAAGTGAGCGCCGTTAACGTTGAAGTCTCCATTTGTTAGCGAAGTGGAGTAAGGTAATTCTTATGAATAATTTGCAAGCTTCATTTGTTTCTTTTTTTTATATCATCTCGTATGTTTTTTTGGAAAATTTTTGTTTTTATATATTTCTTGGCAGTCTCTTTCGTTAATATTTATCATAATTCATCTCGAATTGCGTGATTCAAATGAAAGGTAAGCGTTATTTAATTATTCTTTATTTAATCGTTGTCTCAAAAATAAATGTGATTTAGGCATTGCTAATTTATTTCGACAAATTATTATTTTCAGTCATTATTGCTCGGCATTTTCGAAAATACTGAAAGTCAGTACGAAATTCAAATAAAATTCGATTTCTATGGATTATTTTAGTTACAGATGCATATCTACGTACAATTACGTCAGTAACAATAAGCAATCTATAATATAATACAAACATTCTTCCTAAACTAATTCACTACAATCACGTACGAATAATTCTATCAGAGCTCTATATCCCACTGTTTACCATCGTTTACTAATCACATCAACTATTTCAGTAGTATAATTATTTGTAGCGACATACGCAAGATCATTTTATGTAAATAGACGTGGAACAATTTTTCGCTAGACACTGGGAGCACCTAGCTCTGATGAAACTTTCTTGTCACATAATGATATCTTCAATATTCGTGTTTGTTCAAAATTTCATACAAATAAAAAGGAAATCAACCTGACTGCATTCACGAGAATATCGGTGTGGAAAAGCCGATCGGCCGTACATACATGTACTGGCATACTTACATAGGCTGAAGGCACACGATTAAGCACGAGAATGGAGCAAATATAGGAGAACGGCGATGAGATCGACGACGATGACGTCGTCGTCACCGATAACTAGTAGTCAGAGAACGAAGAGTCAGCGGGGTGGGGCCTGCCCGTGGAATCGTGGCCGTGTTAACCCGTTCGCTGGCTCAGTAAGAAAGTGCGCGTGGAGCGTGAACGAACGTCATTGTATCGGTGAACCGTAGTTCCCCGTATGGTTTTGTTCTACGTGAAAAAAAAAGAAGATGTGAAGTGATCGGAAAGAATTAAAAACGGATAGTGAACAAGAGAGAAGAAAGTGAGGGAGAAAATGGTGCGTCTCGCAGGAGCAATCGTCGCAATCCTCGTTGTCCTCGCGCTCGATCGAGGTAATAGTCGTTTACCTGTCACCTATATTCACCTGACGAACGGTGCGCTGTTTCGGTGAGGCGTCACGATCACGTGGTTTCCATTGAGTCACTCTCGAGAGAAACAGGTTTTCCAATTCTTACGTGTATACCATACCACGCGTCGTCGATAATTCAACAGCTTACCTGGCTGAGGTGTTCCGATGTTTGTATTCGATTCTACTTTTGAAACTGTTTCGCGTGTTTTGTTCGATCATAAGTGTTCTGCTGTTTTGACAGTCCATTTCGAAACGGCATTTGAATAACTTGCGTAGATTTTGTGATGAACGTTTCTATCCTATTTTATGATAGATATGTATATATATTTCACGGTAATTAAATATATGATCCGGGAGTAATTGATTGGAAATTACGAGGATAGAGTTTCGATCTATCGTTAGGACAGTAGGGTGTACTTTATTGAGACTGTTATTGTTGCCGATTGATCTTTTAGATTTGAATTATTCGTGTTTACGGTACGCAGGCGTCCGGGGCAAGCTATGAAATGAATTTCTTCTGAATCATTCTGTGGAATGCGCTTTACCTGAGTGGAACTAATGCTGATATTACAATATTGTCTCGTACTTGAAATAACAGTTGATTGGGAACATACGTGCGCCGCGTCGTTGGCACGATGTAACAATGCATGCTGTATGTGAGACGCATTTGAACATTATCTGCCTCTTGCCGAGACATTTTAGTTCGAGATCTTTTGCACGTTACGCTGTGCAATAAATTAATGATGTAATTCATGAAACTGTAGATTGTTGGATATGCTTCAAATATTCCAGAAACTGTCTAGAGTCTAGAGAATATTAAGTGTTTCTGTATACACAGTATTATATGATAGCTTTTGGATGTATCATTTTCTGTGTGATCTTGATGAAAGTAGTTCGAAGATTTCTGTAGATGACATTTGTATTGAAAATATTACGTTTTGCTTCTTGTTTTATTATTGTATTAATGCAAAAGGGTAATACAGAATACAGAAAATTGTGTAGTATCTACATAAGTGAGTTATCATTTTAAATAGAAGAATTGTAGAATAGAATTTTATTACTTTCCGACCTCACAGCCATGTAAAAGAACTTGGGCTACATCTGTTAATCTCTACCTCATTAGAAGAATTGTATTTCTAATGTTTCATGGTTCTTTAGTAATTTGTTTAATCTTATACGAGTGATAAGTAATTAGTTTGTTTTTGCCGTAATTCTCGTAGTATTTTTGTCTTTGGACGATTTCTACTGACGTAGACAAACCTTGATATATAATTTCCAATTTTCCTTATAGCCTTGTAAGTCGCCTTAAACCTCTTCCTCTAAATATCATTCTTTCATTAGCATTAAATAAGGAATAATGTTGACATTGTTGAAATTAGTTACTGATCATTATAATGTCTAAGGATTTCCCATCTTCTGGAGACATTTAATTAACCGAAAATATTAATAATAAAATATTGATCGGCATTTTACTTGTTTATATTACAGAGGCAGATATCATTGTCCCGTTTACAAAAAGCTGCTTTCGAGCAATAATAAAACGATAATGAATCGTGACGAATTTATTTATTTAATGTGTACCGATGAAACCATTAAATGGTCATGACCTATTTTTTGCAAATTAACGATAACTCACGAATTGTAGAAGGGTTTCATCATTTCGGTGAACATAATAAATAATAATCGCCAACCGCACAGCAGTGTACCAATAGTGTACCAATTGCAACATTCAAACTCAAGTGTATTATATATCCCAATGGAAATTGACTAGTTCATCATCCTCGTTTAATGTCCAGATAAAAAAATTAATTACACGATGTAGGTATATTGGACTGAATCTATCGATTACAAAGCTTCTTTCAATTGAAAGAAATATTACAGAACCGACAACCCTTGACACGAATTTAATTTGTGAAACGACCTTCATCACCAATGCAATTCCCTCTTCAAAGTGTTACTGTGTACGTTGTACCTTGATATGCTTGTCAGCTCTCGAAATATAAATGAAAACTTATAATTAATCAATGAGTTACTGTTTTCTGTGAATCGCCGAATTCCTAGGTACATATTGTAGTTAAAAATAAAAGGTCAAACATTACGCATTCTTCGTAAAATTTATTTGATTAAATATTTGTCATTTCTACTATTATAATTTTTATATTTAATATTTTAATACGAAATTCTATGTAGAATTTGCTTTAGTAACTTCACGTTGGGTATGATAAAGTGCGTATTTTAATAGTATACCAGCGAATACGCGATTGCAA
Organism: Nomada ferruginata; assembly: GCA_963583965.1. Classification (NCBI taxonomy): domain Eukaryota; kingdom Metazoa; phylum Arthropoda; class Insecta; order Hymenoptera; family Apidae; genus Nomada; species Nomada ferruginata. The sequence goes on from OY757213.1 coordinate 31,497,959, forward strand.
CCGATCGATGATTTTATTATTGACTCTATTCGATAGGAATACAGTCGTTCTGCTTTTATAAGCTACTTCAACACGAACGAATATATTTTATTCGTTTGTAAATTCGACATGTATCTTTCGTTTGAGATTTCCCGTAGAATGGAAAAAAATGCGTAGATATTTATTTAGTTACTACTACTAAATAAATTTTGATTTATAGAAAAATAGTTTCGTTGAACAGTTATGCAGATAATACTCTACCTAAATAACTATGATTAATACTACATCCGTCATCCATCGCACTTATTCTTTGAAATTACGCGGTATTGGAAATAGCCAAGTGTGTATGTATGTACATATGTATATCTTCTCCGACCGATAGATATCAAGTAAAAATGAAGATTTGCAATCAAAATATATACAAAATATATATATTAATAACAATTACTTTAGTTACACAATAATTTAATAATATTCTTATCTAAACAAGCACATTTCAATTAAAAATAGACGTATATCAAAATAAAATTAATACGGCAGGAAACAGTAGAATGTTTTAGTAAAATGTTCTTTTAAACCTTTTATAATTCTTCTATAATTTTCAAATGAGTACAAATACTTAAAACTAATACGAACAAAATTCGTTAACATTTTCTTACAATAGCCGCCTAAACAATTCTTTCCAATTTCTAATTTTTAGAAGAATGTAAAAAAGAATTAATATATAATTTTGTAGCAAACATGAAATACAGATTTGTGTCAAATAATGTACTTGATAATATATCCATTTTGAATACCTTTCCTTTCAATTTCAGTTTGTGCAAATCGTTTTAATCATTTAATATCTAAAATAAATAACTGAAATTCCCAAATTATCCAAACTTTATGTTTATTCAACCGATTGTAATCTATACATATGTATATGTCTATATGACCGAAAGGAAGTATCTATACGCTGCGCCGGTTAATCTACAAGTGACCATTCGTCACTATCCATCACTTTATCGCCAGTAGGTTGGGCAATTCATATCAGGACTTCTCAATAAGTAGCAACAACCGCTGTTATCTTAGGGCGGACACTATCAATTAATTATTAAGAGTTAATTAATTCAATTTTGTTTTACGAAACAAGGACATATCTCTTTGCTTAGTGTATTACTTCTTTAATAAGAAAAAAGTTGTACAAAAAATAGCAAAACTATTGTTGTTGACATCATGAAGATCATATATCATAAATATCTCTTCTTGACATAAATATAATAGTTGATACCATTGTCATTATCACCTACAGGAAAGTAGTAAATATACTTGGATGAATTAATTCGAGTTAAAATTAACTTAATTAGTCTCACATATTTATAGGAAACGGATATAAAGTAAAAGATACTTTTTATCTGAAAATTTAGATTCAATATCTTAATATCTTATTTCATTCTCTGCAACACAATTCTAAGATAATTTATTCTTTCCTGTACACTTAATACTTGGATTGTCACTTGGTAAATGGGAAAAGAGTATTCTTACCTCGATTTCGAGTAGAATTGACCCGATTCTCTATATAAGGCTGTATGAGCTGTTCACATGCCAAACTGATTAACTCCATTTTTTACATTTTTCTTTAATTTCACTACCAAAGCATTCGATTAATGATTAACTTTTCATATTTCAAATTTTTCTTCTCTGTCACGTTTGACATCACTGAATGATCGAATTTTGTACGGCAGTTGATTAACAAATAATTTACTGGTAATCAAAACTAAATTAGGAAATGGAGGATACATCTGTAATAATACATTCTACAATGTATGTACCAACATACAAGGTGTACAGAGTTTTCGTCGACAAACTGCGAGGACTTAATCTATAGGTAAAAAGAAGAGAAGAAAGCCTACTTTTCATAACATGTTTTTCTTCTTTTTACGTACAGATTAATTCCTCGCAATCTGTCGGCGAAAAACCCGAGGCACTCTGCATATTTTGTATGAAATGTTAAAAAGCTATTTACATAAATTTATCAATTTTCATTACTTTTTGCTCCATTCAGATTATTATGCCCGATACAGTACAACATTCGACAAAAGCCTCTTGCTATATTTACGCCTAATTCATTTGTTTGCTTCTCTGGTGGAACTGGTCTGTTGGGTTGATAATGCGGCTACACTATCAGAAGAGGAAAGAAAGGACTTCCTTCCTAGAGACGGTTGTATTTGCGCAGAAATGAGCTCGAGTAGCGCGTGTACGTTTTTACAAAGAATTTTGGTGGCAAGAATTCAATGAAACCGATTGTCCGCAGGACATTGCGGCTAAAAAAACCGTGCTCCATCTTGAAATATTTGTTCATCATCTTCCTTTGTGGCGTAATAGGGCCAATCGAGCTTTTCAGTATAATGAAGTAAATTTTTGTGTATCGAAAAATGCGTGAAGGTGGAAATTAATTAGCGCTATGTATTTGAGAAAATGGATTATTATTTAATAATTCTTCTTTAATTAAATTCTTTAATCAATTTAGAAGGAAAAGAATATCTTTAAAAATTAGAGTTTATCTTATTTAATAAGCTGCCTATATTTGTAAATATAGTATTTACTCAAATACCCTCGGTTGCACTAACTTACGGTTCGTTTGAAGCGAAAGGTGCCATTGTGTATATGTTTGTATATAATTAATATAATTGAATAATAAAAATCTCTATTAGAGAGTAATTTTACAATATACAACATGATAAGATACGACAAATTACAAATTTAGTAAATTATTCTTGCATTTCGTAAGTGATTTCTTTCGAAGTGATATTGTTAATCGTGATTATATATTAAGCAATTAACCGAATATCAATAATCAAATTCTCCAAACAAAACACCAATAAAGTTTTACCATTTTAATTTCGAATTTATTCACCGTAAAGAGATATTACCACCACGGCCACGAAATTCATCAAACTAACGTCGAATTATTTATGTATGCATATAGCTATTATGAAATGCGTATGCTGTTATTTATATTACATTATATTTTTTGTCATTTCCAGGCTCAACAGCTTTGGATACGGAGAGAATAACGCAAGCTGACGAACTTCTCATAAATGAGAGCGATTTCTTGAATATCGAATGCTATGGCTTCGAAAAGATCTCCTTCATTTATCCCAACGATACAGGGGATGCAGTAAGTAATCGTACCAAAAACAATAAATATAACGACGCGCTATAAAGACTATAAAGACCTATAAACACTATAAAGAAAAGGAAAGAAGTAAAGTACTTATTATTCCTAAATGTATTTTTATTTTTATTATAATCAGATCACGACCTCGACACCCAATATAATGGAGACAGTAGAAGATGGCTTGCATAAATACGTGTTTCGACGACCTGAAACTGTTCATGGCGACACGGGACTGTATGGATGTCCCGATAATCAATTACAAATTACCACAGGCACAGATTCGAAGACTTATCAGAGCTGGGTATACGTCTATGTCCAATGTGAGTATACATTTCTGTATGTTCCGAACGTACGCTTGCCGACAAAAGTTAACAAACAAATCAGTTTCACATAATTCAATAAATATTCATCATTAAATGATAGAAATAAATTAATATTACTTGAACTATGAGATTTTATTATTTCAAATATACTATGTTAGTTGATTGAATATTCTGTTTTTGGTAACAGAAACGAGCGATTTTCAGCTGTTTGGTATCTTAATCTTTGTCGCCAATAATATTCCCACTTATTCCGTTTGATGTATCGTGCACAAGGAATAGTGTAAGGAATAATGTCTGCATGGCAATTCAAAGATTTCATACTGTTCGAGTTAATTGACCGACGACGATAAATTATTGTATAAATCAGTGACGAAACTATGCGACCATGATACATTAATTTAGCACTTATGTCAACTATGTGTATTCTGTTTCAGCGGGTTTGAATGTTTTCGTGCAAGCGGACACTTTTGTGTCCCTGCGTGAAGCCGTCGGTGGAACTGTCATAATACCATGCAGGCCAACGTCGCCCAATTTCACAGTCAATCTCTTATTCGATGATACGGTAAGTTCCACTTGTTTATCATTATTACAGCCCACTATACGGGCAATAATAGCAGACACATTGCAAGAGTTTCGAAGCACTGACAATATGCATTTACTGTACACCCACTATTATTTCTCCTTTCTTTTTTATTCATTTACTGATTCTCCTCAAAATTTTCGCATTTCTTTGCACAAGTTTAGCACTTGGCACTTAGGCACTCTGAAGCACTCTGTAACTTATAATTAATGAAACATAGTCAAACTAACAATAAGTAAAAAAACAACACGCGTCTCTTAGTACAATGAACTATTCGAAAGAAAATTCACTGTGCACGAATTTACTCCCACGCGTCATAGATTTTAATTTACATCGTAAATGGCGCTCTGAAATTGAAGTTTCAAGTTAGATGAATGATACAAGAATAATGAACAACAGCAATGGAACTAGTGAACAAAGAAACCAATGTCGTCAACCCAATTCAGATACATTAACGTTGGCAGCAGTATTCAATTTACGAATCAATTTTATCCCGTAGCAGCATATAAGTGCACAATGTAAAGGAAACAGTTTTTGCATTTCGAACACTTTAGTTGCAAATTGGACGATTTATGTCGAGTTCCATGAATGCAGAAATAAGAACGTTCTGGTTATTCTTCTAGCGCATAAATAAACAAAAATGATTTACTTCATCGCAACGTAAAGGCAAATAGCATGTTATTAAAATCGTATTCACTGTACAGAACAAAAACCAAGTGCCTTTCAATCCGAGAATTGGTTTCACATTGACGAACCTAACACTCAGGGATAGCGGGTACTTCAAGTGCGCGATAGGACAGGACAATATAGATCACGAGGTCAATTATCATTTACTCGTGCTTCGTAAGTATGCGCCGTAGATGTTAATTTAACCCTTTGCCAGCGCAACTAATGCAACAATTACGCAGAGACAGCCTCTGTAAATTTCATTCCACGATTATTGCTTGCTATGCTATATGTTGCAAATAATTAGAATATATACTTCACTAAATGCTAATTCGTTAAATAATAGAACCACATTATTCTAATTATGTGCTATTGAGATATGCTGCGGAATTTTTATCGCATTAAAATTTTAGGCAAACAAACGTTGAACGAGCCAAAAATTATAGAAAGTACATTGCGCCATGTAACTCGAGGACAAACTCTCCACGTAGATTGCACCACAGAAGTTGAAGCAGACATGCAATATGTTTTCAATTGGAGCACGCCGCAACAGGTTCGACGAAGATTCGTTCACTTTTACAAAAATCACGATAGTTTCATTAGTATTTAACAAAGAATGAATTTAATGCAACATTTTAGAGTAGCAGAATAAATACTAATCTCTCTAGTAAAAGGTTCGGCGCAATTCAAAAGGTCACTATTGAATTGACTATAAAAGATGTGGAAGACGAGGACGAAGGCTGGTACGAATGCAGTATTACGTCCTTTTATGACACCAGTAGAACCAAAAAATATATAACAGTTCATGGTTAGTTTAAATAACTTCTAATTATACAATTTCTCGTCAGGAAAAATAAACAGGTTTTTCGATGTATTATAATTCACTTATTATTATTTTTCAAGGAAATATTTCTCACAATGCATCAAATATCAAATATCAAATGTACGGTTGATGTCAAATATCAAGAGTGTTTACGATAAGAGCTCTTACAATTCGTGTCCATGTTATATTGACTTAAACCGTTTCTGCGATTAATATAATTAAAAAACATTCTTTCTCTAAGCGCAGAACAAAGTTTAAGTTTCCTTTATTCACGAAACTTTATTAATTTTCTGTATTTACAAATTTATAAGTTCGTTTAAATATTACTCGTGCAGGATGGTAATAAAATATCAAGCGCTGAAATATACCAAGTGATTGACGAAGAGAATAAATGTTTTATTTCTTTGCGATTCACATTCAATATCGAGTGGAGTTTTAAACTGTAATTTAATAAAATTGCAATTTAATTTTGTTTAAAATTCGATAACCATATTAAAAAAATAAACCTCTTCAAAATATTCGTTTTTAGATCCGGAGAACAAGTTTATCAATTTAACCTCTCAGGAGACCGGCAGACATTATCAACGTCGAGAAGGTGAAAAAGTACAATGGGTCGTGTTTGTGAATGCCTATCCACAACCCGATCTTAAATGGTAATAGTTTTCAATGGAACACCATTAATAAATCTCAATTATCTGTACAAACAAAAATTGCAGAAAATAAAATTGAACTAATTGAACGCAACCAATTGTATAATATTGATAAAATGTTATTCTAACTACAGTTACATGTCAAACGAATCTGTTTTAATTTTTAAAATGAAGAATTTTCATTCTTGCTCGTCGCGCAAAAATATTCAATTCTTTGTATCGATACTTTTGTTTCAAATCTCTTCACACAGACGATAAGAACTTTTTCCTTTCCCGATGGTTCGCTTCATTTTTGCATTATTTTCGCATCGTTTCAGGCTTAATACAAAGGGGGAGGAAATTGTAGGGAATTGGGACACTGTGGAGAAAGTGAAATATGCGATAAAAACGACGCCCTCCTCCACAATTTTAAGAATAAATCACTTAAACATCGACGACATGGGAGAATATTCCCTTCAAGCTACGAATCACGATAGAATCGAGATGCTGAACTTTACCTTAGATGTATTAGGTATGTGTTTCCGTACTACTTATAGTCGGAAGATATAACTGAAATTATCGGTGAAACTTACTTGTTTCAGTAAAACCTGTACCGATGTTAAAGATGGAGCCCTATTATGCGCCTAACCAGAATGTACAGATATCCTGTGACGTGGCAACATTTCCATCGCCAAATATAACATGGAGTTTCTTAAAATGCCCTTATTATCCATCTTACGAAGACGCGAACGCGATAGAATTAACGGTATGCTTGATACAGGCCACTGAATTGTACGTTTCAGCTTATTTAACCCATTAGCATCCAGTGTTCTATTGCAAAAATGGATTTTCATCTAAATGTTTTCAAATGCATTATTTAAACGTTCTGCATACATTATATGAGTGTCTTGCGTTATACAAATGTGTGAGCTAAATAACGGATATTTTAATACAGTAAAATTCTGCTTATCGATTACAGATCATGATAGAAAACACTCCGGGTAATTCAGTCTTTTAATCAATAGGTATTCACTGATTTTTTTTTCTCGCAATTAGTAACATTTTAAATGTTATAATAACAATACAGGAATATTATGCTTTCGTTTGTAATTTGGTTGTGAGTTAGTAGTTTCTTATTGTTCTTGTTATTCGTTAGAATTATTTCAGGTTATTGAAGAATGTACTCGACATAGGTGGAGTTCTACTGTACTACAATTATCTTTGTTTGTTGGATCGTGCAAATTTTTCTTTACACTACTCCTTACACTGTAACAATTAATTAATTGTTTGCTTAGAACACAGTAGAAAGTGGCATGACTACCAGGTTTCGTTCAACTGTAAAGATGACGATTGAAACGAGCGGTCACCTTACATGCATCGCGTGCAACGTTATTGGATGCGAATCTCAAACCGAAGTTCTTTTAGTTTCTGGTAAGAAAAATTCATTCGATTGTTCCGTGCAATTGTGCAGTTTCACTTGTGAGGTACTTTAGTCCATTTAGTCCATCCAAAGCTATTATATCATTGTAAATGACTTACTCATCAGCGCGTACTGATGAGTAAGTAATTGCTACTAATTAATTATTACTACTAATTAATAATGACATAAGGTATTTGGCCAGTAGTATAACCAGGGGTGTGCGGGTTCTCAAATTGCCGAGATTCCCGAGCCGAGAGTCGGGTCGGGACAACTCGGGCGAGAACGGGCGGGCTCTCGAAAATGTGATACTCTTCGAGATTCTCGAAAGTATCCCGAACGTTTCGAGATCCCGAACGTTTCGAAATCCCGAACGTTTCGAGAGCCCGAAAGGCGTATCGAGAAATGGAGATCCCGAAACTGACTATAGAGCCGTCTCTTATAGTATTTACTATTTACTACTATCTTTTAGCGTGCAGAACGTATGGTTTTTGCAATTATTTTGTGCTTTTACAGTAATATGTAGTTGTAGTTATTCAAGTTACTCTTGGTACGAATTGATTCTGTGGAATTTTTACAAATAAAATTAACATAATAATAACATACGGATTATTCAGCAGTTCGGGGATCTTACTATTGTTACTACTTGATGCGGATGATGCACTCGGGTTGTTATTATGATTATCTAGATTAATTACTTGTTCCAATTTTTATTTAACGAGATTGCGTCCATTGTCCGTTATAAAAAAAACTGATGTATTGAAACTAACTAAGCCCCCAAACTGTTAAGAAATCCGTTAATAAATAAATTCGTGAGATTTGTACGAATCTTTCTGTGGCGTTAAAGGTAATTTTAATCACTTAATTTAAGTTTAATCTCACAGAGAGGAACAATAGAATAAATGTATTTATTTATAGGAACGTTTTGAATCTTCAAAAAAAAACGAGACATTATTGCTGGCCATGGTATTAGACCCGCGATTTAAAGACCGTCTTCTCCTGAATAGCGAAAAGACGATTGCCACTGAAAAATTGGAACAACTAATTAATCTAAATAATCATAATAACAACCCGAGTGCATCATCCGCATCAAGTAGTAACAATAGTAAGATCCCCGAACTGCTGAATAATGATTCTAATTCGTATGTTATTATTATGTTAATTTTATTTGTAAAAATTCCACAGAATCAATTCGTACCAAGAGTAACTTGAATAACTACAACTACATATTACTGTAAAAGCACAAAATAATTGCAAAAACCATACGTTCTGCACGCTAAAAGATAGTAGTAAATAGTAAATACTATAAGAGACGGCTCTTTTGGGATCCCGAGACATTGCATCGTATAGTCAGTTTCGGGATCTCCATTTCTCGATACGCCTTTCGGGATCTCGATACGCCTTTCGGGCTCTCGAAACGTTCGGGCTCTCGAAACGTTCGGGATCTCGAAGCGTTGGGATACTTTCGAGAATCTCGAAGAGTATCACATTTCCGAGAGCCCGCCCGATCTCCCCCGATTTTTCTCGTCCCGACCCGAACCCGAAATGTCGAGAACCCGCACACCCCTGAGTATAACCCTTTGCACTCGGATGTCCCCTCTGAGGGGACATCGTAAGCCTAGCATATCACTCCATTCCTAGAGCCACGTTTTCGCCAAAAAGTACCGCCGAGTAGGTAACGCCCGGGATGGCACCGAGTGCAAAGGGTTAATTTTTGCCTAATTATAGCGAAACAAATACAGGAAGGTCTCGATTAATGCAAGCTGAAATAGTGCGAATCATGGAGTAATACCAGGTCGCATTTAATGCGAACAAAAATTCAATTAATGCGTATGGTACAATTGTGGAAACATTTAGTCTTTCGTTCCAACGATCATCAAACTTCTTCTGTTTTGTAGAGACGATGCATAAACCGTCTCTTAACTACTTCTGTTGCATAGCCACGATGTAACGTGTCAATCTACTTATTCTACATATTCTGCATATTTTAGTTCGTGTCCCTTCCGCAGAGAATTGAAAAGATAGTTATTACTGGTTTGAATTTAATGATATTGAATAGCTCTGAGTGTTGTTATTCACAATTCATGGTTGATTAATTAACAATATTGCAATAAAGCAATGATACTCGGTGAGGAGGTAATAAGGGGTAATAATGGGGGAGTGCTTAGCTGTAGGTGGTCCACAGTATACAGGGTATTTCACCTAACTTGACCACCTTAAATATATCGCTTATTTTGTATGATAGAAAAAAATGTCAGGGGGAGAAAATATTCTGTTCGAAGGCGCCTATACGGTGATGGGCCGAATTTTTTCCTCAAGGTCATTTTTTTTCGAGATTTCAAGGTCATTGTATTTTTTTTTAAATGGGACTGCATATTTTTAATACAACAGTCTTATAGCTTGTAAAAAAACGAATCCAACGAGGTGCAATATGTTGACCTTCACGTGACCTTTATCGAGGAAAGTATGATATGTTTGTCAGTAACTTCGGTACGCGTTCGGGGACGGTAAATGAAGGAATTTCAATTTCATTGAAATTCATGACGGCTGTCCAGCTCATAATGCACTTGTCGCACGCAATGTATTAGACAGAATGTTTCCCGATCGTTGGATAGGACGTGGTGCACAAATTTGTTGGCCAGCTCGATCGCCGGATCTTACGCCACTTGATTTCTTTCTGTGGGGACACCTAAAAAGTAAAGTTTACAATGTTGTTCCCACAACAGCAGAAAACATGCGACAAAGGGTTCTACATGAATGCAGATCAATTACTGTAGAACAACTTAAAAATCTACAGCAAGAATTTATTTACCGCCTCCAAAAATGTATCCAGGTTTATGGTGCACATTTTGAACACCTTCCCAAATAAATATTTAATTTAAGACTGTTTCAATGAAATTGAAATTCCTTCATTTACCGTCCCCGAACGCGTACTGAAGTTACTGACAAACATTTCATAATTTCCTCGCTAAAGGTCACGTGAAGGTCAACATATTGCACCTCGTTGGATTCGTTTTTTTACAAGCTATAAGACTGTTGTATCAGAAATATGCAGTCCCATTTAAAAAAAATACAATGACCTTGAAATCTCGAAAAAAATGGCCTTGAGAAAAAAATTCGGCCCATCACCGTATTGGCGCCTTTGAACAGAATCTTTTCTCCCCCTTACATTTTTTTCTATCATACAAAATAAGCGATATATTTAAGGTGGTCATGTTAGGTGAAATACCCTGTATATAAACTTATAAAAAACTACGTCATATCTGAAAAGCATAAAGTTAATTGACTAATAAAATTATAAGACGGCCTCTTATCTATCAATCTAATGATTAAATTGTTTGAAATGCTGGCAAATTGTTAGCAAAACTTTTGACAGAGCTCGTACATATCTCTGTGTTATCCAATTTTCCTTTCATTCTCCGTTGTACAACCTCGTTATATTAATTTATTCTTTTTCGAAAATATAGACGGAAAAGGTGGTTTCGGAATAATCGAACCGAAAGATCCAGTTGCCGAGGGTGATGATTTAGATCTGATTTGCGCTGCGTCTGTTTACAATTACACAAATCATTTCGAATGGAGATACGCAAACAGTACACCGATTGAACCGAATAGTAAGATTTTAATCGAGACCCGTTGATCGAATAGACCGTTCTTCACTCATTTATTGGTTAATTGATAATTGTTTAATTATTCAGGTAGGCTGGCGATCGCCGAAACAAAGACTCCGTTCACTTATCGATCGATTTTGAAGATAAGTAACGTAACAAAAGCGGATTCGACATTTTATACGTGCAGTAATAAAGAGGAAATGGAGTACTTTTTACGTGTGTATGGTGGGTACTATGTATATGTATGTGTAATATAATATAGTGGAGTCTCTTCTAATGGACGCCCGTATTTCTTAAAAATTTACTAATAAAATACAGACTAAGAAAAAATAGTACAATATCATGAAGTAAACCACGGTTATTAGAGTAATAAAAAAAAGTATATCTATTCTCACTTCTAATCGAACGAATACTTTATATTAAATAAATTCTATTATCAATAGATTTTTGTTTGCAGAATTTTTGTGGCATTTTATATAGAACTTTGTATTTTTAAACATAGACTAACACACCTTATATACTAGTGCTTGCCTAAACAAATATATGTTTGATATTGGAAATCTATAATGGCAATATTGACTAATCGAAATTTCATGAAATGAACTGATAGAGTATTAAGCAACGAAAAATTGTTTTATCTTTTCTCTTTAGATGCGCAAGCACCGTACTTCAAGGAGACTAACTTAAACAAAAATGAAGTCACGATCGATTTTAGTACACAGGGGCACAAAACGGTGATACTTAAGTGTTTCGTGGGTGGAATGCCTAGACCAAATATTATGTGGTACAAAGTAAGTAAATGAATGAATAAATAAATTGTCAGTTGTTATTTAAACATTTGTTTAAATCGTTTGCACGAAATATTCTGTAATATAATGCAAACAATGTGAATCAAATTTCATCCTACATTCAATTAAAACATTTCTCTGGCAATCTCATAGGATGACGTACAGTTAAAAAGCAATGACCAGTACATGTGCATTCACGGTCTTCAAGAGCTACACATCAAATATTTGCGGGAAACTGACAGCGGAAAATTTTCGTGTCGGGTAGAAAATCGATTTGGAGACCTTGACGCATATGTGATAATAACGGTAAAAGGTAATTTTATCGATTACAATATATCGAATAGGGTCTATACATCGTGTACATTGCAATATAAAAATAATAGTAGGACGAATTAGAAAAGCTTAATTAAAATTATTATATTTACAGGAAAAGAGCTACCTAAAGAAATAATCATATTGATTGCCATTTTGTCAATCACTGTGATAATTCTGGTGATCTATTTCACAATCAAAGTTCGTCGTGAAAAGGTAATTTTCAATTTGATCATTATGCAAGAACGGGGGGGGGGGGGGGGGTAGAGTTTTTCAGTTGGTTTTTCTATCCCTTAATGTGAAAAATCTCAGTTAAATTTGATACGATTTTGTTCAATTTCCTGTTACACATTTCTAAAACAATTTATTCTTTTCTTTCATACACAATAGTTCGAATAGCCGATTAAGAAATTAGAAAAGGACATTATTGCCCCCACCTTAGGTCAAATCTCTCCAATTTTCGAATAAGGGTTAAACTATACATTAGAGTTTGATATTTTAGATAATGAGAATGGAACTAATGGAGGCAGGATTAATGCACTTCGAGGAGGGGGCTGTGGAATGTTTGAATCCAGATTTGACTGTCGACGATCAAGCAGAATTACTTCCTTATGACAAGAAATGGGAATTCCCAAGAGAGAAACTAAAATTAGGTACGTAATATATAGAAAAGTACCTAATATCGTCTTCTTCAATGGATTACTAATGTTTCCAATTCGACATATCTCAACAGGGAAACAATTGGGAAGTGGAGCTTTCGGTGTAGTCATGAAAGCGGAGGCACAGGGGATATGTGAAAGCGAAACGGCAACTACGGTTGCCGTGAAAATGGTACGTCGTACAACAGATCCAACTTATGTCCGTGCTCTTGCCAGCGAATTGAAGATAATGGTGCACCTTGGCAAACACCTGAACGTTGTCAATCTTCTCGGCGCTTGCACGAAAAACATTTCCAAACGTACGTGTTATACAAAAGAAGGATACAGAGCATAAAGATATTATGTTAGAAAAATAAAGTTTCAAATTAACCTTTTCGCTAAGATGAGCCTGCGTATACGTCCTCATATATTCAGCGTTTGTTTGCTCAAAATTTATATAAATGTTCCTTAGAACAATTTATCACTCTTGCAACTATTTATACGTATAAAGTATACCTTCGATAATTATATAGTAATTGTTTATACATATATTAGTAAGGACTGTACTATTTGGTTCAACAAAGATATTTTAATTTGGAAGAGTATCAGATCGAAAGGGTTAAATTGGGTTTATAGTCAATCCGCCTGCATTTATTTGTGGAATAGTAATAGGCAATAGGTATTGCCACATAATACTATATTTAGTACTTCTTAGTATATCAAAATTATTCAGAACTGAACATTATGGTGTTCGAAGAAATACATTCATACATCAGAAATACGTAACACCTTCGTTCTATTTCCTTATTTCGTGATAGGAGAATGTGAAATGTGCTGTTTTATGAAAGAATAGGTACTTGGTACCACTTTCAATTATTACAGCAACTTGATTTTACAAAAATGTTACAATATAGTGATCCTCTGAACCCTTGAAATATAATCAGGAGGGACTTATGATGATATTTTCATTTATTATTATTATTATTATTATAGTTTTATCAAAGTAGGAATTTGTAATTTATAGAATACTGGTTTATTTCAAAATGAAGATGGTATCCTGATATATTTAACTATAGCTAATATTCTACTTGCTATACGTAGAAATTTCATTGAGTACTAATTAAGCTTTTTTATTAATTTCAATATTAAATGTGATATATTTCTGATCGCCATTAATTTATTTCATCTATTTCCATCGTTTTTAAAAACGTTTCGAATAAAAGTTATACGATATTGATATTGTATATAAAATTAACGATGCGTTACTGTAACACGTTCTCACGTCTCTTTTTTTATAGGTGAATTGTTGGTAATCGTTGAGTATTGCCGTTTTGGAAATTTGCATAACTATTTACTGCGTCACAGGACCGATTTTATTAACCAAATAGATCCAGCGACCGGCAAATTCGATCCTAGCATCGGTCTAGACCTTTTAACTAGATCTCACAGCGTTGGCAGTAATAACAGGTTTGCATTTGTTTTTTTTATATCCACATAATAATTCTATTTCTTGATAAACTCGTTAGTAACATTTGCTTTGTTTTACTACTGAATTAAACCATTCTATAACGCGAAAAAGTAAAATCATGCACATTTAGAATGTAAATCTATTATTAATAATAACCAATAAATGTCTTAATAAATGTCTCAACTTTAAACCGAAATATGGTAGCTACATGAATCTTTCTGAAAGCAAACTTTGTATTATAACGATTGTATTATCTCTTCCACTTACTATCACATATTATCTGCTTCCCTTCAGTCACTCAGATCGATAATAGAGCATAATAAGTCAAATAATATATGAGGGAACTTCATAAGTTCGTGCCGTATTTTGCATATAAATAAATAAAAAGTAGGTGTACTTATTGTCTCACTTATTAAATTCATTAGATTCGATTTATACTGAATACAAATTTTAACACCATCTATTTCAGAAAAACGTTCAAAGTAATTTCTTAATTTTCGTTTATTAGATCAAAGTTTCCTTCCTGTGAACTGCTTTTATAACATTGGTCGCTGCGTCCTTCAATAGCTTTCAATAACTAAACTTCAATCACTTTTTATTTCCTTCCATTAATAACTAAAACAATTAACAATTAAAGTATTTAATCGTTAATTACGATCACCTATTAAAATTTCCTTGAATTTAGAAAACATCATTTTATTTTATTTCCAATTCTAGTAATACAAAATTCTGAGGCGCGTACTCTACAAGAAGTACCAAATAAAATTCTAATTGAATCTCAATTACAATGGTCACCTAAAAAAAAATTCCAATTGATGCCCAACACTATTCGAGTGTCGTCGAAGAGTGTTGTTGCGTTGTTTCACTATTCACAATAGAATTTAGATTGCATTCGTTTTCTTTAGGACGAAGCAAATAGAAACTCAGAATCAGAATGTCTTTTTTTATTGCTTCGATGGCCGAGAGCAGACAAAGGGTTAAAACTATTGCTTGATAAGTTATTTAAATCTCCTTTGTGTAACACACTCTCTATTCAGTATAAAGAGAAATTCACAGCACGAATTTATGAGGTGGTCTAATAGAAAATGTAAAAACACTGATGCTATGCATGGGGTTGCGGTGTTAACGACAGACTTGTGTTTTCTTATGTCCACCCGGCAGGATAAAATACGTGGCATTGTCATTTTCTCGCAGTCTTAGCGGCAATTCTGGCACCGATTCGGCGAATTGTCCACCGAGTACTGTGGATTCTCAAGGAGTCAGTATGTCGCCAGATGGTTTGGTCCTTAGTAACAATTCCACCCAGCCAGGATGGAGGTCTAATTATCGTGGTGATTATAAAGATTACAATTTGAAACCAATCTGCACGCAGGATTTGCTATCTTGGGCATTCCAAGTAGCTCGCGGAATGGAGTACCTTAGTCAAAGGAAGGTGGGTGCCAACGTATCTTATATTTATTATTAGACAATTAGAGGAATATTTCGTGAGAACTAGTTACGTACTTGACAAATTTTTCGGTAAAAATATAATAATATTAGGGACGATATTTTCATTTTCTCGAAAATGTAGAGGATATTTAATAGTTTAATTAGTTTTGCTTTACTTTCCGCCTCATGGCCAGGGAAAGGAACCTGGACCGTACAATAATTTTACAAAAACCTAGATTAGTGAATATTTAGTAGCAATTAATATAATAGTATTTAGAAAACAAGGTGTCTAATTACTAATCATCACGAATTCGTTACAAATTTCTGTAACATATTCGGAACATCTCGAAACGAATATTCAGCGACTAATCGTTAAATTAATAGCAAGCACCTGCGCAAGCAGTATTCATGAGTAGGTCTTTGGAGTATCGACGAAGAAATCAATTCATTAATACCGAGCAAATATTTTAAATTTTAATTAGAAAATAATTGCGAGTTGAATAAGTTAATTCCAAGCACTGCATAGTTCACTTGAAAAAAGAAACAGTATTTATCAATATCTTAGCATCATTTAATTACGGATTATTAGAAGTTCTCAGAAGCAAAATCAATTCTAACAAACAATAAACATTTGATTAGGTGTTACACGGTGATCTAGCCGCGAGAAATATTTTATTGTCCGAGGACAACGTGGTGAAGATTTGTGACTTTGGCATGGCGAAGACTATATACAAGGACGATAATTATAAAAAGAAGGGCAACGGCCTGCTACCCATCAAATGGATGGCCATTGAATCCATCAGAGATCGAATTTTCTCAACGCAATCAGATATTTGGTCATTCGGTATAGTTTTATGGGAGTTCTTTACATTGGCCGAAACTCCGTATCCAGGAATGGAAGCCGAAAAACAATATCAGAAACTAATTGAAGGATACAGAATGGAACAACCAGAATACGCTACTTCTGATGTGTAAGTTTAATAAGCATCTTGTCCACTTCTAGCATCGAATACAAATAAATAGTTATCGATTAATTATTATTATCTTTAATATAATCGACAAATCGCACACTTTTCGACACGTAAAACGAAATTGAAAATGTTTCGGCGAATTTATTAGTACCTACTGGTATTATTTTTGTATGCAAGTTCTTCAATTAAGACTGAAAATTACCATAAGACAGTTTTCCTTTTCAACCCGAAACGTTTCAAATCGTAAATCTGATTAGAATGTACTAATTGTAAGTTTATTTTTTGGATCGGGACAGAAAATATCGTTTTATTTACGGGCTGGTATGAGTATTTCGATATTGAATTTAATTCTAACATTGTTGCCTGATCCTGTGACATTTTCAACTTTTAGCTACGATATAATGCTACAGTGTTGGAAAGCCAAGCCTACCCTACGTCCGAGTTTTCCAGAATTAGTTGAAAGTATAGCCGACTTGTTAGAAGAAAGCGTAAAAGCGGTGAGTTTCCTGTCAATAATTTCTTCCCGCTGTTAATTGATTTTTATTAATTAATTACTCAATCGTCCCATGATTAATAAGAAATTAGTGGGTCATCCAATAAGCATTGAGGTTTCGTCGGCACGTTTGCGTATTAAGTAAAAATAAACAATTATCTGTTGGCAATTAATGAATGAATCGAATTCAACTTTTGGGCTAATCTTTCAAAGATTTCTTCCGGGTTTTATGCAACTGTAGTTCGTAAAAGTTACTCGATACTTTAGTTCCTAGCCTGAAATATTTTAATCCATCTATGACATCGGCTTACGTTAATAATTTGTTCATGCATCGGAAATATATTTTTCACCGATACAGTTGCACTATTCCCCTCATTATATTCGTTCTACGCTTGCGAACTTTTGATACAACGTTGTCTGAGCGTTCCAGTTTACAGTAGCATACGCTCTAGACATATGAGCTATGATCGTGACAAGTTCCATTATTTAACCCTTATATTGTGTAGGGAATCTATGTGACCAAAACCTGGTTTCACATTGGCATAACTCCATTATTTATAACTTTCAGCTTACAAACGGGAATATTGTTTTATCAGTTTTTCCTTGCATTAGTACATTTTTAAATAAAAGCGTTACATTATTCTAAAACCAGGATAGCCTTACATGGCAACTCATCTCTCAAAAAAACCGCATTGCTCACGGAATGACCCAATATTATTAATACCCTCCGAATGCACACTCATTTCAACCTCGCTGCACGAAATATTCCTAATTAATTTTCAGCATTACATCAGCCTAAACGACCCCTATTTGGACATGAACACAACTCTGCTGCAAGGCGGTCGAAGCGACTACTTAACGATGCTCTCCGCGCCCGACCACACGACCTTCTCTTCTCCAACCCCCGAATACACAAATATGCCCACATCGAAACCGCAGGACCCAGCGTACCTGTGCATGAGTCCCACCAGCCAGAAAGACGAGTCAGGTATATTCAGCCCCAGGGCGCAAGACGAACACGGTCACTTCGAGTTTCCGGCCCCCACATCGGATACCGAAGACGCTGTCGAATTATCACCGATGCTGAAGAAGGAGGACGACGATCCATACTTGAAGCCCATCGACGTGCACGAACGGAGAGCTGAATTCGTTCGACAGAGGCAAGCAATGAAGAATCATGACCCGGATCGGCTAATCGACAGGGATTCCGGGTACTGTAACACACCGCGGAATCTTCCATTGATCGATCTGAACGAGAAAAACGTGAAGAGCACGACGAAGGCGACTGACAACGACAAGTCGAGTAGCGAAAATGCGATTTCGAAGAGGGACTATATTCCAGCTATAATTAGGACGCAGGACAATTATGTGAACATGCCGAAACAGAAGAATGATTTGAGGATAGATATGCCTGATGGGTTTAGTAATCCTAGTTACTTGATGATGGCCAACCATGAGCTGGATCAAACGAGAGTTTAAATCGATGCTGGTGTTGGAACTCATTAGATGATGTTCATCGAGAAGGGTGGCCTGTATTTCAGGTGGGAATGTGTCAAGTGACAGGTGAACGTGAATATTGGAGATACGATAAATGATAGCAAAGGGGAGGAATATATAGAAAGGGGGTTCGTTACGTTTATGAAGATTTGATCGTATGTAATTGTTGCGTGTAACTTGCAGTTTCTAGGTGTACGCGTGCATGAATTATGTGTACGTGTGACTAAAGGAGGAATCAATCGCGTGAGACAGATTTGAATGCCACGTGTTCCCTTCGTGCATACTGCTTGATCTTCCAGGTGCCATGGCCAGAAATGATTGTGTCTCGAAGAATTCTGATACGAACAGTGTTAGTTATGATTGACTCTTGATAAGCTTGAGTTTAAGGAGAGTGCGGTATTCAGGTACAATTTGCAGTGCGACAGCTGAATGTTTAAAGGGACTTGTGATTTTCACATTTTATTTTGCAGTTTAATGCTAGAACGATACTGGAATTAAATAAAAGTAGCAGGCGGCATTGCGAAAGATTTAACGTAGTTAGCATTTTCTTTTTATTGGTAGAAAAGAAGCTGCGTATCTTCTGATCGCGAAGAAAAAACAGAATTGGACAATTTAATTGAACCTTGAACACTGTTTACAGAGTGAATTAGAGCCAATATCTTTTAAGAAACTAAAAGGGTAGTAAATTTTAATGTTTGCGAAATAACTGTATTTTTTGGAATAATTTTTACTATAATTCTAAACAATTGATACCATATAGAATATAAGTACGTTCATCCTAATAAGCTATCAGAAGAAATGACGATAAAGAAACACGTGCCTTACTACCATATATTTATTGACAAATCACATTTTTATACTGACAGTCGAAATATTTGCAACTACGTAAATGATACAGCACAAAAAGATGTATTATGCATACCTCAAGTGTCTTGAAAAAATTTCTTTTTTATCAACGTTTAATTTCTTGCTAAAGTTGTTAATTCATCGAGTACTTATCTATAGTACGTACATTTTATATATTAATCTAGCCACAACGTTTTAAATACAAACTGCATGGAACAAATTTCACGCACTTCGTTATGCAGGTGTTTTGATACTATGACATTATAACATACTTAGTTAGTAGTATTATTTTACAAATGAGGAGATTTGGTATCGTTAACTGACAATGAGTTTATGTACAAAACTATATCCAGAGAATATCGCGAGGATGATGAACTGTGTACAGGGTTGACATCTAATCCGAGTGATTTTAATAATAATATTAAAATAATAATAATAATAATGTACTTATTGTTTGTTGAAGAAAGGCACATGATAATGGTCATCTCCATTTAATTAACACATTTGTTTTCAAGGGGCCTACGGATCAATATTTGGCGATGTAATTATACATTTCAGATGCCTAATTTATAGAAATATATAAGACACGAATTAGATGAATTCGTTTATCAGTACTTAATACTCAATGTGTTATAAATTTAGTTGCAAGATTTAATACGACGGAGATAAAAATGCAAACATTTACGAAAATTTATGTATGTACTAAAACCAAAGATGTGTAACGTTTCGGGGCGAATAAAATGTTGTTACGAATGAACAATAATATTAAATCATGGTTAATAAATTGATTGATACATGCATATATGTCCGGCTTAAGTTTATATAAGGTAGTATTTCCTTATTTTTCCAAAGTATGAACAAAGTATTTCCGAATTTAATAGAATTTCGCTTAATTGTTATTTACAGAGATTTCAATACTAACATAATTATTCTCAGTAAAACTATACAGATTGTGTTAGCTATATGGGATCACCTAAATACATGTATAGACGCGAGAAACCCGTCAATGCTTTCGTATGAATTTCTGAATTCATACTGAATCCTTCGGATTTAGCAGGGTAATGCAGCGAGCTGTATATCGACATAATATGGCCCGAAACATGGGTGTCAAAGTTTTCGTTTGTTTTCCTTATATGAGAATATTTTGAGCTGGGTGAGGGCTCATTCGAAAGAGGAAGGTTCAAAGAATTTCGCAGCACAGGAGTTTCAACGAAATTGTGTTGATATCTAATAATATGAGTGTTCAAAGTGTAACAAAAAACGAAAAAATACACCCGCACAATACAAGCATTTTTAGGTCACTAAAAGAGTTTTGTGACACAATCGGGGAGTGCCGCGAAATTCTTTGAACCTTCCTCTTTCGAATGAGCCCTCACCCAGCTCAAAATATTCTCATATAAGGAAGAAAAACGAAAACTTCTGACTGCACTGTCATAGACGAGTTTCGCCGTCCGCTTGTAGTATTGCCGTTAAAACAGAGCACTGTTGGATGACCAGCCCTTGAGTCACCGATGATTGTAAGGCCCGCGGATCCTGGCCTAGTCAAAGTCAATATTTTGCACTAGGGCAGTAGTCAGCGATATGACTACTGCCAAGGGCCAGACTCCGTGTCGGCTAAGGCGACAACAACAAGGGCTAAGGTCAGCCTTTCCCCCCTAAAAACCACAATATATATAGTAGCGGAATAACTACTGTAACCAGAATAGTTTTGGACGCGACCTACACCGTTACTCTGTCGCGCACACTCGTCACGGTACTCCTTATATATTAAAACTCTCATTGCAAAATTAATTGTTGAAACACGATTTCGTTTAAACCCCGGAATCCAACAGCACGTGACGTCACAAATTTAGTTCAGGTAGTGGTGACGAGGTGGCGCTTACTCAGGAGGGCTGGCAACGTGAAATCATAGCAAAACTGAAGCGTTGGCTTGTGACATGTGCTACAGGAAAAGCATGATGCAGTCAATGTATGCATTTTCGTACGATTATAGGGTAGGTCATGCATTTTAGGCGTACGTGACTGGGAACTGTATACATTTACTAAACGCTTTTACTGTAACACATGCTTGACTTGAAATCGCTGTCGAATTTATGTTATAATTATATGGCTATATTATTTAAAATATAAAAGAAGAGATTGGAACTTTTTTACTAATACTGGAAGTATTGATGTACTGATATCACATTTTCAGAATGTGGTAGTACAGCAATTATTTGAAATTATTGCTCTTATTATTCTTTTTCATTCTTTTGACTATTTTGTATAAAACATATTATAAGGAAATGTCTAAATCAGTCAACAGTTGACTCCCTGATTTTTTTTATAAGCTTTACGCTCCTATGTACAGAACGCCGATTCAGCGTGCATACGCGATACGTGAATACAGACACAGTAAGGCATAGTTGTCGCACCTTATCAAGACTTCTGTCGCGCTGTTGCCACATCTGTTACAAATGTGATCATCAGCTAACTGAATGAATCGGCTCGGGCGGAGATTTTGTCTCGAGCCGTCAGAAACTTTTCTGTAGGTTCGAGTCCCGCACGTGTTCATTTTTTTACTTTCTGAATTTCTCTTCATGAAACTTTTACTAACGTACTTGCGAGATTTTTCTGATTAAAATAAGGCCAAACACGATATAGTTTGAATTATATTTACTTGCTGATACTAATTGAGTACGTACCACAGTCTGTATCAACCAGTAAATACAATCCAAATTACAATCGTGTTTGGTCTCATTTGAATCAGAAAGATCTCCCAGATACATTGGTAAAAGTTGCATGTAGAAAAATTAATAAATAAAAAAGTTTCATCGTTGAATTAGTTTAGTCACACCGATACACTGGTTCGGATCGTATTACACCGCGTCGTCTAGCGTCGTTATCGCCACGGAGCATTCCCCCACGTGGAGGGGGGATAGTCCATTTCTTCAGCCAATCTTTTCTTGCATTTTTGTCATCACAATACAATGTATTGTTCAAAACTTTCTCATCACCATTCAAACATGTGTACGAGACTGACTGGTCAATAGTGAACAGTTGGAAAACCGGTTTGCAGAAAATGTTTCGAACAATTGAGTGTAAGATAATCGAACGGAGAGGAGTAGTCTCTCTGTCTCGATTAGGTATTACTTATTACAATGATTCTGTGAAAACGTCGGTCGTGAGGACGGCTACGTCACCATGGCCCTTTTTAACCATTTTAGGGTTCGCCCCAAAAGAAAGCTACGCTAGACAAAGATAGCGTGCTTCGGCAAAATGCATATGGCCCGCCTCGGCCGTTCCTGTACCTCGAATATTCTAACATGAGTGGATCTGATTTCGGTAAATTTATAGAAGCTTATCTACCTTTTCTTTTCACTTATAATTCCTTACTGCAACGAAACATATTGAAGCATAACCACATTTCAGATAATTGAAATGTACAATGAATTTTCTACGCTTGCACTACCAGCAGACTTTTCGTTTAAATTCTTTCAAGTGCAACGCAACAGCTCACAATTTCTTTCCACATTCAGATTAGAATATCGAAATAACAAGCAGCTCCCTCTCGCCTGTCGGTATTACCATTTCTTTGCAGGAAAAAGCTGCTGTAATACCGACCATCCAAATCGGAGAGGTCACGTGCCGTGTCTTAAGGGGGTAGACTCGCACTATGCCTTACTGTGTCTGTATTCACGTATCACGTATGCACGTCTGAATCGGCGTTCGATACTACATACATACATAGGAGCGTAAAGCTTATCAAAAAAACCAGGGAGTCAACTGTTGACTGATTTAGACATTTCCTTATAATATGTTTTATACAACATAGTCAAAAGAATGAAAAAGAATAATAAGAGCAATAATTTCAAATAATTGCTGTACTACCACATTCTGAAAATATGATATCAGTACATCATTACTTCCAGTATTAGTAAAAAAGTGCCAATCTCTTCTTTTATATTTTAAATAATATAGCCATATAATTATAACATAAATTCGACAGCGATTTCAAGTCAAGCATGTGTTACAGTAAAAGCGTTTAGTAAATTTATACAGTTCCCAGTCAACGTACGCCTAAAATGCATGACCTACCCTATAACACTGTTCGACAAATTACAACTTTTTTTTTATTTTGTAACCTTCAATATGCGTTTCTCATAGACTTTAATGTGCTGAATACGAATCTGCAATCCGTTTTTCTCCAGAACGTACCATTTTTGAAAAAATTAATTTTGAAAAAAATCGCAAATTTTCAACTTTGGAAGTGGGTTGTACTTTTGCGGTAATAGTTATTCAGTTGCGCTTGGTGCCAAATGATTCTTTGAAGTTTCACGAATAAAATGGTATATGTTGTTATTAGACTATAAACATTTAAATGTGTTTAAATAATGATCAAAGTGAAAGGGACACCGAAAATACACCCATTTTGGCTGATATCTTTCAGTTTATTTCAAAAACTAAGAGTCCAGGAGAAAATCTAACTATGCGACGCGATAGAGCAGACCATTCTGGAAAGGAAAGCATCAACGGAAGTTACAAAATCATTTTTGTATTCAATATACAAGCGAAATAGTTTGGTAAAACACGCGGCGGCAACAGTGACGCTCAGCAGAAGTACTGCGCGTTTAGTGATTCCGCTACGTTGAGCGATGAGCGGGGTGCCGCCGTCATAGAGCACCACTGTCGCCGCCACGTGTTTTGCCAAACTTTTTCGCTTGTATATCGAATACAAAAATGATTTTGTAACTTCCGTTGATGCTTTCCTTTGCAGAAAGGTCTGCTCTATCGCGTGGCATAGTTAGATTTTCTCCTGGACCCTTAGTTTTTGAAATAAACTGAAAGATATCAGCCAAAATGGGTGTATTTTCGGTGCCCCTTTCACTTTGATCATTATTTAAACACATTTAAATGTTTCTAGTCTAATAACAACATATACCATTTTATTCGTGAAACTTCAAAGAACCATTTGGCACCAAGCGCAACTGAATAACTATTACCGCAAAAGTACAAAACAATTCCAAAGTTGAAAATTTGCGATTTTTTTCAAAATTGATTTTTTCAAAAATGGTACGTTCTGGAGAAAAACGGATTGCAGATTCGTATTCAGCACATTAAAGTCTATAAGAAACGCATATTGAAGGTTACAAAATCAGACCCGTGTTGAACAGTGTAATCGTACGAAAATGCATACATTGACTGCATCACGCTTTTCCTGTAGCACATGTCACAAGCCAACGCTTCAGTTCTGCTATGATTTCACGTTGCCAGCCCTCCTGAGTTAGCGCCACCTCATCATCACTACCTGAACTAAATTTGTGACGTCACGTGCTCTGTTTTAACGGCAATACTACAAGCGGACGACGAAACTCGTCTATGGGAGTGCAGGCAAACGTCCTCACTTAATTTCCTTATATGAGAATATTTTGAGCTGGGTGAGGGCTCATTCGAAAGAGGAAGGTTCAAAGATTTTCGTGGCAGGCCCCGATTGTGTCCTAAAACTCTTTTAGTGACCTAAAAATGCCTGTATTCTGCGGGTGTATTTTTCGATTTTTTGTTACACTTTGAACACTCATATTATTAGATATCAACACAATTTCGTTGAAACTCCTGTGCTGCGAAACTCTTTGAACCTTCCTCTTTCGAATGAGCCCTCACCCAGCTCAAAATATTCTCATATAAGGAAATTAAGTGAGGACTTTTACACCCATGTTTTGGCCCATATTATGTCGATATACAGCTCGCTGCATTACCCGTGTCTACCCCCTTAAGAAATGAAAATGTCGTTTTTAGCTGCTACGGACATCTATCTTGATATTGGATATAAAATTATAGACCTACTCCGTGTTTTGTTTTTCGACTTTTGCGCGCCTAAATACGCGTTTTGCCCCACTGTGCGGCGGTCCCACACTTGCCCCGAGCGTGCACGTATAGACAAAATTCAATGTAGTAGTAGCTATAGTTTTTTGCAAATATCTCGAAAACTAAGGCCGAGCGACCGTTATATGCATAGGAAAAAGTTGTTCAGAATACTGAGATCTACAACATATTCAAAAATCATCGAAATCGGCGAGGTCTGGGCTCTTCCCTACATTTACCGGATAATCTTTTCGGGAGAAACGCTTTTGTTGGTATCGCCGAAAGGTAAAATTCTGAATTAGAAATCTATTTAAAACTTCCTACAACAGTTTTCTCACAAAATAATTACGATCGGGAATTGTGTGCTATTTTCGAAATGTTTAAAATTTATTTGTATCGTAATGAATATTTTCAGCTGCGCTGCAGGGATTCAATCGGACCACTTAATCGCGCCTCACCTTCGCGCGCAACGGGAAGACATGAAGCAATCACGGACTGCACTGCAAGGAAGAAGAAAGAAGAACGTGTGAGTACGCAACGTACTCGCCAATTATTATTATTATTATATTCTCTAACGTCGTTGGAATATGAGTGGATCATACGCACTAGAAGGAAATGCAATAAAAAGAAAAGGTGGGTGAATTTACCTGAAATTTATAATTCTCATTAACTTGACAAATATTTTATTTGGATTTTGCAAACAGATAATTTGTACATATGTGTATATTAGAATTATACAGCATGCATGCAAACAATTTCAAAGTTCGTTATTAGGATTGGAATGGGGTTCCTATTAATACTTTTTTCATTATAGTATATGAGAAATCGAAGATAGTTCGATTTTAATCCATGTATTCTTATATTTCGACAATTTTGTTGATTTGATTTCGTGGTGTTCATTCTGTTGAAGGGAGATGCCAAGATAATGAATGAGTTCGCTGAGTGACGACGTCAAATTATTTTTAATATCAGTTGCACTTTTAGTTGCACGAATAGGATACAGCCTACTTTTTTGAGTGGCCACATCTGCTTTGAGCGCTCACTTTCTCGCTTAGTCAAATTCGAAAGGACGCACTTTTTTAAAAGAAATGTACATGTGCGTTCATACGTTCGAGCTATGATATTATTGATTGTATATGCGAAGTGCGTATTTTATGTCATTTTTGGAATGGAAGGTACAAATCATGTCATGCGATTACTTTATTTGTGAGGTCAGAGCTGGTTTGGGCGTTCACTTTGTCGCTTGCACAAACTTGAAGGGACGCACTTTTTCCGAAAAAAGAAGTTCGTTTCTTCATACGTGGACGTTCACACTATTATTCATTATACATGTGTAGTGTGTATTTTGTTCATTTTCGTATCAAAAAAAAGTTTACGTGCTTTTTATTAAAATTTCGTAGAAGTTTTTATTCTTCTACATCTATTTTGTTAACGATTCTAATTGCATAAGGAACATCGTGTATCGTAACATTGCTACGAATACACCGGCCTCTTTTTCCCACGTCATTAAATAAAGTTTTCTTGTATTCCATCCATCTGAAACGTAGCCAAATGCATCAGTTCAATTCAAATAGAAAAATGGTTTTTGTAATGAAATTAATGAGCATAGAAGCCGATTAACCTGCGATTCCTGACGAATTCCTTAAATAATTGTTTCCTCGTAGGAAACTTGGAATCCATGAATAATTTCACACGTTCCCAAATATTGGCGCGATTGTGAGTCATCAACCAATATCGTGGGACCAAGAAGCATTTGACCGATGTGTTAGCTATTATTCTTCGATTAAGCATATTTTCGCCTGACAGAGAAATATAATACTTGGCTCGGAAATAATACATTTCAATTAAAATATTTGGTATATTTTTATGATGAAAATTACCTAATCCGAAACACGCACCCCTGTAAAACGTACAAACTTGTATAAATATTGTACGAACATCGCTTGGATAACACTGCTGTGACGTAGACGACGGTTCCCTCATCAAAATTTCTGCTACATCCGTGATTTTGTGCCACTGAGTCATCTTTGTAATTGAAACTATTATTTGCAAATGTTACGTAATACATATTGAAATAATACATAGCTATATATGGCTTACAAAGTAGAGGACAGAAAATAACAGAACGGAGTTTCTTCATTTTCGAAATGCTTCACTGTGAAATTAAATTCTTATATATTTATATTAATATTAACATTAGTGCGTAAACGATTTTCTAGCAATTTAAAAATAATATTTGGCAATATGGTAATATGACGTGAATCGTTCTCGCTTTAAATTCTTATAGGCGATTCAATAATGCTAGTCAGTGCATGCGATACAACTGTAAATAGCGCATCGCGGGATTTGAAACGCAATTCTCAAATAATTTTTACTTATATTTCGGAGAAACTTATGTTGATATTACCTACTGTAAGTTTAAGAAACACAAAAACAATTTTGTGAAGTAAAGTATACTGTCAACAAATAATGTTATTCGGAGAATTTCATTCATTGAGTCATTTGCTTTTCCGTTTCTTGAATTACATTATGACTTTACGAGAATATTGTTAATTATTTCACTTACAGTATCTAACAGTGTAGTTGTAATAATGCTTGCACGTTCTAAATCTACTTTCCTGTCAGCTTGCTTCGATGATAGTAGTAGATCTCCATAATCTGAAGATTCTTTGTCGTCAACTTCATCCAAGCTATTTTCCTTTTAAATTGTTTATTTGAATAGAGTATTATAATAAAGAACATACAAACTTTCTATCCCATAAATGAAAAATATTATAATGATACTGACAAAAAATGGACAATTTCTCTACCATATTAGTAACGTTAATAAACAATTATTGGAAAGCGAACCTCATACGATCAATATACAGAGTGTCAATTTTAAATCGAACATCTAAATTATTTCCGTTGCTATTAAAGCTGTAAAAAAAATGGCAAAGATGGATTTGAATGGTTGCAAGCTCATGGAGGTCCCAAACCTAGCGCAGGATCATCTAGCGGCTAGATTCTAGCCCAACAAATTACAGACCAATGACCCCAAGTTTCATTTCCTTGAGATATGCGTACATTTGAGATGAACGTTTAATATTTTCAATCATTTTACTCTGCCGTATTGTAAAGGCTTACCCGTGTAGCAGCAAACTTATATTGCAGTTCGTCCATTATTTCCGCCGTTTCATGCGACTTGGATGGTCCTCTAACTTTCATCTCAGTATCTGTCTCTGAAGAATCATATAACTCGTAATGCATTCCAGAAGGGGTGCGTCGTTCGCGAATATTCATGTGTTCTATTAAGCGACATTCTCCATCCACTAAGAAGTGGACATAGTTCACCATTCCTTTCCCATCACCTAATAAAACCTTGAATAATTATTGTGTCAGTCTATTTAAGTTTATACCGATTCCTTAATATTTCTTAAATACTATGAATGCAAACGGTTCGCTTCACATTACTATACTACAAAGACGTTGCGAAAGATTAAATCTGGAGAATACTATATCCCTTGCTAAAACCGAAAAATCTATTTATAGTATTTCTCTGGCAATTCAGTATAAGCATGTCTGAGAAAAGAAGTAGTTATGTACTTTCTGTGCATCTTCGTTTTAGTGTGGAACGAATTATTTGCATTGCTTTATACCATACTCATACACACTTACATACAGCATTTGTGCAAGTAAGTAACTAATAACGGTGTATAGGCATTCTAATTTTATAGTTTTTCAAGGCACACAGTCTACTTGCATCACACATACTTTCATTTAACTCCCATAATTCAAGCATCAAATATTTAAGCCGTATCTAAGAAATATATTTTATTTCTCACGGACGTATATTTTATTATAATATAAAATTGTTAATAGAGTTAATAGAGAATATTGAAAAGCTTTGAAATATTTCAGTTAATATTTATTTCAAATACGCATTTGGTGCTATGAGGCGAATATGAAACAATGAGCTATCAATAATTATAATAATTCATAGATATTTTTATGCCCAACTATGGGCATGCACGTTGGGCATAAAAATATCTATGAATTATTATAATTATTGATAGCTCATTGTTTCATATTCGCATCATAGCACCAAATGCGTATTTGAAATTAGTATACTTCGCAAGCAGGAACAGAAGTTTTCGATGAAATAAGAAATAAATATTAACTGAAATATTTCAAAGCTTTTCAATATTTAACCCTTTAAGGCTTGAATTATGTCGCCGTTATGCTTTTATCATAATATTTTACAAAATTTTTAAAAGTAAGACATATTTCAAGTGTAAATATTTTTTACGAACATTTGGTGAATTCATTACAACATTTAAATATAAGTAGTACTACAAAGTATAGCCAGACAATAAAGAGTTAAACACAAGGTGGAACATAATGTTGGACTACCCGAAATATTTCATATAAACACGGACATAGAAAATATATTACATACAAAGTCACTATCAGTCACAGCAATATGCATATTAGTGGGAGCTTATCAAAAGATTCTATTATTTTTAAGTGTGTAAAGACAATTCTAAACATTTAATTTACTTTCCCACCTCGTCGGGTTGAAAGGCCTGCAGTCTACTGAGAATGCAACATTCACGTATCGTCTCCGCGCTCCAAGATTTAAAATAATTAAAATGAACAGCAGCATCCTGCAAGATGTCCCATTCATTTTGCAAATGAGATCGTAACATCTCATCGAAGTCTTGCAGTGAAATGAGAATCAATTCTACTACGGCTAGAGAAAAAGAAAAATGACGATTCATTAAATTCAATGCTTGTTACGTCGCGGAAAACTATTATATTATAAAACGATGGTTCTACTTGGCAATAGATTATAATTAACACTTATAAGGTCTAATGTTTTGGAATTATTTTTATATTACAATATACAGTGTTGTCTCCATTAAAGCAAAAGCCTCGGGACTGAACATTTGCTTAAATAGCACACTTCCTACATTGTTTGAAATTTGCCGACAGCGTCGAACGTAGAAAAGGACAGCGAGTAAAGATAAAGGACCGAGTAGCCAAGAGTTAAAACAAAATACAGCGTATCGATGAAACAACACAAATGCAACGATAAAACTTTTTTATTTTTTAGTTTTTTTTTATCAAACTTTATCCAACAGTTTTGTGACATTTTTTTGATTAAAATAACACCAAACACGATATAATTTGGACCATATTTACTGTTCACAATGCATTATACGCCTCTGATTAAATAATGTAAATATGATCCAAATTATATCGTGTTTGGTGTCATTTTAATCAGAAAAATGTCAGTTATGCTATGTAAAAGTTTCATAAGGAAAGGATGAGAAATAGCAAAGTTTCATCGTCGAATTAGCATCACCTCACCGATATACCCAACCCGGATCGCGTTACACTCATCGGCAAGCGAGCTTCAGGACGTCTCCAGGGGTATACCCCCCAGGAGTGGGGATAAACTTTTTGCTTGTATGGAATAAAACATCTCCGCTTTAATGGAGACAATACTGTATGTCTGAAAACCTACTTCTTGAAACAACTGTTGCTGATCTTGGAATTTTGTGTAACAAAGCAATTTCACCGAATATATCTCCATAACTTAAGATACCCATGTCAACTGTTTCTGGTTCTCCTAAAGATACATAACATTTTCAATGTCTGAGAAGTTTTTCAAATACATGTTTGCACATCATTGATAAATTTCAATTAATCAATTTTAAATAATATGCACTTTTATTAATAGAAGTTAATAGAATAGTATTAATAGAAAAACTGATTTTACATACCTGTCCATTGATCAATTACCACTTTCGATACGCCAACTTCTCCACTTATAATAAAGTAGACATTTTCGGCTGGACGACCTTGTCGTACAATTACGCGATCAGATTCTAGGTATTGATAACGAATCAGACCTGCTAATGTTTCTCTCACACGTTCCGGATACTTCCGAAATATGTGAAACTTCTTAAACAATTCGTATATATATTTGCTATCATCGCGTGATCTCTCTTCCGGCCTTATCAATAAAATAGAGCGATCCTTAAATTAGAAAATTAATCTTTAGTTTCATTGACTATTACAGAGATTATCATAATTAAAGTCATACTTCTATATCTCTACTTCGTCTTATAGTTAGTTCTGTTTATATTTTTGTCGTAAACATTATCATAAGTGTATTATTGCTTAGAACGAAGCATTCCAAAATGAATATTGAATGCTTCATCAACCTGTAGGACAAGGGCTTTCTTTTCGACCTTCTTTTCTTCTGTCATTTGGATGTTCACCGCAACATCATCGCCGATTTCTTCAGCAATAGGCTCTTCAGTTAACCAATCGATATACTCTAAGATAAGTCTCGCCGCGGCACGAAAAAGGTAACTTCCTTTCAGCCTATTGGGCTATTTATTCATTATATGTAGTTAATGGTACACATTCTATGTTCTAATCTATCATATTACAAATGCGATGCAGGTTTTACTTACCCTTCTGGAAGTTGTTAATCTTCTTGATAATACTTTAATAAATGAGTCGCGAAGAGAGACCCTTCTACTGTATGTAGCCATATCCGATATTCTGAATAAACCAGAAATAACTTTACTGCATTAATATTAGTATGACGTAAATAATGTCACTTCGTAATTTCATTACATTTAAGTTAAGTTGTTCGTATTAAGCGCGAACGATGTCATTTGATATTGCCTCGCCATCTTCACATTGTTTTATCAATAACTGGAACAATTACATTGATTATACAAACAAGTTTGCTAGAATAGGTTGCCTGGAAATATAAATTATTTTTATTATTATATTTTAATGTATATTCTTCATAATACACATTTGGAAAATTAAGAATTACGCTTAATATATTCAAATTTAAAATTCTATTATTATTTGAAATATTGTTATAACAATCATGTAATTAGATGATCATATGATTCGGAAAGTAGATTCGTTATATATATATTTTTATTTCTTTTAATGTTATCATTATTCTAATTAATTTACGAAACATATGTATTCCCTTTATTCAATCACTGAACAAAATTTTGTATAAACAATGTTTCCACTTCTAGATACGTTTGGTATAATGATTATAGGAAAGGTAAATGAATTGAAATAATTGTAACAATAATCGTAGAAATAACTTTCAAAATTACTTAAAACATAATTCGAAATTCAAACAATATGGACAGCAATAAATAACATTAGGCGAAGTAAATTATGCAAGTAGAAATATCCAGTGAATCTGTGCAAAAGTGTCAACAATTTTGTTTTGCATTTCAACATTTCTAATTATTAATATTTTACGGAATTCCAATTTGTATAAGCTACGGGCAGTGTCGATAACATAGTTTACATATCAGAAAATGTTATCCAACATATACTTCATGTATACTCCATACTCTATGTTAGTGCTGTCCAGTGATTGAGTCCTTCACGCGCGTACTTCCCCCCACCTTCAGTATTTTGTACGCATTGCGCATGTCACTGCTCCTACACATTTGGCGCATATTAATAGTGTACGTCTTGATAGTGTACAGTCAAAACATAGACAGCAGTGGTCTATGTTTTATACAGTTCATGCTCATCTCACTGACTTGCTGTGCATGTGAAACGTCAGTCGTATTTGAATGAATTTACGAACGTAGTCTACATTGTGTTGTGAATCCGCACAGTGACTTTTGCTTTTTATTAAATCGTGTATTACACATTACTGAACAATAATGGTAAAACATAATTGATATTTTGGAAATTATCTCACATACTAGATCTAGAAAATTTGTCGTAATTTGAGTTAGGATAAGTATTTGGGGGACATATTATAATAAGGTTATGTCACGAATAGTTCATGTATAACCTTTTTTCACAACTTCGAAAATTAAGAAAAGGATTACTTTTACGTAGAACAATAACGTTAATATAATATATTACAGAGTTTCGGTCTGCCGTCAATAGTTCCACAACCCACTGCGGAAGCTCAGTTCAATATTCGCGATGACAATTATGGCATACCTAATCCAATGATATCTGGGTATAAATATATAATTATATCATTTTACCGTTAATTCAATTCGGAATATATAATATCAAATCAATTTTCGCTGTTTGTGTACTATTTTTATAGACTATCAGCTACTAGACAACACATAGGTTACACCCATCCGTTAGAAGCATCCGAAAGAAGTGTAAGTAAATAATTTGTTATGTTTTAAACTAATGATATTTTGGTTTATTCTATGAATATATGACATACTTTTCAGTATGAAAAGAATCGTACTCGTATGGATATGGTATTATTGAAAAACACGCAAGGGATACACGCGCCAATGCGTTTAGCAATGGAATTAAAAGCAACTGAAAAAATTGGGAGACTCCCATTCCTTCCATCGTCAAACATGATGAGGGATGTACTACTTGGAAAAGATGAAGAAATAGGGTAATTTTGTTTGTTCTAAAATATTCCCTTAATATTGTTCATATAATTTCACTTATAACTGTTTTATAAAGATGTTAAAATTTTTAGATACTAGTTGGCATTAGAATTGTAATTGATTTTATCATGTATTTAGGTTCGAAGACATATTAAATATACCAGAATTCAGAGAACAAATGGGTCAACCACACGCTACCGTTGAGAAAAGTCTTGGAATATTATAAACATTAAAATCCTTATGTATAACATATGAATTGATTTTTTATTATTAAATATCTCGATTAATAATAAACGTTTAATCATTGCGATCGAATAATTTCTTTTAGATAGCTGTGCATATTTGAATGAAAAGTCGTGTATTGTTATGTATCCGACCAAACAAGATAATTTACTCTACCGTTACGTATTTTTTAACTTCCCGAATGGCAACGTTCTGCTCACAGTCTCAAACATTTTGTAAACGTGTTTGTATCAATTTAAGAATTGTTTGCATTTTATTATCGCCCATGTCTATTACAAAAGGGATACGAAATCTTTCTTTATACCTGAAATACAATGGTACAAATTGAGCTTCGTAATTACTTATATTTTGTTAACTCTACTCACAAGTCATTATAACTGTTTAGGATTTGTTTTGCTTCTCTGGATATCGATCCAAGGTCAGAGTGACTTTGTTCAAATTGAGATTCAGCAGACAAAGACTAAAGTCTACTAAACTCCTTGCTAAATCTGGGTAAGCAAGTAACACACTTTCTCTCTCTGCACAAAAGTATAGAAAGCCTTCATACGCATTTTACGTTAGAAATAACAAACAATATCTGCAGAAAACATAAATACCAGATGATAAAGATTGTTATACTTTTACCAGAAAAGTTTTCCATTATCGACAAATGAAATTGAGGGTGAAAGTATAATTGATTGTTATACGTGCAATGATTTCTTATTAATTTCTATAAACCTTTAGTTATTTAGTACATATATACATTATACAGAGTGTCTGAGGTGTTTCCGGATAAACGTTGTCAACATCTTCTGTGCACGAAAATAGTTCAAAAATGTTATATTAAAGTCGATCAGTAAGGTTTTATTACAAAGCTGTAGCTTGTATAGAAAAATCGCCTAATTTTTCTACTTAAAGTGACGTGCACCTACGCGGATGCAAGTCTAACACTGCTGTAACACGTTGTTTGTGAAACATCAGAAATTTTTTCTTACGCCGCATATTTCGTTTTAACTGTTAGTAAATAAGTTCGACTGTAATCTCAATATTGTATGTCCATTGCGCCTTGCCATCTCGTCGATAACATACATTTTCTCAAAATGCTTATTAAGGCAAAGTATTTGCACATCATTTGATAAATGTTTTCGTGTTTGGTTTCAATTATTTTCTAATAGAATTGTTTCGAAGTTTACATTCGGACGTCCATTACTACATACTCCGTCCAACAAAACAACTCATTAGGGATAAACAAGCACACGTGTTCTGTTCGTGGTGGGGTTAGTGTTTGCCAGCCAATAACTGGTGCGACATGCCAGTGGCACGGTGCCACTAACACGTGAATGTTATGTTTACGTCCTACTCACTCTGCTCGTGAAGGGAGTATAGACACAACCACAGCCTACTCTAGTACTAGCCGTGCTGAAGGTAAAAATGGCAACACTGCGGGAGTCCGGTTGTGATATATATATTTATTTACCTATCCCACCGGACACCCAGACTCCCAGACTTCCAGACTCCCTCTACCGGACTCTCAATTTCCCGCTTAGTTTTCAAATGTTTACACACCAATGTGTAGTCATCATTAGTAGGCTATTTAAAAAAATTTAAAAGGAAGTGCAATAATGTAGAGAAGTTTTATTTATTAACTATGTAAGTCTTAATCTTTGTGTATAAAATATTTATTTAATAAAAGCTATTGTGCTTTCAATATATTTCACTTTAGTATTAATTATTGAAAAACTAGATTATGTGGAAGTTTAATCATGTATAATACACAGTTCAGTTTAATAAAAGAATATTTAAATTATAATGTAAAAGGAAGGCACATCCTTATGCAATAGGAGAAACTCTATCGAATGAATTTAGAAGAGAAGCGTCTACCATTCGGACCGCATCGGTTAACCTTAATATAAACACTTTTGTATAAGCAGTTGCAGTCTATTCCAAAATATAATCTCAGAACTTATTCAATAGATAACACCAACATTAATTACATTTTAATAGTATCATAACTAATTTTTTACAAATTTATTTTTATTATATCACATACACAGTTTTTGAAAAATTTGTTTTACATAGTTCTTGTCACAAGTTTGGTACTATATTTATTAATTAATAATGCCACAGTGTTGTTATGTTCCTAATTATAAGGGAAGAATATTAATGATCTTCATGATATTTCGGCTGACATAAATGGATTTTCAGAAATTTTCGATACCATCCATGTGTGTTGTAGATGATTATGTTAAGATTTATATATCCGGTTATGGGTCCCATTCCGTCGCTAAAATATGAATTTGTAATATATGTAAATAATTAATAGTGGAGAATAAAGGTACAACGATAAGTAATGTATATTTTGATCACTTACGAAGAGCTGGTCTTTCCACTTCTACAGAAGAAGTAATAACCTTATTTACTCATATGTGTGCAATAGTGGAAGCCATAATAAATACTGCCAATTTGGAATCAGATTTTATAAAATCTGAAAAGCATAAGCACATTTTATTTAAATTAATATATATTAATATTCAATTACATGTACATCATTTAGCATTTTCTGATACATGCATTTGTGGTGAATATTTTTTAATTACCTGCACAACTTTTCCCTTCAGTAACTAATTATCCAACCTCTTTCCGTGTTCACTTATCCTCTTTCGGTGTTCACTTAACCTCTTTGATTTCGTTTCATTTATTTTGTCTATTTCCAGTTTCTATTAACTTATATATCACTTCATTCATTTCCAATATTATGTATCACATCACCAAACCAGTCCGAGAGTCCACAAAATATATACCACATTTATAATTATTAGTATACTTTAATATCACTTCTACTTACCATAGTTATAATATTTATATATTACTTATACATAATTAATCAAGAATTGTGTACTTTAACATAATTTTCTATAAAAAAAAGCGTTAATTGTAAACCCAAGTACAAGACTCCCATTACTGAAAATAGGACTCCCGATCGGTAAACATGCGGTGTTGCCACGTTCTTCAGCACGGCTAGTACTAGAGTCGGCTGTGACACAACACTACTATTCCAACACGATGGCTACACATTTGTTCACGACCACGAGCGACCGTAGCCTGCGCTCTGATTGGTCAGTGTTTTTCGTTAATAATGCAAAAATGAGGCCTTAATCAACATTTTGCAAATGAAAAATGTTCAGAATCACCCCCTCACGGGTCTTGCACCACTTACAGGACATCTTGTACATACAAATTAAATTTACAATGAAACTTAGATAAATCACAAAGCGGCGCGTACCTATGTACTATTAGTTTATGGTGATTACGAATGTTACGAAAAAATTATACACGGATTAAGTGCAGTTAATTAAAACGCATATATTAAGAAACTTATTATTAGGATTGTGATTTTATTCTTCGATGATAATTAATATCTAATTAAATATATCTAAAGCTATTAAAGACAAAGATCATATTTTTCTATTGAACAGTTTAATAACATATGTGATACGAATAAAATTAATGAGCGTGATCACAGTTTCGTTAGATTAATTAATAAGATGTTTAAATCGAACCAAGAGCCTGACATACCTGCAGCACTGGGATTATTGTTGCACTTGACAAACGATGAACTCAAAGAATTACTAAATAATGACGGGAAGTTTGAAGAGATCTTGAAAGATGTGAAACAGGTGATTAAACATTTTATTATTGCAATTTGTTGTTCCGTTTATGCAGAACTGTATGTAATCGAAATATTTTTTTTTCAATAGTTTAAAGATTTAGAAACGGAAAAAGATGTGTTGATGGCAAGCAACAGATCGCTGGCGGAGTTTAATCTATCAAAACAGCCAGAATTACAAGAGAGCAAGCAAATGTTGAAAGACTTAAGTGAAACAGGAAATAGACTATGCACGAGTGTGAAAGAAAAATTAGATGAATTAAGTATGCTTTCGTCTTTATTATATTTGGTAACTTTGAAGTGTACAATGAAATCAATAATATTTACTATAATCAACATAATTTAATCCTTTCACGTGTATGTTGTTTTCGGCAATGCATATAGTTTTAGAATATACTTTATTTAGTAAGGTAAAAAACTTTTTATTGTATATGTATGTTCAATTACCTACTTTGGTACGTATATTATAAAGGAATCTTTGCTATTCTATCTATCTGTATATCTATGCTCATACACTTGAAGAGGATGATCATTTCTATTATAAAAATTGATATTATTTCTCTAATGTGCTTGTAGAAGATAAATCTGGAGAAATGACAGTCGGTACTGCGTTAGATTTGCTTCAAGCTGCAGCAGCCGAGATTGAACAAGAATCTGAGGTATAATAACTATAATGTTATGTTAAAGCTGATAAATGTAATAAAATTTCTTGCATGTACAGACTATAGCAGAGAAATTTTTGGCTGGGGACATGGAAGTCGATGAATTTCTAGAGCAGTTCTTAACACGAAGAAAATTGATGCATCTACGTAAAGTTAAAGTTGATAAATTAAGAGAGTTAATAAAACAATCGCATTTTGCAACTGGTGGTCCTGGTTATCCAATTTCTACCAATTTTCCTGGTATGGCACCTTCCATCCCTTATCCAACCGGACCTGTTTCAATGCCAATGCCTGTACCATCAGGACTACCATACCGTAGACCTTATTAAATAACATTTGCTAAAGAAGTATATTGAGTAAAAAATATAGTTCAGTGTTTAAATTCAGAAATTTCAAATATTAAGTAAGCTTGATTAAGCTTAATTTTAAATTAGATAATAATGTCACGAGTAATGTATACGATAAACTATATTAAATATAGAAGATTTGATTGAAATATAACTTGTATTAAATAGTTTACAGTGAATGTATCCAATTTTGTAATATTAATATGATATATCAATATAAATATTGTTTGATATAATAAATAATTTAAAACATATTCAAGAGGGCATATGTATCTTTAAATCAGTAGAACTTAATTCACAGATAAATAGTTTAACACAAAAGCAACTATGTATTTTCAATACCAATATTAACATTTAGTGGCCAAATCACTTTAGCGTTTTAACTTTCCATGTTTTCCCAGTTAGAAGTGCCTCTAAACTAAATTCGACTTGCAATAAGTCATTCGATAGCTTGTCAAGAAAAACCAATCTGTATCAAGTTTTAACCCTGTAACTCGACTGGGAGGGTAGTTACAGCGAAAGGAGAAAAATAATGGGTTTGCTCAATTCTCCCATTTTAGGGCATAGAAAATTTTAGAAAAAACCTGAGACATTTCAGTTAAGGTGGCATATATTATAAATTTTTTAGATTTTTAAATTTGAAACTATCAAATGACCTCTTACAAGTTCAACTTGGTTTTAGGGGCACTTTTTACCCCCTTATCCTTTATTATTTTTTTCATAAAGTGCATTTTGATTTAAGTTAATATTAGCTTCAAGTTGAAGTAAAAGATTAATAGTTAACATATGTATTATAATAAGTTAACATAAGTATAACTGCCAGTCAGATTTGAAGAAAAAAACAATTTCTGCTGCTGGTGAAGTGGCTTATGGTATTCGATTTTATATTTGAATGGATTAAGTATCAGTGATTTGTATAAAAAGTGAAAACGTTGCACATACAATTGTTTTTAAGTAAGGATAAATAAAATGCTATAAATATCACACAAATTATATTTAATTCTAATATCGTACTATAATAATATATTGTGTTCCTAATTTAATTGATTTTGCTGCAGTTACAAAGCGAATTCAATTACGTCTCTATAATGTTATCTGTCTTTGCTCGAATCTGTCACAGATTTGTTACGTTGTATTTTCCAATTGTGAAACATTGCTGCCATAGCCAATAGCACAAATCCACCCACCATGATCGTAGCACCAACAGCGCTATCATCCTGTGCTTGCTTTTTCTCTTTTTCTTTTTTTTTTAATTCCATCTGACTCTCAAAGGTTTGTGTGTAATGTTCTTTTAACCATGTGTCAAAATTATATATTCTTCCCTTAGGATAATGAATGGTTTTATCGGCAGGATGTACCTTCTTTTCTTTAGTCGAATAAATTCTTCCGTGCTTAATCGAAATAGTTCTGTCATACTGTTTACGTGATTCATATTTACCAAGTACATTGTAGGCATGTGAAACTTCATGAAATTTCTGTTTTGCAGCCTCAGTTTTATTTCTGTCAGGGTGGTATTTTAATGTCAGATTATAATACGCAGTCTTTATTTCATTATGCGTAGCATTCTTTGATACTCCTAGTGTCTCATAATGAGTATTCCGTTTTGTACTTAGATTCACTTTTCTATGTAACCACGATATGGACTGTTTTAAAGGCTTTATGATAATTTTGTCATTCATATTCATTGTGAACAGTTCAAGGAGCATTTCAGTATTTGTATCGCAGTATCGGTTCTAATTTTTAATAATAAATAATTATATTAATATATTGCTGGCAATTGAAGTCCTATAATTCCGATCCGATTTCGTTAAAAAATACTTCACGTTCTTTTGAAGAACAAAGTTGATATAACTTGTGTCATAAGGATGGACATAATTCATATAGAACGCCAAAATATAAATACAAATTGTTACTAATAATGTATATGGTTAATATTAATCAACCGTCACTAGTCGTTGTCTAAATATGCACATCTGCATTTGTTATAATATAGTACATACAGTTCCATAAATTGAACTTATGTTTGCGATATTTACAAATGAATGATTTTTAAAATCATTCCTGGCGCTCATTTTATTATTTCCTCCGTAGTTCATAGTAAGTGTTACGTTGAAAATATTTTATATAACCTTACAATGTTGATATTTGACAAAAAAACATTGTAAGAGTTAAATGTCTTACAGTAAGACATTTAACGAGTGAATCAAAGAAAGTAGATGGAGCAGTAGTGTACGCAAATAACTCAACCCCCTATGACCGATTCACACTAGCGGTCACGGTACGGTTTGTTACGCTATCGCGTTAGCAGGCCTTAATATCTAGTAACATCGAATCAACGATCGACAATATATGTGTGCGGAAGGAGGAAGCGACGGGAAAAGAGAGTGTGGGGAAGGAGGAAGCGACGGGAAAAGAGAGGAAGGAGGAAGATTGCGTTTCGTCCTAGGCCTGCTAGTGGACTCATCAGTAATGCATCCTAGCAGGCCCTGCCTTAGACACTAGGATAGTAGGGAATTTGTCAGAGGTTGTATATATATCTTGGTGACTTATACAACCACTTTCGGGAGCCGGATCATCGTGCTCGTCCCCTAGTGACGTATGCGGGAAGTGTCCCTACATATGTAATTGTAACTATCGATAGCGATAATAACCTAGGAGCGAAATTCGAAGGCGGTTGAACATACGTGATAAATAAAGCTACATATTGTTTAAGTACCAGTCGTAGGTAGTCGAACAAAAGAAAAGTCAGAGCATTCGGATCTTAAGACACTTCGCTTGGCAGATTCTAAAGACTATTTTATTACAGAGCATAAAGAATTAACTAAGTCTGTGGAATCATGTGCGGCCCCCGGAGGTTGTCAGACCTCACAATATCCTATGCTGGTTCCCACATGTTCTACCGCCGGACCACAGCCTACTCTAGTACTAGCCGTGCTGAAGGTAAAAATGGCAACACCGCGGGAGTCCGGTTGTGATATATATATTTATTTACCTATCCCACCGGACTCCCAGACTCCCTCTACCGGATTCCCAGACTTCCAGGCTCCCTCTACCGGACTCTCAATTTCCCGCTTAGTTTTCAAATGTTTACACACCAATGTGTAGTCATCATTAGTAGGCTATTTAAAAAAATTTAAAAGGAAGTGCAATAATGTAGGGAAGTTTTATTTATTAACTATGTAAGTCTTAATCTTTGTGTATAAAATATTTATTTAATAAAAGCTATTGTGCTTTCAATATATTTCACTTTAGTATTAATTATTGAAAAACTAGATTATGTGGAAGTTTGATCATGTATAATACACAGTTCAGTTTAATAAAAGAATATTTAAATTATAATGTAAATGGAAGGCACATCCTTATGCAATAGGAGAAACTCTATCGAATGAATTTAGAAGAGAAGCGTCTACCATTCGGACCTCATCAGTCCCTCTTAATATAAACACTTTTGTATAAGCAGTTGCAGTCTATTCCAAAATATAATCTCAGAACTTATTCAATAGATAACACCAACATTAATTACATTTTAATAGTATCATAACTAATTTTTTACAAATTTATTTTTATTATATCACATACACAGTTTTTGAAAAATTTGTTTTACATAGTTCTTGTCACAAGTTTGGTACTATATTTATTAATTAATAATGCCACAGTGTTGTTATGTTCCTAATTATAAGGGAAGAATATTAATGATCTTCATGATCTTTCGGCTGACGTAAATGGATTTTCAGAAATTTTCGATACCATCCATGTGTGTTGTAGATGATTATGTTAAGATTTATATATCCGGTTATGGGTCCCATTCCGTCGCTAAAATATGAAATTGTAATATATGTAAATAATTAATAGGGGAGAATAAAGGTACAACGATAAGTAATGTACATTTTGATCACTTACGAAGAGCTGGTCTTTCCACTTCTACAGAAGAAGTAATAACCTTATTTACTCATATGTGTGCAATAGTGGAAGCCATAATAAATACTGCCAATTTGGAATCAGATTTTTTAAAATCTGAAAAGCATAAGCACATTTTATTTAAATTAATATATATTAATATTCAATTACATGTACATCATTTAGCATTTTCTGATACATGCATTTGTGGTGAATATTTTGTAATTACCTGCACAACTCTTCCCTTCAGTAACTAATTATCCAACCTCTTTCCGTGTTCATTTAGCCTCTTTTCGTGTTCACTTATCCTCTTTCGGTGTTCACTTAACCTCTTTGATTTCGTTTCATATATTTTGTCTATTTCCAGTTTCTATTAACTTATATATCACTTCATTCATTTCCAAATGTTGCGTTTTAGTTCAAAGATGATTCTATTTCGCTTCATACTTATATTTTCTTAAAACCACTGTAAAATATTTCCAATATTATGTATCACATCACCAAACCAGTCCGAGAGTCCACAAAATATATACCACATTTATAATTATTAGTATACTTTAATATCACTTCTACTTACCATAGTTATAATATTTATATATTACTTATACATAATTAATCAAGAATTGTGTACTTTAACATAATTTTCTATAAAAAAAAGCGTTAATTGTAAACCCAAGTACAAGACTCCCATTACTGAAAATAGGACTCCCGATCGGTAAACATGCGGTGTTGCCACGTTCTTCAGCACGGCTAGTACTAGAGTCGGCTGTGGCCGGACAAAGAAAACTCTCAATAATTAATAACTTTGTTTGCCAGTAATTATCAGGATGACTTATCCGCAGGCGATGAACAATTGTAAATTGTAATAATTTGGTTATTGATTACATGATTACATGTCAAATGCTTTTTTAATGATGCAATTAGTAAAGTATTACTACTATTTTATTAACTGCTATTTGAATTGAAAAATTCACGGGTTTCTTACCCAAATTGGCGGGTAGGAAAATAAGCTTTTCAAGGGAAACAACCACAGAAACAATTCATTAATAATGATTATACTTCAATAATAAAGTATCAACTTTATACTCAAATTAATTTGAATGTAACAAATATTTCAAATTCGAATAGCATCCTTTATTGCAATTTTAAACATGTATCTATATAATCAGACCAAGGTGGCCAACATATCGTCCATTGTCCTTGCTTAATACCAACATTACAACAAAAACTAGTTATAATAAAAATATAATTATACGGCAACTTCATCATCAACTTAACATACTGTCAACGAAACGTCGAAAATGTGGGAAAAGTGTACGAATAGCTATTATATTTTGTCGTGGTTATTATAACAATTAATCATGCAATCATGTGGCCGATGAGACACGAAATGATGACCCGCGATGAATGCAGAAAGTGTTTACGATGTTTGGGTAAGGTTATGTTAATAACTCTTTCGGTTAATAATTCTTTCCTCGCTTCAGTAATAATCAACATTTTTACAGTCGCAAAGTAATTACACGCATCGGAGATATGTATTTTGATTTTAAACCAAAGGTTATACATTGCATTAACCATCGCTTATGTTATTTGTATATATCAAATGGATATCCAACGAAACTTTAGTCAATTAGCATTATTATTTATGAATGTATTAGTATCTATTAGTGTTGTATGAAAATGTATCTATTTTTAATTAAATATAATCAGTATACCATAAACTGTTTTCTTATTTTTAGCGATATAGTTGCAGCCTTTTAGCACATATTATTGTTCAAAATAATTTGTTATGTGTATAAAAGCAATCATGTTATACGTTACTATTATCCTAGACCAGAAAATATATATTTATACGTACGAGTAGATTCGTTTAATTGAAAAGTAAACGTGAATAGTTAAATCAATCTTATTCAGTAAAAGTATGTTATTATTATTGACAATGACAATAACTAGTC
Source organism: Nomada ferruginata (assembly GCA_963583965.1). NCBI lineage: Eukaryota > Metazoa > Arthropoda > Insecta > Hymenoptera > Apidae > Nomada > Nomada ferruginata. The sequence goes on from OY757213.1 coordinate 31,542,596, forward strand.
GAAAACATCATTAAAATAACATAGAGGTATTTTCTTAAAACTTGTATTAGTAAATGGCATTACACTTACCGACACATTATTAATTTGAATACAAAAATATGAGCAGCCTAGCAAATAAGTTAAGAATTTAAAGACCAAAGAACTACAATAAAGCGATAACAGTATTTAAAAATATCAAAGGGCAAGCTTGAACCGTTATCTATTTTAATTTAATAGAAAATACTTGTTTTTACTATAATAAAAAGAAGATTAAATCAATGAGGAAATAATGATTCTGAAAATGTACAAGATTTCGAAAATTATCGAACTAGAAATTTGTATAGATTAAAAATCTTTTACTTTTAGATATTATATTGTTTATACATTGAAATTTATGTTTTTATGATTTAGAGTTGGAAGCTTATGGAAGTATGGTATCTGTATTGCGTGCCCAAGGTCCTTTTACTAATGAGAAACAAAAGCTACTACAAGAACTTGCTAAAGTTTTACATATTTCTAATGAAAGACATCGTGCAGAAGTGCGAAGAGCTGTCAATGATGAAAAACTTGCGACAATAGCAGAACAGTAAGCGATCGTTAACATAAAGTATACACTATATTTGTTTTATCAAAAGACATGTAAATATGAAAGCCCTGTACGGATCGCATTTACACTTTTGTAATTATATTTTCTATTGCATATTCTTGTAGCGGACATATGAACATGTTCAAAACACTACTGACTTGTGTAATGACTTTCATGCTATAAAGATATTAAGTTTCAAAGCCAGGTCTGGAAAAAGCTTGTTTTAGAACCATGTCTCGCCAAGCAACCTCTTCGTAGTATGCATCAAGAAAAGCCAATACCGGCAAACTCAACTTGGAAACGTAATATTTCTAGATTGGTTTATTTGAAAGTCACAAGTTAGCAGCGCTTTGAAAACATTCCAAGGTTGGCTGCAATATGCAATAAAGGGACATAGTTCCCATACAAAAATTGATAGGGCTCTTTTACCTCATCGTTGACATTGCGCAACATTCGTCTGAAACACTTTCTCGTAATGTCCATAGTTCTTAAGATATTTACACGTTTCCAGATAAAACGATCGCGATATATAATTATATTATTATTCTTCCTATTTGTGTTTCATCCATTATTCTATCACTAACTATTGCAACATAGATTGAATGGCCCAAATACTGGTACTGATTGGACTATTGAAGGTCGTCGTGCTATTCCACTTCTACCACGATTAAAGGCTAGATCTGCGTTCGCAACGTTGGCCAATAGCTTGTCCCTTGCAACAGCAGCAGCGAACAAGAGGAATCTTCCTGCTCACGAAAAAACAGAGGACGCAAAAGGTTTTAAGGAAATATATTTTCTTTTTTGGGAAATGTGTCGTTTTAGTCAATGCAACCAGCTTAGATCTTTAATAATAGTAATAGTTAACGTAATCATAATAATTGAGCAAGGTAAAATTGATTTCACGATGAGTCTGTTATTATAGACATTAGAAATGACTCTCCTGCAAGGATTAAAGTTCAAGAAAAGTCGTTTAACAATCATGAGACTTCGCCTAATGAAGATAGATTAAGAGATGAAAACGTTTTGTCTGAGGTAATTCAAATTACATGTTTATTATATCGTGAACAAATATTTTTAAGCTCCTCTAAGCTATTTTGTGTAATACGTTGTAGGTCACTGAGTCGGATAGGAATAAGGATGTAAATAATCAGAGTAATACGTCTGATATTAGTGAAAAATGTATTGTTTCTGAAAAACGCAGACCCTCCTCTCCTCTCTCTCCAGCACTTCCAAATAAGGTAATCAACAAAGTTTCAAATAATCATAAATTTAATGATTTCAATATTCTTAATCTGTATTAAAATGTGTAGGTTCTAGTGGTATCCTCAGGTTCAATAGGAAGTCTTAATCATGGAACTGCTGATAAAGGATCACAGGAGAATACAATTAATTTATCACGGATACATACAAATTCATTGCAACATCAAAATGTTACAATAATACCACTAAATATTAATTGCGAAGAAAGTGATACGGGTAATTGTTTTATCTAATCGTAAATTATAATAGATTACTCATAGAATTGTTACGATATCTATTTTACAAATTGTTCACGTTAACTACAGAAACAAAGGAATTAACAGTAGAAGAAAGTGCTGGTAACTGTTCTGTAATTCCATCTGGAAATGAGAATACAGTATTCCCGGGAACAAGTATTACAAAAACTAAAGGGAGGATAATCGCAACCCAAAATGAACTTAATAAAAAAGACGCACCAGCAATTCTGGTGCCTAATAATGTATCCAATGTGCCGTGTACAACTGGGAATAATTTACAGCCAGATGCACAAAACACATCGGCGCAAGATAGTTTAAGTACTGATCAATTTTTGTGAAAATATGTACGTAATGGACTGTGTCTTTTTTATTTATTCGCCTTAAACTGTATTGCTTGTAATAACAGATTCTAAGGTATCATCCATGCTTCATAATGTTCAAAAGATATCGAGTTCAGAAAATTCAAATTGTGTGGCAAGCAGCATGAAGCGCCTTGTGCCAGTAATACATCCTAATGTAAAACCTCCGGTAACAAAGACCATTACTTCGGGTAAGTGTTGCTACAATTCGATCATAGCGCAATTGAAACCATATACTTATTTAATTTAGACTATCCTCTTTTCCGACGATTTTAGGTAATTCACATCGACTAATGGCCGTGTGTCCTGTTACAACAGTATCTAATGGCCCTGGACCACCTCAGGCTAAACAAATAACTACGCTAACTTGTAAAAAATTGCCTACAACGCTCAACAATCAAACCACTGCCAAAATGGTAAACAATCTTTTTTACAATGATAAAAACAGACAACTTGAGTCTAACAATTGAATATTTACAATATTTTAGGGTGTTACTCTAAATTCTAATAAAACTGTAAATATATCACCTCACCCAGACACAAAGTTAGGATCTAAAACTAACATAATCGTTATACAAAAGGGTCAAGCCAAAGGTGTGACTCTTTCTCATGCCGGCAAGGTACGGTGACATTTAATTCGTATATTAACACGTTCACGAGGTCGCCGAATGCGGCAATATGTATTACTACAGTAGGCTCTATGTCCTAGATAGTGACTAGGGTAACTAGATAAAAGAATAGAAGAGCCGTGGTAGCTCGATTAGTTAGGACCTGGCCTCATAATCGAAGGATCTTCAGTTCGAATCTTACCACTGCCGATTTTAGCCTGCGCGTCTGTTCCGTATTTAGACACTATTATTACACAATGGTTCTGGTGGTTCAGAATCCACCTAAAACTAGATGGACAATCATTTCCAAATATCGCCCCATACCACACAATAGCCGCTAATGACATTGGTAGTGGATGCTACTTCAAAGACTCAATTAAAGTAAAGAAAGGAGATTCTAGATAGCATGGGCCATTTATTCTCAGTGTACTACCAATGGACACACGCTGCCTTATGTTAAAAGTTTCATATATCATTGGTGGAGCACGTCGTCGTGAACGTGTTAATAATTATAGCGTTTTATATTTGAAACGTAACAATAATACAATCCTGCTCACCTTAGGAAGTATTAGGAAAAGTAATAATGGGTGGAAAAAGTTTATGTGTTACGAGTCAACACAATGCCTCTATTAGTGTGCTACCACGTCATATTACACTGAATAATGGAGATCAAGCAGTAACTATGTTATCGACAACAAACTCATCTCAAACGGAATCTGTAACATCCAACATAAAGGTAATGCCATTGCATTTGATATATTTTCAAATTATTGTATTGCAATAATTTGTATTATTAAAATTTTTATTGTTCATCGTATTTCTTTAGCGATAAATTTGGATTTACTATACGATCAAATACGTAAATAGTACAATAGTTTTCAATAATCATAAAATCAACTGTTCAAAATCATTTCAGTTAAAAGGAGAATATATAAAACTTACGTTTTTCAGTCTGGTAATACCATTATGTTAAATCTGAGGCAGGATGTTTTGGAAAAAAGTAAAGCACTCTCTAATCTCCTTGAATCATCTAATGTTCTTACCGCTAAATCTAAGACTGTGATACAAAACGCGAATGTTCGTCTTTCGAAGGAACCAAGTAACAGTGATTTACATGTACAGGATAAAAATCTAGTTGTAGAAAGCGATGCTGTAATTACTACCGTTAAAGATGAGAAACACAGGTCAGTTTGAAATTATCGAAACGTACTACGAAATTGTTGTGTTAAAAAGCGCATGTAACACAGACAACTAACTTTATAATTACTTTAAACATTTTTTGTAAATTGTTCATTGTAAATTAATAACATGTTTTATGTGCAAAATATTTTGCAAACTGAAATATATCCGAAAAAACATAAGTTTCTCGATTAGAAATTAAACACTGTTCGTAAATATCTTATAATCTTGAACGAGTACAGTTCCAACTCATGCATGACAATTTGAAATATTTCCCTCATGATAGTTCCACAAAAAACGAAAATAATAAAAAAAAAGGAGAGTTTTTTTCATTTCTTGTTACAATATCTCTTGTTTCATTTTACACTTATTTCACGAAGCGTTCGTCATATTTTTTGTCGTTTCTCCTCCCATTAATATATATTTTTCTCTTTAAGGCAAGTAAATTTTTATTTAACGAATTCTACGGATTCTATGAGAAATTTGAAAAGAGAGAAATACTTTAATATTCGAATTGCAATCTAAATACATAAGGTAAATTAATGAAATCCTACTTAATGTCTTCTGTTATTTAGTATTATTTTTATTTTTCGTTTTATAACATTATGTAGTATCGTTTACACTCTTTTTTATAATTTAAAGGATTTGTGTGAGTTACTGTACTGCTTAAATTATTATCAACAGTTACAGTTTTTACATGCGATCGTATAAATAATTTCTTTTGAATTTACCACATATATCCAACACAGAGTACATATTTCAAATCAACAATAATAAAATAACATACAAGTCGAATTGTAATCATTCATTTTAAAAACATTGACTACTCAATACTAGATCCTATTAGTACTTGGAATTATAATGAGCTGTAAAAATAAGTTTTACGATATGCATTACTGAAGTAAAAGAAAGAATCTAGCAAAAAAGGACTGAGTATGTACATATACTGTATAAGTAATAAATAATCCCCGTGTATTTACGCTTAGTAGCTTCTACTCTTTTTTTTCTTTGTAAAGTATAGTTTGCATTCATTAGTTGAATACTTTATAAAATAGATACTTATTTAACACAAGGTATGTACGATACGACTGATTAGAACAATTATATTTAAATATGATTTACATTTAACACATGCCAAATTTATATCTACAGACAATCAAACATTTAATGACACAGACTTATAGATGTTAACAGTATGTTATTGAATCTTTGTGCAATCACACTATACGTGCTATATGAATTTCCAAAGCAATAATCGGTTTTATAAGTAGGAGGTACTGTCATTATAATGCATCATACTATTACACCATCTGATACTTGGTTGAAATTATAAAAGTAGTAAATGCATAAAAGAACGATCTCAGAAATAAATACATTGGCATCGTGCAAATAGTAATAAACTGTATGTTTTTCAATTCATGTCTTATATGCCTCCTATCACACACATTAATACATACAACTAATTTTGTATATGTTAATGTCACCTCTTATCGAAGAAATTCAATGTAATCCGACTTTGGACGAAATGTTAGTATCTTATTTAATGTAGAATCTTCACTACCATAAGAAAAATTGACTATGCATATCTTGTCTCATTGCAGCCAAAAGAATCATGCAACACAATTTTGTACATACGTGTATATGCTAAATAGGAGTTTCTAATTCTGACACTTGCTCATTCTTTGTATCATTCAATTATATGTAAGATAAAAATAGAATACTGTACAGGCACGGTACTAATAAGCAAACTTACGAATTAAGGCTGTTTTTTATAAGCGCTGAAATAGTTGTACTCCCCCTACTCGATTAAGTTTTTAGATTAGCGTGATGTATCGAAATAGGAAGGCAAAATAATTACAAAGATGTAAATATTCGCACCTCGATATAAAACAAATCTTTACTTCTATAAAAGAAATCTGTAAATTTAAAAGGATACTGACAAACTTCTAAAAATTAACCGCCTACAATAAGTCACTCAAAAGATGTTCAGTTAGCAATTGTAGTCTGATAAATAATTTGAAACTCAACTGTTGTATCACTAAAAATAGTATTCCATTTATTTGTGGATCAATAGAACGAACAGAGAGTATGTTTATAATCAGTGAAATATATTGACAAAATTTTCAACAGAGCAACTGAAATGTATATTAAAAATTTATATTGATAACTAGCTATTCGTGTTTTATTCTCTGTAAATAATTGCTTGATACAAATTAAATCTATCAATTAAGAAACATTGCCGTGTTGATCTCTCAATTTATTGTCATCTACGCGCATGATACTTTTTAATACTGGATCGACTTCCATAATATGTTAGTATCGTAAAATTATTCGAGAAAGGCGATTCCATTTTTTCGACCACATTTTTTACATTAGTCTTGCAGTTTTATTTTTGAATTGATTTTCATATTGTCTTATACAATCCAATTATGACCCATCGTATAATACATGTACATATTGAAGTTGATCTTAACATTATAAAAGAGACCTTTATTATCGTCAATTACAGTATTTTAGTGTATTAGAAATTATTAATATGGACGAGGAGGTGGTCCACCGCGCATCATGCCAGGAGGTGGACCTCTCATTCCTGGTGGTCCCATTGGTGGACCTCCGCGCCCCATAGGTGGCATTCCTGGGGGCATACCTATAATCAAATTTCAATTAATTCATATAAACAATATATTGCAACAAATTTCTTATATAGAATAAGAATTTAATACATTCCTAGCAGCTAAAGAAAATCTATAACATCTTACCCATCATGCCTGGTGGTGGACCCATCATTCCAGGTGGAGGACCACCAACTGGCATACGTGGAGGACCACCTGGATGCATTTGTGGTGGTGCAGAAACTTGACCTCTGCCCCCTGGTGTCATTATCTGTTGCGATGGGCCACCAACACCCCTTACAGGCCCTTGTAAACCAGCTGGCACACCAGCAACATTTGCAGGCATACCACGACCGGCTGCGCGTCCCATACCGGGCCCGGGTGCGGCACCAGGAATTGGTACTCTAGGCAGCCCTTCTTCAGGAGGTGGAGGTCCTTCCACAGTTAAGGAAACAATGTTTTCTCCCCTCAAGAGTACAAAGCCTAATACACGTTTGTCTTCCCTTTCTGGTTGCTTTGTATTCTTTGGTTTAATTTTACGGAACTCTTCACAATCGCCGAGTATAAGGTTCATATGCTTATCGAAGGCTTTAAACGTGCCTATGAACGTCCTAGAATCTTGCAAAATGATTCTAACTCTGTAATTGATATGCTGTAGCATCTTATTATTTTTACCGATCGTCTGAAAACAAAATAAACAAGACTTATTTAACTTGAATAAAAGTATATATAGATATATTCCTGAAAGTTAAGAAATGTGAATTTCACCCTCATCACTCGCAAGAATATTATAACAAGTTTGCCAGCTAACTCAAGATAAGTGCTATGAATGGAATAAAATGTTGGCTTTTGTTTGGTAGTGTTTGTGCAGGTCGGAGTGGGACGTTGTCTTGGATTCGACAGTGTTACTGCTGGTTAGAGTGATAAGGGTTAAGTCACAATAAAGAAACAGTATTGCGAATAGGAAAAATTGGGGCACAATATTCTTCCCCGTGTAAAAGTATGAGGTTGCTGAACTGAAATTACTATTTTAATAAAAAAAATGAGTTTGAAAAACTTCCGATTCGATTAACATTTATAACACCTTGATTAAGAATCACATAAGGTTATGATATCAATCCTTTAATCATTTCGAGCGTATTTGTATACTATCATTTTGTTCTTACCATATTGATTGCCCTTTTTTTCTCAAACTAGAGAAAATTAAAGATAACTGATTATGTACAAGCTATTTCGTGAATAACTATCAGCAACAAAAAATGAGCGCTAGCCGGCTATGCTAGACGAGGTTGTTTGCTCCAATAACATAACCTTTTTTATAGGATTATGTGTAGATGGTGCTACTGTACACCGTTTAATGAAAACAACATCTATATTTTCAGATTGCGACGTTTTCTGTTTATTATTCATTATTTAAAGAAAAATACATTTTGTTGTTCTAATAGTGTGAATAATGAAAAAGATTTTATTAAATTAATTCTACACCTAAATAGCAGAATCTGTTAACTTGTGTTAAAATATTTGCGCGTTTCTTGCGAATCTTCGTTGCAATGTATCGTTTTAGTTTCATAGTGTTTTACAATTATTTTCCATCTTAGCGTTGTATTTGAGCCATCAGCATTCGCAACGCTTTCAGATAATCTTTTACGTTCGTTTGTAAAAGATAGATGATTACAGTTTAATTCATTATTCAATTCATTATAGCCGTGTACATTAATTTGATTCGCATCAATAATTGACGACACCCGATCTTTAGAATTATCGATAATGTTTTGGACAGATTGAACGATAGGTTCCTTATATTTAGCAACATAACTATCTTCAAGATTGTCTAATGGCGTATTTTGTATTTGATTCACATAACAAACATTTTGTTCGTTTTTCACTTTACTTCCAGACGAAGTTACTATTTCGAACTCTGAAACGGTAATTGCAATTGTTTTCAAATCATTATGCAAGCAAGTGCTATGTGAAAAAAGGCAGAACTATAATATTTAGGCCTAATGGGGTGTATGGCACCTCATTAGAAAGATTATGGGCAAAGATGTTCATCAAGGATGGCTACTGGTACCGCAAACGTCCCGTACCATCTACACATTGTAATCTATATTTCCTAGACGGAACATTTGCGAAAGCAGTGAACACCTTTGGTAGTTCCTTCTATTCGTAATCTCTCCAACGGTGTGCCATATACACGTAGTTGGCGTAAGTAGGTCTAAATACCATAATGCAGCCTAAACAATAAACCTTTTATCTTCAAAATTGGTTCTTGAAGTGAAGTTTGCGATTTAAATACCGTCAGCTTCTGATTTTCGTTATTATTCATTAAAAATTTGTTGGCGAAAATGTTCGTAGACGAACTCCCATTCTTCTTTACATTCAAGGGGCAAGGATCCTTCGGTGATCTTTCATTTTCTTTTAAGTCTGGATGCAAACTACTCATAGTATTCATTAATTCAATTATTCTAGAGTGGTAATCGTCGGGCAGTGTTCGTTTTCTGTTTCTTTCATTCAATACAGTTGCCTTTATATCAGAGGGCAAAGATTTGTTAGGAATATCCAGGGGTATCATATTTAGATTCAATCTATCAGAACAATATAACAGAGATTGAGTTTCTGATACAGTAGAATACATGTTGTTTACTTTTCTTAATGATTCCCGACAATCGCTAACTTCTTTACTAGAGTTGTCATTATCTCTAGCAGAATCAACTTCTTTACTGGTATTACTAGATTCACCGGTAGGGTCATTTTCACTTGATAAGGCCATCCCTTGTATCGAAACGATGAGAAACGGTACACGTTGTACGACAAGTTTCTCAACCACGTAATCAAATTCTTTGGCATCGTGGTCTACAGTAACCGCCACCGTTGCTTTCTTACGTCTAACTCTGAAGCAACTTGAAAATAATTGCAAACAGCTGGGTTTAGTGTCAGATTCAAAACTGGTTCTCGATGAATCAGACGGTGGTATTTCGTGCGAAGTAAAGGAGGGTTGTAATTTGTCATTCATTTCAAAGATGAACTTAAATGTTTTGGAAAAAATCTAATATTTCAAAGATATATTTATTATCATTTAATGTAATACGATTAGGTCTATGGTTGAGGATATTCGTAATTTTCAATTCTTCGTTGCCGCGACATGTTTGTGTCGCGGTTTATTTCATTCAAAACAAGAGCAACACTTTGTTGTAAATTAATGAAAAACGTATGGTATGTTTTATCACAATTATAATTTCGTACGCATTTGTCGCCCTTATGCTTGCCGAATTTCCTATTTGAACCAGAAGTTCATTTTGTACTGAATAAATTTATTGTCTTAAATTGATAATAATTGCTACTGAATAATTTGTCGATGTACTCGTACAGTCTTCCCGTTGATAGATGGCAGTTTCATCGGTTCGAGAACGTACATGCACATAAATATTATACCAATGGTCGCGTGTGTTTGATAACAATGTCAAGTTTGGGTTAGGTTAAGTAAAACTGGATATTTAGAGTGTAGTTAGATTTCTGAGTGCTGCAAAACTATATAAAAGAATAGTTTCACAAATTTGTGCAAAGGACTTAAAATGGCAGCAGTAAAAGCAAATACTTCAACTTCTCCCTCCGTCGACCTAAGCTCATATCGTGATCAACATTTTAAGGTTAGTCAGCAACGAAATTTTGAAACTATGCGATGCCCTTTTTTTTATTACTTGAAAGACGCTGCATATCCGTTCTGTATATACAAACGCCAAATAATAATATAATATAAAATATATAACTTAAAGTTCTCGTTTCGAATTATTTGTTATAATAATTGTAGTTCCAATAATATTTGACTACATAGTACTATTCGTTGTAACGTTATAGTAGAAACTCTAGTATCCAAAATAATATAGAGACATGCCGGTTTGGATAAAGGAATTTTCAGATTCTAGAATACGCGTATTTTTTCGTCATTATATGTTATATATTTCACATATAATATAAATTACATGTTTTTTTAATTATGTATGGATTCCATACCTTTCTTTCTGCTAAATCACATGAACTTTTTACTGCATTAAGTTGCGTTAACTTCGTAGCGCAGGAATAAGAAAGATATGACATTGTAGGAAATATATATATATATATAATATATATGCATTATGCCACAGTTTGGTTTGCTAGTAGGGGACACTGATTAATGATTTATGATTTTAGGGTTCAAGGGCCGAGCAGGACAGGCTTTTAAAAAATTCCACAACATTGTACATTGGAAATCTGTCCTTTTACACAACGGAAGAACAAATATATGAATTATTTTCAAAATGTGGTGATATTAGAAGAATTATAATGGGATTAGATAAATACAAGAAGACCCCATGCGGCTTTTGCTTCGTTGAATATTATCAAAGAGCTGACGCAGAACAATGTATGCGATATGTCAATGGAACACGCTTAGACGACAGAATAATCAGGACTGATTGGGATGCTGGCTTTATTGAAGGCAGACAATATGGAAGAGGAAAAACTGGTGGACAAGTGTGTAACATTATTCTTTCTGTTAATATGACTATTGATTGTATAGCACAGTGGTGGCCAAACATTGTCATGATAGAAGCCATTAATGCCCATCAGAAATATTTGAGAGCTGCATCCTCGCGAGGAACAATATTACAAAACATTTGTGTGCGTGGGTGTATGTGTGTCATTGTTTGTTTGTACATTTTTTAAATTGATCTTTGTAAAAAGAAATTGTAAAAAGTCATAAAGTAGTGGGTGTCACAGTAGAGATCTAGGAGAGCCATATGCGGCTTGTGGGCTGCAGTTTGGCCACTGTGGGTATAGCGTATTATTATTATCATTATTATTATTATTATTATACAGTACTGGAAAAATTGGTTTGCAGCATTTGTAAACTAGTGAAGAATTGTCGAATTTCAATGTCTCATAACTATGTTAAAATTCATTCAAATGTGTTTCAACTGATAGCAAATTAAAGACTAAACCTTCTGTTATCTAATTCTTTTGTTTGAATTGATTTAAGTCGGTGTCTAAAGGGTAAAGTTTTCTCTCAAGGAGTAGGTTGCAAAACTGTACAAATCTCTTCATGTTTAGCATGTGTTGTATCCTGCAGGCAATATTGGCTTGGCAATTTTGGTGTACAGTGTTAGAAACTGTAATCCTTCGAAATGATTGAAACTGCAACTGAAAAGCATGTTTTTTGATGAAATTATAACCATTTAAAGACATACCTGCATTCATTTTTCCAACGTGTATTCTGTAGTACTTTAAGATTCACTAACTATAGCATAATAAATTTCTTCTTATAGGTAAGAGATGAATACAGATCGGACTTTGATAGTGGCCGAGGGGGCTATGGTAAAATAATACAACAGAAAGTAACTCCTGTATCTGAAGGAATTTTTGGACGTTGAAACTTTACAATTACGACTGTTTTTCTGTATTGAAGTTTGTATGTATAAGAAAATTACAAGAGTATTTAATTACTTGCGTTTATTGTGACGGATATACATATATGATGAAGGGAAATAATTTTAAAACATAAGAGAATTATTTATAAAAAAATAATTAGACAAATAATGACAAAGTTTATTTTCAAGTTGATTTCAATTAACAACAGTCTGTTCTTTTTTTCACAATAAAGAGGTTCATTTCAGTAAAAAATATTTCGTAAATATATTTCTCGTAATACAAATGTGTTGAATAAATAAAATTGGTGAAGTTAATTTCTTTTTATTAACACTATTATATAATATCGATGTACAATGAGATACTCTTAATAGTGTAATAAGCACTAATATATTTACAAAAGTTTGTTCACGTTGTTCTTCGTTGTTATTGAATCAATTCTTAAATATTGTGTATATTCAAAGGGTCTAGGAAAATGTATGGTCTTTAGAAGGGTATATATTTTCTTAGACGTTGAAATTATAAGTCAATCTCCTTACTAATTAATTATAATAACTTAATGCTCAAAATGAGCAACAAAGTTTACTCGATGGTTTTCGCAGCACAGCCCGAATTGCTTCCATAAAAACTTCTTCCAAATTTTCGCGCTTCAGAGCAGAACACTCAACATATTTATAAGCTTTCACTTTCTTTTTCATCTTTTTGCATTCCTTAAGCGTAATCGTATCAACATTTTCCGTATTTCTAAGGTCTCCTTTGGTGCCTTAAAAAAAAAAGCGGAAGTGAAACACCTTGCAATATTACAAGTTTAAACTGATAAAATACACTTTGTATTGTATCGCTACTAATATACATAAAATAACGTCTGGTTAAAGTTTTCGTGATAAGTTATAAATAATGAAAGATATTTACCAACAAGAACTATAGGTGTGTTTGGACAGTGATGTTTAATTTCTGGATGCCACTTATTCGCTACATTATCGTAAGAAGTACGAGAATTCACTGAAAAACAGATCAAGAAGCAGTCAGTCTGGAAATAAAAAGAAATTATTAATATTATTAACAATTACTACACTAAAAGCACGAGCAAAAGAAAATTGTTAAATAAAAGTCATACATACATTTGGATAAGATAAAGGCCTGATTCGTTCATAATCTTCTTGACCAGCAGTGTCCCATAAAGTCATATCAAATTCCTGCCCATCTACGTATATCGTTCCTGCATAGTTATCAAAGCTAACAACAAATTATATACACATATATCATTTTCTGTTTAAAATAAACAATAAATTTAGTCAACAAATGAATAATAAATTTTTGTACGCCTTTGATTTATTTTTATTTAGTTTATCAAAATTATAATTTAAGGTCAATAAATTTCGCGCGTCTTTAATGAAAATAAATTGTAGAATTTGTAATATCAGCACTTACACAGTAGGCACATATTCTGAAGGGAATTCATTTGTTGTGTATGTGATCAGCATACACGTTTTACCAACGGTGCCATCGCCTATAGTTGTCACTTTTATTGGCCTATACCGCGAGACACTTTTTTTATGTTCTGCAAAACAAAGAAATATCATACATTTTTGGATGCAATATATTTTTCAAGGTTCCAGTTGATTAAAAGTTCGTTGCATATTTATTTGATTTGTTTCTGCTACGTGCTTTATTCAAATTAAGAGTAGCAAACATTCAACACGAGTTTATAGGAGAAAGAAAAACAATTAAATTCTATAATCCGCGCATTGAAGAAAAAACCAAGGAAAGTAGTTTGCAAGCTTGCTGCCTTTTTTGTTGAAAAAGAAAAGCAAGCATCCGCTAAGCGACACCAAGGCTACCTTTGTCATTGTTTGCTGTATCGCATATTAATTGAATTTACAAGTTGTTACGTTTTCTGTACGACAACCACATTAATGTCACTTAAAGATGTCACAAGAAGTCTTGGCACATTTAAAAATAACATGTGGTAAAAGGAAAATAGTTTCATCGTGTAATACAAAATGCTACGTGCATATATCTTTTCGTGTTTCCAGACAAATTGCACATTCATAATATATTACAAAATTTCAAGATACATATATACGCAAACTATACGTAATAACAGGAATCTTTAATTAATTTAATATTGTGGTACGTTTGTTGTTAATAATTAAGCTTTTTCATAAATTGTAAATAAATTGTAAATAAATGGATATAGAATGCAATTTACAACAGTGGCTCAATATTAACAGTAGTATTTTTCCAATAAAAATTTTCCAAGTCTGTTGCCTCCTACGTGATTATATTGCACGAGCCTGTATGTACTATGTACAGTTGTAGTTTGTCCTATTCTGTAACGCATCCACTGAATCACATATGCTGCGTCCGTGCGTTTTCGAAGTGCATACCTTTGCCGCTGTATATCTTGAATCATCAATGTTTTCCCTTTTCTTACGCACTACATGATTCTATTCATAATTCTTTTCATTCTTACAATACACACACTGCCGGCTAAAGATTTGGAATCACCAGGCATTTTCCAAGTTATACAGAAATTTTCAGAACATGTCGAAACAAAGTTATTTACTATCAGTGTCTGTCATATTAATTTCGAATCATTGAATCGATAACAAGCCGTTCAATATTTGTACAACTGAGCAAGTGTTCCCATACTTTTGGCCGACGGTGCACTTAATTGTATTTATTTATCAGTAATTCAACGTTTGGGAAATATCCTCAACAATTTCCTTCGGGTTTTGTGCAGCCGTAAATCGGTAATACGTCTGCATTTAACTCTTCAAATCTCTCAGCACGAAGTTCATTTTTAATTATGTAGTTCCTAGTTTGAAATTTCTTAATTCATCTTTAATATTGGCTTACACTAATATTTTGTTTATATACCTCTAATATGTGCTTCGCCGCTGCAGCTGCATTAATAATTTTATTAAACTCATTTATCATAACATGCCGGATATGCCTTTTAGTCACGTTCATTTTAAACGTTTGCAATAACTGCAATATTTGATCTATACTTGTTAATAATATAGACAGCAAACAGATAAGGGATGATCATGACGGGACCCATTGTTTTAAATTTAGCTTTCAAGAAAATTATATTATCTTTACGGGATGACCCAATATTCAGTTTCCTATATACCGAAAAATTGCGAGACACATATCTTCGAACAATCTGAATAGGTATTGCATATACATATGTACATATACAATGTATATTAAATTTTCGAAAAATTTAATTTAAATGAACTTTATAACTCGTGTATTCATATAATCATCACCTTACTTAATTCCAAAAATATCATTCGCTATTAGAATTGAACAAACAATATAGTAACATATGTTGTATATAAACCATTATGATTAATTTCGTGAAAATAATTTTGTTTAAGTGATTGGACGTGGATTCCTTCGCTTCACTGTTTCTAAATAAATGTGACACAATTTCTTCTGTTTCGATTATTATATTACCGGAACATTTTTCACCACTTGTTAATTATTGCAACATTATTTTTTAAATATCATTCGAAATATATGAATCGTCCACAATTTGTCATAATTAACTATGTATTCAGTTACGTTGACGCAAAAATGCTCAAAATTCAGGCAATGTATTTTGCTTATTATTTACCCTTATTATTATTGCACATCGCGTATTGGTAAATCAAATGTCCCCGAATCGAATGTAGTTAGTTCTCAGCTTCCCGTTCAATTTGACGGCGTTTCTTATCAGCAGTCAGCGGCACTGGTTATCTCTTTGTCATCCGGTCAATTCCATTATCCGCTACATTATTTGGCTGTAGAGAAATGAGAAAAATTGATACCATTACGATAATTTATATCAATAAGACTTGTTGATATGCGTACGTTGATCTTAGATCTACAATTCTCGCAAAAAGCAAATAAAAATAGTGGCAACTAAACATTACACAAACACTTTACATTTTGTATTATGCATACAATCGCTCAGAAAAATCGATATAAGTTAAACTTAACATATTATACCAAAAGTCACCAGGCGGGGCGAAAACTCACTTTCTCATGTGAAAAAATCGTATCATTAGCTTTCTATAATTTTTTGATTGCTTTTACCTTTCAAAAATAAAGTATAACTCAAAAGATTTATGATAAATACAGGAATGCGGCATATTCGTGAAACCATTTTAAAGAAATCGTTTTCCAAAGCGCCTTATGTCTAGGTTTGATTTAATGAATAATTTACAAATCAAAATTAGTGTTTCGATTTATTTTTACAAAATGTGCAGGCGAAAGAAATCGCAAAGTGTCTTTTTTGCCCACCCATTTCTATACGTGATTCACAATTTCTGAAATTCTATGAATATTAAATATTGCGAATTTTTTTGTAACACATATTTTTAGGAGAGAAAAATACAGGGATGAATATTAAGTAAATAAAAGTAAATGAAATTGCAAATTAAGGCTACTGTTTTTTAAAGCAAAGGTTTCAAATGAATGTATTTTAACAGTATGGTATTATGAACGGTACACTAATATTTCAAAGTACATAATCGTCCTTCATATCAATGCGGTTAAAATGGTGACCACATAATAGTACTTTCCGTCTGATTCACTGCATCACGACGACGACGGTGGACAATTGTTTAATTGAAACGATAGAATTATGTTTCCTAATTTATGAAAGCAGTCGACCCCATGAAACTGAGATCACCACACTTTCCTGTCCATTATATCAGTACACTACGCCTTTTTGCAAAAAGTAGTATGCAATCCTGAGTGTGCGTTTCTATAATTTTTATCATTCCTTTATTAGATTGTAGAACAATTACAATTTTAGTAAGAACCAGTACTTAAAATAAAAATACGCAAAAAAATTGTGGAATAAAAATAATTATCCTTTCAAAATTTAATTTTATCACAATGGAAAATGAAAGGATTCAAATACATATAGGTACATATTAACAGAATAAGAAAATTGTACTGGAATGATTACAATTTTGTATTGAGGAAAGTGGAACAGTCTAAGAACCTTTATTAGTGTAAATTACTCGGATGATATTTTGGTTCAATTAAAATTTATAAGCCAGGGGATTGCAATTGTAAACAGTTGGCCAGTTACGAGATCAATAAAACCAATAGTAAGTAAATAGTAACATTTAGAACAACGCACGGTGTTCTGTTAAAAAGAAGAACAATGAAAATTCGTTGCACAATTACAAATATTGTCCAGTAACTATTTTGGTAGCAGTACTTACTAAAACGAAAGAACAGTATTAACAAAAATGTGTAAGCATGAAATAGTGAGATTTTAATTATTACTTTGGTAAGAACTGGTAGAAGAAGAAAATTACAGTGAAACAAAAAGGTGGGTAGCACGCGTAGGTAGATTGAGGGTGTGCCTTTAACACACGACGCATCAAATAATTCTAACCACGCCCTTCCTTCCGCATTCCGCTTATCATCCCATTAATTTTTGGAAACTAATGTAATAAAATTTCTTATCAGATCGAGTTTAGGATAGAAATTGTTCGTCGGTGCATAACTTTTCGAATGTAAGAAAAATTGGATAATCATTTTATTAAAAATATAGGTAGCGAGGTAAGCTGTAACTTGTTAGTGGTCAATTTCGGGTCATCGATATGACAATTCAATGTATTTCATTGTAAGGAACATGTATTATATGACAAATAGTTGATTCTAAGATTTTCAATTCAACTTATTTTAATATAGTTTATAATTTCATAAAGCTGCTTCTAAGAAATACAATTAATTCATATGCTTTAGTAGAGTAAAGAAGAAGGTATGATTGTAAATAAATATTGGAACAAATATTTTCCAAAGCTATCAAGTTTTCTTTTAGACGTGATTTCTCTACAGAATTTTCCGCCTCTAAATTCTTCATTATCGTAACGCTTTAAACGATACAAACTTTCCAATATTTAGTAATAAAGTCACAAGAATTGTGATATTTTTATTTGTGAAGTATACGTCGCGAACCAATGATCCACAATTTATTTACCTTTCTCCCGCGCAATGAGGTAAGACTTTTATGTAAATGGGTTACAGACACGTGAACAAAGTAGCGATGACATAATCTGGTTGTTTGTGAAGCTACATATACGTTCGTGTTAAGACCTTCAGAAGTGCGTGATTAAAAACTACAAAACATCGTTTTCCACGCAATTCGGTCGTTTTATACTACCATTTACTTACGTAAAAAAATGCATTTGAGTAATAACACATGTTCAGAATCTACAATTATCTTTTTGAAATTATGTAATCGAAAATGAATAATATTTCTTGTTCGTTGACACTTCCCTTTATTAAGAAAATTTCGAAAGATAATTAATTGATATAAATCGGGAAAAATTATAATTCGAAAGAATAAATAAAAAGATATATTCATATAACACAAATATGTAATACAAGTGTATAATAAATACAGTGGCAAGTATATGTACATGTATAGAACGATCATAGAATGATGTTAAATGAATGGTCAAACAAAAAAACCGATTAAATCAAATAAATTATATGAAGAATGCGTGGACTGAATGAATGGACTGATGAAATATTAATTCTAATTTGCAAATTTCAATATTTCGTTATATATTAATATTAAAATTGCTTGACTACATATAATTTCCTCTATTACATGTTGAATTTTTCTACACGAAACAAACTACTCTCGGAATCAACAAAATTTTAATATTCATTATATAACATTAATAAGGCCTGTGGATTTGTTAATATTAGGATTCATTTGTAAAGCATAAATAGCGGTTCAGAAGTTCCTACGAAGAAGTGACCACAGATAAAAGAACAATTCATGTTCTTTTCTACAATAAGCCGAAATCTGTAGTATCTGTTCCTGTACAGTTATCAATTCCTCATCCTCTTCCGCATTATGTTTGTTCCGTCCTAAACCCTCCGTGCGAAGCGATTCGCGCGACCGACGTTAGTTGAGTAGCCATATGACGGGCCGACCGTGAACGTCATAAACGACGCAGGCCGCGTCCAGAAATTACAAATATAAAGTAATTTAGAAAATTAAGAAGATGCACTCCGCTGAGCTGCGATAATTTATAAGCATAAACCTCACGTACGCTACTCTTACTCTACCGCATTTTCCTCACTGTTCCATCGCCTTTCCCGTCACACCCCATAGCCAATAATATACATTTTTCTAAGACCACATCTATATCCGAACTTTCCTAATACCTCACGCGAATCCAAAATCCAGAACTGTTTTCACCGCCGGTCAGTCAATACCTTTAAGTACAGCCGAGCCTGTCAGAGGTGCAAACCGAGTCTTGCTATTGTAAAAATAAAGGCAACTTGTTCTCCGGAGTTTCGCTTACGATCATTTCTTCGTCAATCCTGTTGCGATCTAATTGTAAGTCCCGAATTTCGTGAACGATACGACACGACTATGTCCACACGAGTTGATTGTTTGTCATAAACTATACGCAGCACAGGTTTTCCCACGTCTTTTCTACTCATAATTATTTGTTATAAGTTTGAAATTTAAAATACTGCCTGCATAAATTCCTTTATCGAACACGAACTGTGTAAACAACTTTATATTTAATATACTTGTTGCAATTATACGCGCAAGACGACAATGGCAAGCAACTTGTTGATTTATCGTAATGATAAGAAAGCGATGACGTTATCAAATTGTGATCACACGGCCTCATCGTCGGAAACTTCTGTACTATCGCCAGTCAAAAAATCGAAGAGCCTTTCGCGAAAGGCAGTCCTCTTCTTTTTGATCTATTTATATTATTATGATAGTAGAAGAAGTAAAATAATTAGGAGATAACTAATTATAGATAATATTCATTAATACACAGTATCACACTCTTTCTATATTCAAGTTAGTACAAACAATTTTAATCATTTTATACTGCACGTGATAAGAATAGTAGTACATAATAGTAGTATGTACCTACATACTCGGTAGTAAAAAGAATCATGATGGAATTAACGGAGAAACGATTCTTCAGGTCGTTACAAGTGGAACAGATAAGATATATTTCACGTGTAACTTCATTTTTAGAAAATATGATTTTGAAAATCAACGAATGTCTAATTCCGCAGAGGTATATACATTTTATCGTACGTCACCATAAATTGTTCTAATTCTTGTCATTTGAATAATATAAAATCAATTAATTTATAAGGTAAACGAATTATGTACTTTATTACATAAATTATCATTCATTTCAATAGAGGAAAAATCATTGAGAAACAACAGTTTTTTAACTATAGCGCAATGTTTCTTGTTCTAACTTGAAACACATTCGATCCTAAGTCGCGATCTTTACGTAACTGAACTAGTAAGATGACAGAAATTCTTTACATTATTTAAGTTTCATTTAAATGTTACCCGCATTCAATTGATCGTTAAATAGAACATTTCACCAGCGACGACACTCCTTAAACCAACCATCCCTCTTTAGTGCTGCCTTTAATTTTACGTTACCAAGTTACACTGTGAATTTTCACTTATCCAGTCTACACAAATCGTACAAGTTTTACCGTGAAAACTCAAACAGACTGTACATCAAATAAACAAAGTGTCTCTCTAGTGACTCACCGCGAATTACAAAGATCGCGTTGAAAAATACAGTTGAGAAACCACGATGCGCATGAATCCATCTAAAACTTGCCGCATAAAGCAATTTCTTATCTTTGCACAAATTTAAGGCACTCGAACCAATTGAAATTCTTTGATTAGATTACGATAGAGCTGAGGCGTGAACGAGAGAACTGTATGGACGCGACTCACGCGGCGAGTAGTGCGCGACTACGGAAAACAACCGACGCGTTATAAACCTTCACCTAACGTTCACGAAACGACAATTACTCTACACTCTACACGCACTGACAGAGAGTTAGAGACTCACGACGACGAACCTCAACCGACTGATTCGTCATTCTAACGATATCGCGATCAGGTTGATAAATAATTTACGGTGAATCGATGTTCTTTAAACGAGTACTAACAGCATCGTATTTTGCCTTTCTTTTTTCTTACCTTTTTTTTACGGATTTAAGGGAATGTCATCACTTGATGTACAAAATGTGTATTTTTGTATTGTTCCTTGTTTACGTAACCTTTTTAAACATCAATTTAAACATCAATTTAAGCAAAAAATTTACCTGATTTGCCAAATCTCTACTGTTGCTTTTGCAGTATACAATATATGTATAGTTAAATTGCGAAAGAAAGTTTCAGCCCAAGAATTTCATTTTTATTACACTTACTTTAATTTAAAAGTGAACCATATTCAAATGTAGTGTACATCCTCAAAGAAATGGTTGTGAAATTAATTTTAGATAATTTAATTCAGCGGCAAAGTAAAAATTTAATTATTTCAGAATTTTACCTAAAAAGTAATTCATAGTTCACCTAAATGCGAGGGTCTTAAAACATTCTCCTGCATTTCAAGGAAATGTTAAGCATTTATTAATCGAGTTATATACAAAATTTTCATGTGCATGTACTTAAATATAGAATGCAATTATAAATTTGGTATATTTATAGTATTTTTCTTCTTTTTTTTGGTTCAATTTAGCCATGGTAATTTAGAGTATTATAATAATTGCTTAAGTTAATAACTGTTGCTTCTTGGAGTACAGTACTTACGGCTGCACTCACTGTATTAGGAGTACATTTAATATTTTCGCCTGTTTTTAGGTAATTACCAACTATAATGATTTATCTGTTCTGCTATATCTTTTTTTTCCCTTGAAACTTTGAATATGTAAAAGTAGTGTGATATTACAAAGAAAATCTTAAAAAGGGTTCGTTTTTAAAATAGTATTCAAGTAAATAGTTGTTACACTTATTCGGTACTATGCTTTCGGGAAAAATAGAATACGTACGTTCCGATTTCTAAAACGGGATTATGGTAAGAGAAATATACAATTAAAAATCATTAAAATGTACTTACATACTTTTTGGTTACGAATTGGAATAAAGAATGTAGTAATTTAAAATTGTGTACCCTGGTTGGGTGATCATTCGCTTACGATTCACGGGGTACATAAATTAAAATTCTAACTTACCCGCATCCCATACTTAGCGTGATGCATAGTTTCATATTCATAAATAGTATACAGCTGATGACGCAGGCGCTTTATTTAATGATCGTACAAAGAAAACTTAACCGATTGTTCGACAAGTTTGGTACAATGCCGTGATTTGCACCGTTTCACTAATATTTGATCAAGCATGTCTTTTGAACATTAATGGTAACGCAATCCGCATTGCAAAACTGTATAGTTTTGAAAAAAGTTCTCGTAATATATGTATATATTCATACATATTTTAATACCAACTATTTATATACAATAAGAATACATTTACAGAAGAGAATATTAATGAGTTTGAGCAATTAAAATTCGATTCAGACAACTAATTGAATATATTTTCGTAATCAATCTTCCAGTTTTCATACCTTAACGGGTTATGCATTCCCACTCCTACACGTTATTTTTAAACGATTGTTAGAATGAGAATTTATTATAGGTAATTATAGACCAAAGGATTTTTAATTTTTTCAGATACGTTGGGTCATGTTTGTAATTTTTATGCAATTATCTTGAGCTTTATTTTCTACAGTGTGTCATTCTGAATCGTTTTCACAATTCGTGCTGTTCTAATAATT
Organism: Nomada ferruginata; assembly: GCA_963583965.1. Classification (NCBI taxonomy): domain Eukaryota; kingdom Metazoa; phylum Arthropoda; class Insecta; order Hymenoptera; family Apidae; genus Nomada; species Nomada ferruginata. Next base: position 31,565,470 of record OY757213.1, read on the forward strand.
TATCAAAGCTTTGATAAGAATCAAAGAATCTCGCTGCTCGTGGCGTATATCGAATGGCCATCTATAAGGTAGTGCGCGAAACTACTCATTACGATAGTGACATTGAAATGGTAAAGTATATTCAATGGTACAATGATCCATCGTGACCACAGACGAGATATAGGAATAGACAGGACATCTTATGGACTTTCGTGGCCCAACGTGACGGCCATACCGACTCAGAAATCCGACACTGATTTGAGCGTCCCCTGCTCATGAACAGTGATCACTTGAAGAACTATTATTTACTGAAGTAGTGGGGCAGGGCTCATACGATTGTGTGAATATATGTGAATGCTTTGGGGGAAATCAGTATAGCTATTTCTCGGTCAACGTTTCGGTAGGAAAATTGAGCTACTGTCACAGACGAGATATATGAATTCCTATATCTCGTCAGTGAAATGATCTCTTATATCTCGTCTGTGTGGAAAGATGCTAGAAAACTATTTGAACGCTCACAACGGTAGGAATTGTAATTTAAATAAAGTTAAAGAAAAACAAATATTAGTTTCACGGAAATAGTTTGCTTATTCTATAGTGCAACAAACATTACGAACATTTGATTACACAGATGCGTTTGTTATTACTAATAAATATATTTGCATCCTACTATTCGACTAATATCCATACTGTAACACTTGCAATAAAAAATATTCAGTTCGATATGATATTCAAAAACGCGCGCCGTAAGGAAAGAACATCACCCCCATCGCCCAATCAGCTACCAGCCAATCAGTGCAATCTATTTTAAAATTCTGCCTCTTTCTCCCAACGGATCGCGTAGTGATTAGACGTGTTCAGAGTGTCGCGAATTAAGGTATGTCACATAGTCTAACATATTCCTAAAGGCATAATATTATATCAATTGTTTTCATTTCCCGTCTCCTGAGAGTTCTGTAGTGCTTTTTGTTACTGTTAAGTCATATTTTAGTAGAATGTGAGAAAAAATTGCGTAGCAAGTGGACTCGCTCAACGTGCATTTTTTGTATCTAACACTACTCCTACGTATAGATGTACATATTCAGGCCCCAAATTTCATTATCTTACAATGTATTCTGCAGTTTCTAGCAATATTATTATAATTTTGGTTATTCTTAATACATTTATTTGAAATTTCAGTTCGATTCTGTTCCATGGCGTCTCTTTCGCTTGGTTCGAATCAGAAATGGCGCGAACGCGACACTTTCAAACGGGAATGCGCAGGAGCAGAGTGACGCGGCGCCATATTGTTAAATCAAGTTCTCGCTGACAGGTAAGCGTTCCTCAAATTTCTTGTGGAAATAAGTAGAATTTTAGCAATATGTCTCTATTAAATTATAATTCGTACCACGTATAAAGCTTGTATGATATACAGTCGCGTTGTAGATAAGTAGTAACATAATGCAAGTCATTATTTGCGGCTATTTCTTTGTACAAAGAATTTCGAACAAAGCATGTTCGAGGACTTTTGCTTCAATACTAAATCTTTTGTTAACATCGCGTGCTTACACGTTTGCAAATCGAATATTCATATTTGTTATAGAATTCGAGATGAATTATTGCTTTAGTATATCGCAATTATCATTACCTTCGTGCACTTGTTTTATTTCTTTGTTCCTCTTTGTTCCAGCAGTATGGAGAGAGTAGACGAAATAGAGTAAGCCAATAGCCACAATGATGCGAAATAATTCATTGCAACTAAGGTGTTTGTACGTGAGCATTTTAATCATTTTTCCATATTGGTTTTATATGATCGGAGACGTTATGATATTAAGATGAAACAACAACAATTAAAATACTTATAAAACAATTAGATTTTCAAACACTCGACAGGATGAACATGTTTTCTTTCAGAAAAATTTTCTGACCGCGCGCAATGCGGTCGGTTGAGTCAGTGTTTGCTTCGAAGTTTTCTAGGTTTTTCAGAGCAAGTGGCTCTGCTTAAATTTTCGATTACGCTTTAGCTACACGCGATTTCAGAGACAGTTTTTTTCGCGTACTAGTTATTAATACTATTATCAGAGCACCGGTGCTCCTTTGCAATTATTTCAATCGGAAAAGTAGAATCTTAATTTGTTCGCCGATATAATTTGCGGTCGCGCACATAGTTTCTTATTTAGATTTTTTTCTTATATTCACTATCGGAGTAGAGTCAGTGCATCACTGAAGGGGATGTTTTAGGCGACACTGACAAAATGAGAAATGTAAGTATCTTTTAAACAATTCTCAGTTTTCTATGAAGAATTAAATTATGTAGAGTTAGCAGTAGATTTTAATGTTCTTTGCTTTCTTGTTTAGTTACAGTTTGCATACTTCCTGGCGGTTGAGTTCAATTGGGCTGCCTCGGTGATGTTCCTGATGTCCTCCACGAGTACTTCCTTGGTACCTGCAATCGACGAAGTAGTGAGTCGCATGCGTTTTGGTTCCTCCGGTCCCCAATCATGCCGTAGGACGATTGGTCCAAAACGGCACGGGTGACTGGTTGTATTTTTTAGTAGTTTTGCGAGCATAGTGACCGCCATTATTTTCTTGTGTATTATTTCTTATATGAGGTTAGATCTGCCTTCTTGTACACCGCGTCTTTTAATATAAAAAAATCAAGAACAATAGAAATATTTCTTACTCAAATAAATATTTGGTCCAATAAGCACAGTTCACGTAGGTTCCTCTATTTTAATAGAAATATATCATGACATTAATAAATACATTGAACAAATGTATGTATATTGAGGACCTTGTATACTAAATTCATAATTGCACTTATAAGCAATTGAAATTTGTATTCACTGTTGAGCAGTGCAGAAGTCGGATACCCTCTGACTTCGTTACTGCAAGTGTTTTATGATTATAGTAATCATGCATTGAAATAAATAAATATAACGATACGTATATTAAAATCAGCATTGAATATGCATAGCCAATGATGGCATTTGATATTAATTTTCATATGCTATAGTCGAGTCCTTTTCGTATGAAATTTATTACACATTATGTACAAGAAGGCACTTTGTATACGGGTAGATTTTCAAATCGGAGTAGCTATCTTGAACAATTTACTTCGATTAAGGAATCACCTGAGGCTTATTTAATATCTTGCCAATTTTTCAAGTAAATATTCAATTGCATTCATTTCTTAATTGCATTACTAATTCTAGTAAATTCAGTTTCAATGACAGTCATTTTCCGTAATAAATAAATTATTTATCAGTAATTTTTGACTTTCTATTGATATTTCTAAAATTGCAAAGTCGAGTCATTTTTAAAGAGATTGAAAATAAAATATACTATTGCAATTTTACGTATGCTAATCATCTTTTTAGATCAGGATTTTCAGGTTTAACCCCTTCCGTGTTCATTGTCAGGAACTCACTCACGTGCCCAGGTGCTACTTGGGTGAGTGAAAGACAATGAGCACGATGATCATATGGTTTTTAAATTTGTAACAATGTTTGGCGGCTGACATTTGCTAGTGTACCGTGCACGACGTATTTTCCACACTGTGTGTGTGTGTGGTTAGGCCGTGGAAATGCGTCGGCTCGGGAATTTGATAACGAATTATAAACAATTGCAAATATACATTGAATACCATAACGAATAATGAAAATATGACAAAGAATAGGGTACTATACGAACCAAGCCTACTTAGGTGAAAGAAAATGTACAATATATTTTAACAATCAATATTTTATACGAAAGAAATGCACAAGCATATACGTTTACGCATATTTACGCAATGGTCGCTAGCCTTTGTCAGCCGATTTCAGGAATTGGTACGTACCCTTAGAGTGTGAATGATTGTATGCCAAACTCGGGTGTCGGAGGCGTCCCGGGACGTCTCTCTAGTGTAGGTTCTTGCGCCCGAGTGTTTGATTGAGAAACGTTGAATGAGGTGTGTTTGTGTGAATGCTTTGCCATTTTTTAAATATAGGAATAGGTAGGATAGGTAGTATACATTCTGGTGTGCCTGATAGATATAAGTAGGTAGGGCCGGGCAGGTTGACACAGTCTCCGATCGGGTAGGCAATATTTCGCGTGTTCAACCTGTTTCAGGAAATTTGATTTGAAAAGTCGACGGTGAAGCTGTGGCGCGAACGAAAATGCGTTCGCCTCTGGTTTTGCCTATCGATTTTTCGAATTTTTCGCGGTCGTGGTCGCGATTCAGGCTCCGAAACGAAACGTGTTACATTATGCTCGAGGCTGCACGTGTGAACGATGAACGATTTCAATTTAATCGTAACCTTTGCGATTTTCTGTAATCACAATTTTTACGATTTTATTTGGTCGTGATTCGGCCACGTGTGTTCCATTCAACTCCGCGATTCAAACTCTTTATTCCATCTTTATAAGTTTTTATTTGGTTTTCGATTAGAGCCTCGAGCCTAGTTTAAGTTTCAGCTGGCCCTTGGGTCCAACGAAAAGAAGAGGCTATATGCCGAAGAGGCCCGACAAACTGTCACTCAAGAGGGCAACTACTAATGGCTCCCCATTCTTTTTAAGAATGGGGAATCATTCTTTGTTACTACTTTGTCACTGTGCTTGCATTTTTATTTGTACTTGGCCGACGCACATTCCGGCCCAACGATGCAGCCGTCCCAAATATCGCGTTGCTTTAGAGTTGCGAAAAACTTGAGAACGGGTCGAATTAGAGTTGCGTTAAATGCCACGCGGTTTTTCAAGTAGTGTCGCGAAAAAGAAAACGTGTTTCGCGTATTCTTGGAGTTGCGAAGTGACTCGCGGTTTTTAATTAGAGTTGCGACCAAATGAAAATCGTGATTGATTTAGCGTTGCGCAATGATATCGCGATGGTTCTAGCAATTTTGCTGTGCTTATTGTTAGTTAAATTGTAGTATTTTATAATATATTTTACATATGAGAAAGTTTCTAGTGTTGCGGAAATTATTTTCGCGTCTTGAGCCTTCAGCTATCTTTACAGAGGATCTTCAATTACATTGCTTTTTGATATTACAAATAATTTACTGTTTGCTTTCTATCAGCCTTAATAAATAGTGTTGCGAAATGATTGCATTGCGAGTTCCCATTAGTGTTGCGTTGATTGAAGATCGTGATTTTAATTAGAGTTGCGAATACCAGTCCCCACCTGCTTCCAATTGGAAGCCTGTTCATGAGCCACCCTGGAGGGTGGCACATCATCATCAGCCAAAGACCATAGCTGAATCTTCCGCGTTTAGTGTTGCGTTTAAAGAGAAAATTGGTGCACAGAGCATCGAGTCGTTCTTTCGTTAGTGTTGCGTCCAATCGCGATTTTGCTGATTTTTCATACTATTAATGATTAACTTGAATTAGAGTTGATATTTGACATTTTGAAGCACCACTCGCGTCTGATTCTTACAAATTTGTGTTGCTATTGAATTTTTTAATGTTTAGAAGTAGTATACTAGCGTTGCGTTACATAAATATTCTTTAAATAATAATAATTTGTTGGCGGCCCTTCTGGCCACCTACATATGTTACTTCAAGCATTTTTTGTTTTTTTTATTAGAGCCAATTCTTTGGCAATTATTGTTCTACATGGTGTATTTTTTCTTTTCGTTTCATTTTATTTAGTTTTCTTAATAATTATACTACCTGGAATGTCTGTTGATGGAAATACTGCTAAAAATTTGCGCACGTAATAGTATATTACCGTGTGGACGAAATGAAGGAAAAGAAAAGAAAAGGAAAAAAATGAAAAAAATGAAAGAAAAGAAAAGAACAAAAAGAAATAATTAAAAGAAATAATTTGTAGAATCTTTGATAAAATAATAATTCTAGATTGTAGATTTCAATTAGAGACAATACTAGTAACTGTTCATTATTGAAGTTTAACTCTTAAATATTTTCCCCTAATCGTTGCAATTGTATTTTTACCTTTGTTTAGTAGAGATAATTTTTATAACTTTTCGAGCTTGCTTTGTAGAAATTGAAATTCACTCGCGATATCCGTAAATGTGTAAACAAAAATCCTTGCACGAAAAATGTTCTTGGCCGTAGTTGTGCCTCGGCATGGTGATAGTGGAAGTTTGATATTTTGCTTCCGAATAATCGTTTGTCGCTTCTTTGTAGAAGCAAAATAGAATCAATTGTAGTGAAATGTGATTACTTCATTTTGGAGTTTTTAATGAACGTGATACCACCATTCAGTTTGATCTAGAACGTAGAAAAGAATATATCACTTTGGCCGAAATCCAATTACCTATTGTTATTAAAAAATAGCTGCATTTTTCATATCAATTCTGATTTATTAACTTCGCTAAAATTCAGTTATTACGAATTAAAAGCAGCTGTATTTCAGTATAAAATGAGGAGGCTTGGGGACGTTAATGCTTGAGATTGTTACAGATTCACAGATGAACCCAAATATGATATATTAAACAAATGGAAGTACGTCAGAGGCTCAAAAGTGGAATATATACAATACAGATCCAGAAATACTATCAAAGGTACGATTGGAAACTATAAAATTATAGAGCCAGCCTCGTCGATTCAATTTCTGAGTTTAAGAATTCATTTTTATAATACTTCATTAATTATTTCGTGTCTGTGTTTGTTTCAGAAGCATTGAAAATAATCAGCTAAAGAAGAAGATTCATGATAATACATACGTATAATATGACCATATCCCAGCTCTGCCCCTGCGCCTGCCCCTGCAGCCCTTTTAACTCACTACATTTATTAGATAATTAATTAGGTAGGCCCAATTAAGATCGATCAATACGTTTAGCTCTTTATGTAGGCAGGATTTGTTCGAACACACAATCTTAGAACTTTATACAGGCAGGTTTTACACGAATTGAAAATATTAGACTTTTAACTAGGCAGGGTTTAGAAAACCAAAAATTGTTGGTATGTGCGGCAATTTTTTGGTGTGTGTTTCAGTCCGTTCTAGGACACCATGGACCACATGATTAATATGGACGAATTGAAGAGGAATTAAACATATACGTACTTATACCTATATGAGTTTGGTAAAGTATCCTTTACATTCCTATGTAGGTAGGATATTATTGAAATTATTCTTTTAATTGAACTCTTAGATGTTATACTAGGTAGGGTGATTCTAGTCTTAAGTTAGCTCTTTAGTCAGGCAGGGCGTATTCGAATCTAATCTAAAATTTAAGAAAGTAGGGTTTATTTTTAAGTTATGTCTTAGCTTTTAAGCCCGCAGTGTTCACCACTGCAATAATATTTCGCTGTATAGTTTTTAAGATCATATGATATATTTTTAAGAAAGTTTTATTTCAGGAAATTGAATTCTCTTGCAGATTTTCTTTCAGGTTTCCTTCTGATATTCAATTTAGCTTTCGGTCGTGAATTTTCCAAGTAGGGGAGACCGGGGCTGGTTGTCACAAAAATTGAACTTTTTAAATTTCAAAAAACACAGTACCGTCTAATGAAATTTCGATTACACCATTCGAAACCCTTGTATTTCATGCATGTTTTAAACTTTGTAGATTGTCCAATTTTTTTGAGAAAAATGACTTTTTACTGTTTTGAAAGATTTAGAAATATTGTGACAACTAACCCCACTTATGGGTTGGTTGTCACAAACAGTTGACTTGGTTGTCGCATGGAATAGCTATGAAAAATATAAATACATTTATTGAAAAAACATTACTCATCATCAAAACAATACTGCGGAAAAATCAGATTGGCAGTTTGTTACACATATACAACGTATACGTCATCATAACATCAGGAGGAATTTTCCCACGATTAGTACTCTTTTTAAAATTCCTCACCATTCTATGGGGTAGAATTATTTTGTGAAATACAATTTAACTATCTACTAAATGGTTTCTACGAATGGTAGTCGGTTGCCAGACGAGACAACTAGCCCCACGTATGCTGTGACAACCAACCCCATTTGAAAGCGGGCCATGTTTTTTGTATGTAGAGTGATATCAAATGAATTTTTCAATCCTGCCATATATAAAAATATAAATTAACAGTCCACTATTAATAATATAAAATCAAAATTTAAAATAATGTAAAAAATTCTCGCTCAGCACGAAAAAGCTAATCAACTGGGAAAAAAAATAGTGTAGCGTTCAACAATATTTCGATTGTCAGAAAGCAACCTGACCAAGAAATGGACAAATATGCATGTGCTCTGAGCCGCGTGATCAAGACACATGTACTGACGAACGTTTCACCTGATACAGTTTATACAAAAGGAGATATGAACTTTGTGACAACCAACCCATGTGACAACCAGCCCCGGTCTCCCCTACTCCTCTTGTTGTCTTACTTGTACTACGATCAATTAATGAACGTTCTACAAATTGACAATAATAGGAGACTTTTCTTTCTCACATGTTATATTAGAATTAGTTTTCGCGTAATTGGAGGGTGGAAGGGCCGTGGCTAGACCCTCCACGTGGTGAGACCTGGGCAATCAATTATTTATCATATAATTATTAAACGTTTAAGTGACGTTTGGTAATTATGTGGAAAATAGTTCGAGCGAATTGACTGCGTATTGCACTTAGGATACAATGTACAATAATGGTCGCTTAGTGTTCGTTTTTTTCCACAGTTAATGTTCGCGGAGTCATCCCTACCGATTTTTGGACCTACTCCGATGTATCGAATGAAGCGAGCGTTCGAGTTATCTCCACTTGTGATAAGTAATTGCCCTCAATATATCTCACTCTCGATATCTGGACAAAAGTGTGACCAACACAGTCTACACCGAGCATGCCGAAAAGCTATGAGCATGAACAGGTAATTACTGGTAAGCACATGCCCGGAAAGGGTTCGTTAGGCAGTCCCGAACCAGCGAACATTGAGTGGGCATTACTGCCCACTGTAGTTCTTTAAATGGACAGAGGTTTAAGTTCTTATTGCAATTACGTGTGAATTCTCGTTTTCATTGTTGTATCTACAGTATTCCCTCGAAAGTTGCGAAAGCCTCGGGACTGAATGTTCGCAACTTTCGTGTAGTTCCTACGTTGTTTGAAATTTGCCGACAGCGTCGAACGTAGAAAAGGACAGCGAGTAAAGATAAGCGGCCGAGCAGCCAAGCCAAAAGACGATCGCAGCTTCTCTTTTCTTTTCACTACCTATCCTTTTCTGCGGTCGAAACTTATTAACGTTAATTAAGCCAGTAAATATACTCCAAATTATATCGTGTTGGGTGTCATTTTAATCAGAAAAATGTCAGCTATGCTGTGTAAAAATTTCATAAGAAAAGGATGAGAAATAGCAAAGTTTCATCGTTGAATTAGTATTACCTCACCGATATACCCGACCCCGGATCGCGTTACACTGATCGGCAAGCGAGCTTCTGGACGCCTCTAGGGGTATACCCCCCAGGAGTGGGGATAAACTCTTCGCAACTTTCGTGTAGCTCTTTTTCGCAACTTTCGAGGGAATACTGTATTTGTAGTTACAAATATTATGTATTACTTTTTACAAACAAGTCATTGAGGGTTTCGAAAAAGCTGGCAGTGTGCAACGCGGTACTCGTCTTTATACAATTAAGTGAACATGCAGTAAACAAGGCAGAAGAAACTCTTTTGCTGAATACTTGCAATGCGAGCTTACATTTCATTTTATCAAAATTGTTGGGTCTGACATGTTTCTCGGACAATTTGTAAGCCGCTCTCGTACTTTTATCGCGTTCCAAATTCCATAAAGCAATAACATCGCACCAGGATACCCGTGAACCGTTAATTTGGAAATCATACTTTAATAAATTATTCCTGATGCTCTTAAACAAATGTAAATAATCAAACAAAAAGTAAATTTTTGTCCGATTTCTAACAAAATAAGGATTTTGAACACTAACGCGTCTTTCTGCCATGCTTTGATTGCTTGCACCTTGATCGGAAACCACAGCTCTAACTTTCAAACCTGTATTATGCAAATTATCTAAAATAGCATCTAATATAATTGATAATTGATTGGCTTTAACTCCATTCTTTGAGACAAAGAATGCTATCGGTTGTTTCCAATTACTGAGCAAGCCTCTTATCATAAAAACCAGCACCTGAGTGCCCACTGCCGCGCTTCTGCCTAAAAATCCTAAATCCTCAAAACCTTCAATAATTTGTTTCGTTGGGTGGAAACTGAAACATTTTTTTATTGACATTTCGTCAAATGAAAGAACACAATTCCTATCAAAATCAGTTAAGGTCGCTATTTTAAATCTCAACGCATCAAATAAATTTGGACATATACCTGGCCAAATATCAATTCTACCGAACCAGCGAATGATTGTGCGAGGATTTGGAAGGTTAAACTTGAGAGTGTCTCGCATTTTATTGTACAAAGAGGCCGAAGTGTAATGTAGCGTTAAACACAATCGCTGTTCTTCCGTCGAATAAGCATTTCGTCTAGCATAAGGAAATAATTGCATTAATATAAATGTTAAAATGAAACCGCGAACTCTACGCGCGATTGCCTTCTTCAGGCATACATCAGTAATGTTACCTGAAGAAAGCTTCTCATTTACTCTTTTCAATACTTTACACTTCGCCCGTAATTGCGAGCGAAGAATATCAGACGTATTCTTCTCCCGCTTCAATTCACTCTCAAGTTTTTTAATTTCCTCGTGTTCTCTTTTTTGTGAAATGTCAATACGATCTTCTAATACATCTTCACCGTTAATTGAATACAAAGAAGGTACAGAACCTTTTTTTAATCTCCCGGTCGGATAAAAACTATCTTCCGGGAAATGCTTACTACAAATATATTTTTTTTTAAATTCAATGTTGGACATTTCAACCCAATCGTCTCGTCCGCAATTCACTATCCACGTTATAAATTTGTCATCGGTATTGTTAGGAAACGCGTAAAAAGAATACTCGGTTTTGCGAGAAGTAGAATCGCAACTATAATACGAACATTTTCTACAAGCTTTTCGTTTATCTTTTTGATGTTCCATTTAATAGAAAATTAGATTCAATTATCTAGAACCTACTACAAAAGAAAAAGAATAGAGGGAAAGGAATGTTAGAGAATCTGACACCACTCAACGAACGAGGCCCAGCCGCTTGCGGATGTTTATTCCAAAAGGCGAGCACGGCGACGCTGGGTCCAAACAACGTGACGCCAGGCCCGTCATAAATTAGATAGGGCCCTTAAGGAACTTCGTTGGTGTCAACGAAAGGACTTCCCGGGGAAGAGCAGTCAGTCTTGTACAGACCTCGTTTCGAGACACGCTGCATTCTCGACTTGTACCGCTTTGGCGAAATATATTCATCTTTATTTTGGCATCGTTTATTCATTTTACATAACTCTTACAGGAATTAGTTAGTTAATTATAAACAAGTTAATTAACTAATTCTAAAGAAACTATTTTCGCAAACTTATTAATAAATTAGGGGAATAATTATTTTATTAGAATTAACCTACTTACTCGTCCGCCTGTATCTTGCAGTTTATGTCACTTTTAAAATATTAATAACTACACAGTTTCGATCACTAGTTCACTGAGCACTGAAAAACTGAACGACCGAATTCAACGACCCAACCGACAATGCGCGACTAAACTCGACTACTACAATGTTGTCAATATCGCGGGGACCTTCGGACATCATGGATGTCGAATGCATTCTTATGTTTATGAAGTTACAGTAAAATCTCGATTAGTGCAATTCGCTCGGAACCGAATGCGAACAATAATCGTTTGCAGACACGTTTATCGCAGGATTTGTCTTATATTAGTTAATGTGTTTCTTCGTTATTGTTATTAGTTGAATATAAATAAGAAATTGCGTCTTTCATTAACGATAAAATTGCTCCAATGAAAAAGATAATTAAAGAATTTGTCTAGTAACTATACAATTAACAATTGTAGTATACAATTATCGTCACTATCTTTTTCATTGCGGCAACTTTATTGTTTGGGTATTAAAAAAATACACATCTCCTAGCTCAATTTTGTTTTGGTCATTTATCAGAAAATAATGTAAAGTATAACTTTAAAAATTATTTCATTTATTGATAGTACAATTGAAATAAGAAAACTTGTTATCATGTGTTTCTTTAATTAAAAGATTTTTAATTAACATTAAATGTTTCATATCCTTTGTTGCCTTTCATTGCGGCAAAGAACAAAAGAATTCTTTAAAATTATTTAATTTTCGCATCGATTTCAATAATCTGTGGGTAACGTTGCGAGTGACACGGAAATGGTAATGGGACGCGGCGTCCCAGAAATCGTGGTCGAAAAAATACATTGCATGTCTTGTCTATTCCTATATCTCGTCGGTGGTCGTGCGACGCTTGAATTAGATTTAAGGGGGTAGACACGGCACGTGACCTCTCCGATTTGGAAGGTCGGTATTACAGCAGCTTTTCCCTGCACAGAAATGGTAATACCGACAGGCGAGAGGGAGCTGCTTGTTATTTTGATATTCTAATCTGAATGTGGAAAGAAATTGTCAGCTGTTGCGTTGCACTTGAAAGAATTTAAACGGAAAGTCTGCTGGTAGTGCAAGCGTAGAAAATTCATTGTACATTGGAATTACTTGAAATGTGGTTATGCTTCAATATGTTTCGTTGCAGTAAGGAATTATAAGTGAAAAGAAAAAGTAGATGAGCTTCTATAAATTTACCGAAATCAGATCCACTCAATGGTTCGAAACATTTTCTGCAAACCGTTTTTCCAACTGTTCACAATTGACCAGTCAGTCTCGTATGTACACATGTTTGAATGGTGATGAGAAAGTTTTGAACAATACATTGTATTGGCTGTATTGTATTGGCTTGGCTGGAGAAATGGACTATCCCCCCTCCACGTGGGGGAATCCTCCGTGGCGATAACGACGCTCGACGGCGCGGTGTAATACGATCCGAACCAGAGTATCGGTGTGACTAATACTAATTCAACGATGAAACTTTTTTATTTATTAATTTTTCTACATGCAACTTTTACCAATGTATCTGGGAGATCTTTCTGATTCAAATGAGACCAAACACGATATAATTTGGATTGTATTTATTGGTTGATACAGACTTTGTGGTACGTTCTCAATTAGTATCAGCAAGTAAATATAATTCAAACTATATCGTGTTTGGCCTTATTTTAATCAGAAACATCTCGCAAGTACGTTAGTAAAAGTTTTATTAAGAGAAATTCAGAAAGTAAAAAAATGAACACGTGCGGGACGCGAACCTACAGAAAAGTAGCGGCGGCTCCAGACAAAATCTCCGCTCCAGCCGATTCATTTAGTTAGCTGATGATCACATTCGTAACAGATGTGGCAACAGCGCGCCAGAAGTCTTGATAAGTTGCGACAACTATGCCTTACTGTGTCTGTATTCACGTATCACGTATGCACGTCTGAATCGGCGTTCGATACTACATACATAGGAGCGTAAAGCTTATAAAAAAAATCAGGGAGTCAACTGTTAACTGATTTAGAGACATTTCCTTATAATATGTTTTATACAAAATAGTCAAAAGAATAATAAGAGCAATAATTTCAAATAATTGCTGTAACTACCACGTTCTGAAAATATGATATCAGTACATCAATACTTCCAGTATTAGTAAAAAAGTTCCAATCTCTTCTTTTATATTTTAAATAATATAGCCATATAATTATAACATAAATTCGACAGCGATTTTAAGTCAAGCATGTGTTACAGTAAAAGCGTTTAGTAAATGTATACAGTTCCCAGTCAACGTACGCCTAAAATGCATGACCTACCCTATAATCGTACGAAAATGCATACATTGACTGCATCACGCTTTTCCTGTAGCACATGTCACAAGCCAACGCTTCAGTTTTGCTATGATTTCACGTTGCCAGCCCTCCTGAGTAAGCGCCACCTCGTCACCACTACCTGAACTAAATTTGTGACGTCACGTGCTCTGTTTTAACGGCAATACTACAAGCGGACGGCGAAACTCGTCTGTGGGAATGCAATTAGAAGCATGCAACGTTTGTCCTTATATGAGAAGCTTTTGAGCTCGGTAAGGGCTCATTCGAAAGAGGAAGATTCAACGCGGAGCTCTGCACGCCCCGTTTGTGTCGCAAAACTCTTTTAGTGACCGAAAAATGCTTGTATTCTGCGGGTGTATTTTGTCGATTTTTGCTTACACTTTGAACACTCATATTATTAGATATCAACACAATCTTGTTGAAACATTTGTGCAGCGCTCCGCGTTGAATCTTCCTCTTTCGAATGAGCCCTCACCGAGCTCAAAAGCTGCTCATATAAGGACAAACGTTGCATGCTTCTAATTCATGTTTTCGGGCCATATTGTGTCGATATACAGCTCGCTGCATTACCCGTGTCTACCTCCTTAATTAACTAAGAATAAGCCATCTAAGGAGGAGTACTGCAATACCGACCGCAGCCGCCCTTAAACTTCTCCTACGCCGAACGGAGCCACCCCGCATCAGGATAGGACAACAGCTCGAGCGCCTGCAGATAGGCAACACGGGATTTACAACCCCCTATATAACGCCATGCGGACGCTGGCGGAGGCACATTCTCTCCTACGGAGCCAATACAAGTACTTAACGAACCACTAGCTATATCACACACCCACGTGTGCCCAAAATCAGCGCTTTGCAAAGAAAATACTATTTCACTAGTTTAATTATATCTAGATTAGATTAGAGTTATATTCCGTTAAGTTTAATTATACTTAGTTAGCCGTACGTTATACAATAAGGAATCGTGATAATAGTTTAGAATATACATATTTAATTAAACCCAATTCGAGTCTGTGAACGTTATTCCAAACCACTCCGTTCCCGCTCCACGGAATCCAACCAACCGGAGACGCCAGCCGTTCAGGTGCAACAAGGTCGAGCCAATCAAAGGGGAATCCTGCACCGGGAAATTGAGAAGATCCGAAGGACCGGTGAGTGGCAAGTTGTAAGATTGCGATCGCGTGTCTAGCCGTGGTGCCCGATAAGACGCGAACGTACGCGTCGCGTGGATCAAAAGGTTGTAGAGAAATCGTCTCGCGCCGTGGTAAGAAGAACTCTGCATCAATTCTGTAAACCCGCGCCGGGACGTAACAGTAGAGGCCCGAGTAGTTGCAAGGAGTTCCGCATAGATGGTGATACCATAGCAGGCGCGAGTAGTTCATGGAGTTCTGTGTAGATGGCAATACCATAGCGGGCGCGAGTAGTTCAAAGAGTTCTGTATAGATGGCGATATTAACGGCCACTTGGGTGTAGATAAAACAGGGATATTAGTGGTACGAAATTTCAAGTACTTTATAAATAGTTGCACGATAAACGTGATAAAGTTTGGTTATTTGTCTTCATTAATAAAATTAAGTTTATAGTGCTCTAAAGTCGTTTCGTATTCACATTCACAATAAACTGTTAGCAAACACATATATTAATATGTATAGTGACATTGTAAGCTCCATAACCCATTTTATTCTACAACAATCGAGCTCTTTTCCAAAGGTAAATCCTTTTGTGAATATTTCTTTCTTTAAATAAATTTCCTAGCATATAATAAATACATACTAATAGTAGTATTATTCTTTATTGCGGTCTCGCAGCCGTGAATGTTAGGGTTAGTGTACATATAACCTATCTTTGCAATGCTATCTTAACTCTTGTCATCATCTATTTCGCTCTTCCTTTTAAAACCTTCTCTACCTTACGTATCACATTATTCTTATCTCTTTATTGCACATGTATTATACATTTTTCCATTTCCTCTATGTTTCATTTCAAATTCCTAAGTCATTTTCGCGCTACTAGTTGCTGACCCTTTCCTGTTCCCTCTTTACAGGGTCTACCACGTATCTCGGAACCCATGCGCGCGCAAACTTGAGTAAATTGCAACGTCGCAATGAATCGATACAGGCGTCATCTATGAACTGCTGGTGAAGGTATAAAGTCTTGTAGGGGACGCAAGGTTTGGCAAGATTGGAGAGGGGATTGTAAGAATCAACTGGATTGTAAGAAGGGGTAAACACAAATTCAGGCGCGATCGGCAGAGACAGCATTGAAGTCGGACGGCTTGCTCATGTTGTAGCCCGAATCCAAATGCTCGAGCCGAGATTTCGATTCCTGCCGGACATAGCCATAGCTGCTGAGCCGCTGGAAACTTTTTTGTCCGACTTCAATGCGGTCTCTGCCGATCGCGCCTGAATTTGTGTTTACCCCTGTTTACCCCTTCTTACAATCCAGTTGATTCTTACAATCCCCTCTCCAATCTTGCCAAACCTTGCGTCCCCTACAAGACTTTAACCTTCACCAGCAGTTCATAGATGACGCCTGTATCGATTCATTGCGACGTTGCAATTTACTCAAGTTTGCGCGCGCATGGGTTCCGAGATACGTGGTAGACCCTGTACTTTGGTACTGTTGTATTGCTCCTGTTTTATACATTCAAACCTTTCATTATATCTTGCTTCGTTTATTTTTCTTTGAAGGCTCTCCGTTAGATCCTTTTGTTCCGTTCTTATCAAATTTAGTATTGTCACACTCATTCCATTCGTTTTAAAAGACTCTTTCTCTTATGCTTCTAGTTTGGCCCGCCCTACTTTCTTTTTCGACTAAATATCATTTAACAATCTTTCTATCTCCTGTCATGTACTTACTAATATATTTTTTGTGTGCGTAGATTTCGTAGGCAAAAGATAAGGAGCATTGACCGGCAATTTTCATTGCGCATAAAAAGAAGGAGGAAGAAAGAATAACTGTCGCCATATACTTCAGTTATATTAAATTGGTTTTGTGGGATTGGAAGATGTATGCAACGAAGGCTGATGTAAGTGTAATACGTGTCTAAATTTCTTTTTCTTTCAATAAATCTTCCTGAATATAATAATTACATACTAACAATAGTATTCCTTTTTATGTCGGCCTCACAGCTATGAAATTTTGACTTAGTGTACATATAACGTAACTTTAGATTACTATCTTAACTTATGCATCCTTCTCCTCCACTCTTTCTTGCCAACCTTCTCTACTTTACACGTTATCCCATTACTTATCTCCTTATTTCATTTCGGTTATACATTTGGTCTTTAAGACTCTCCATCACTTTCTTTACTTCTCTTTTCATCAAATTCATTCATGTTTGATTCATTCCATTCCTTTAAAATAATCCCCCCCTTTTTCTTATACTTCTTGTGTGGTCTTTCCCTATTTCCTTTTCTTCTAACTATCCTTTAACAATGTTTCTTTCACCTGTTACATACTTACTAATATATTTTTTGTGTGTACAGGTTTTGCATCCAAGGAGTAAGGAGCATTAACCAGTGCATCTCATCATGCATAAAAGCAAGAAAGAAGAAAGAATAACCCTTGCCACATACTTTAGTTATCCTTTAGTTATAGTAAATTGGTTTATAAAAATAGTTTGTAACTACTAGCGCATAAGATTGTAATTAACTGTGTAATTAACTGTTATGTATATCTATTATATATTTTATTTTATATTCAGTTTATTCGGTAGATCTTATATAAACTTTGATAGTACGTTCATTACAAGTTCTACTGAATGTGCTAAATGTAAAATGAAAGATATAATAAAGAATTTACATATGCACCAGTTATACAATTGCTGCAATTTAAATTTATAAGCTTCTGCATGTAAACTGTGTAAATTTTAGTATAAGTTTTATCTGTAAGAATATGTATTGTAAATTAACTTTGAAAGAAAATGAGAAAGAAAGGAGGGAACTGTTGGATGGTTACGAAATAACAGAACCACTCAGCTATTGTCACTAATGACCGACACCTTACGCGGCGGGCACTTGTTTTATTTGAAATGTGAAGAAGTACTGTGGCACCTCCGCGAACGCAATACAATAGTTTAAAGAAAGGGAAGAAAACGCAGGTTATGCACGTCTTGTCCTCACAAAGGACCGAATGAATCCGCTACCGCGAAAAAGCGCAACACCACGAGCATGGGAGAGGGCGAGCACGTGATCTCGCAAAAGGCCCACGTGATCCAGATCCATTATAGGTTCTGAATTACTAACATACCGGCCCGTCTTGAACGATCTACAGGAACGTTCAAAATATTACTTAATGACATAGGTCGCTAACGCTGAATTAGAACTAATAATCTTAAGAACTAGAATACAATCGGAAATAACATTAATCTAACTTAATCATATAAGGCGCTAAACTACAATGAAAAGGTACACTAGTCTATAGGTAACAGAATTACCATTTTTAACGCACGCTTATAAACGCCGGCTCCAGTCCTCACGGAGACGACTCGAATGACGTTATCATCACCCGGATGTACGTCTGTTATGCGTCCCAGACGCCACTGTAATGGAGGAAGATTATCGTCCCTCAACAATACGAGTGTGCCGATATTAATGTTGTTTTCACTGTCATAGAACCATTTAACCCGTTGCTGTAACTGATTGAGATACTCTTTGTACCACCGCCGCCAGAAGCATTGCTTTAATCTTTGTACCAATTGCCAGGATGACAGTCTATTCGCTTGAATATTAATGAAATCATGCTCAGGTACAGTTTGCAACGAAGAGCCTATGAGAAAATGTGCAGGAGTTAAAGGTGTTAAATCATTCGGGTCATTAGACAAGGGAGTTAGTGGTCTTGAGTTCAATACTGCTTCTACTTCTATTGTAAATGTGTTAAAATCTTCAAAGGACAGCAGTGTATCGCCTATAACTCTATTGAAGTGATATTTAAAACTCCTCACCGCAGATTCCCAAATTCCACCGAAATGCGGGGAGCGCGGGGGTATAACCTTCCAAGTAATTCCCTGATCTACAAGAAATTTATCAATTTGTTCCTTATGCCTGTCGGAATTCACAAGCTCACCCAGTTCCTTCAACTCATTACGCGCACCTAAAAAATTGGTGGCATTATCAGATTGCATAACTCTAGCTTTACCGCGTCTAGCAAATAATCTTTTCAAACAAGCAATAAAAGCTTCTGTGGTTAAATCACTAACGACTTCCAGATGAAGGGCCTTAGTGGTCAAGCAGACAAATACTGATACGTAAATTTTGATACGTCCACGATTACGATATCGTTTCTCCTTTATGTAGAAAGGTCCGCAATAGTCCACGCCCACATTTTCAAAAGGTCTGGAGCACACCAGACGTTCCTTAGGGATGTTTCCCATGACATAATTCGGGATTGCCGGTTTTGAGCGCAGACATACGACGCACTTTCTTATTATACCCTTAATACAATTTTTGGCGTCGATAGGCCAGAAGAGTTCGCGTACATGATATAAAGTGGATTGAACTCCGCAATGAAGCCCGCGCAAATGTGCGTCACGCATAATAATTTTGGTTACATGACTATGCTTCGGTAATATCATAGGATATTTTTTATCGTCACTTATGTGGGCGTGCTTTAATCTCCCGCCCACTCGAATAACATCTTGTTTATCAACGAACGGATTCAGGGTCTTCAACTTACTCCTACCCTCCACGCGTTTGCCTTTACATAACTGCAGCAATTCGCCCGGAAAGTAAGCTCCCTGAACGGCGCGAACAATACAAATTACGGATTTATTCAATTCCAATGTGGATAACCGACCAGTGCGTCTTCCCCCTTTGTTCGAAATGTTGTTGTAGAAACGCAGACAATAAGCCAGAACCCTCTTCAGTGTAGACCATGACGAGAATTTATCAAACACATCCGGAAGTTCTGTGATCTTCAAAGCTACCGTTGTTCGCTGCTCCAACAGCTCTCCATCGTGAGTACTGTTTTCGGGCCAGAAGTCTTGACGTTCCCGCAACCAATCAGGTCCAAACTGCCATAAATCGTTCTCAACAAATCTCGACGGAAGTTGTCCCCTAGACAAGTCATCGGCGGGATTGCATTCCGTAGGCACGTGTCTCCATTTACAGCGCGTAGTTATCGTCTGAATTTGCGAAACTCTGTTAGCCACAAAGGTTTTTAATTTATGTGTCGATGTCTGTATCCAACGCAGAACGATCGTGGAATCGGACCAAAGATAAATTTCATCTATCTCCAAATTCAGAGCTTTTATTACAGCCTCGTATAATTTTGTCAGTAGAAATGCGGAACACAGCTCCAATCGCGGTAGTGAAACCCTTTTTATCGGAGCCACCCGCGATCTTGAACAAACCAACCGAACCAAAACGTCGCCGCCATGTGTTGATCGTAGGTAAATACAAGCGCCGTATGCCAGTTCGCTCGAGTCGCAAAATCCATGCAACTGAACATTGTCTCGAGGGTTTAATAGTATTCTTCTTGGAAAGGTTAATTTTTCGATGTTCCTCAGATCGTCTTGATATTTGAACCAAGATGTAGCTGTTTCCATTGGGACTGACTCGTCCCAATCCAGACTGATCTGCCACAGTCTTTGTGTTGAGGACACGTGTCGGGTTTACGCTGCGATCGCGGTGGACAAAGCTGCTTTTGAGAAAGAGCCCATAATAAATTTAGGACTTGTATATTTACGAAGAGGCTATGACTTGGCTGGAAGAGAGACCGAGTTTCGAGGTGACAATTTCCAGTCACGTCATTCTCAGCAGCACTTGACGTAACTTAGACCCTCACGATAGCGCGGCTAAACATCCGCGGGTTCGGTTTTCCCTAGAACAAGGGACCTTTGTGCAACGTTCTTGCCGGGCCTACGTGACGGAAAAGCTCTGGGCTCAGGGGCGTTGCATCGATGGAAGACCGGCCTGCGGATGCAATTGGATGGCCCTATGCCCCACCAAGGACAGAAGTCCCTCCAAGATCGTCTTGGAGGGAGGTTTGGGAGAGGGACCGGGCGACTTGTCGTTTGACATTTTTCTTTTGTAGAATTAGAATAAATTCAGCAGTAAGACAGTTCAGATAGAATCCACACTAGTATTGTACGACTCTCGTCTTTGACGAGCAGCAACAACGACCTTACGGTTATGTGTATAGTTTCACAGTAACAATATTTTACGTGATTATTAAAGAGCATGTGCTCATGCACTGAAAGAAATAGATTTTTTATTTCTTTGTACCAAGTTCTAGCAGAGATTACCTCTGCCAAATATCCTACTCCGCCGATTGCGAAGGACGTGATCATTGGTCCTTCGAGCCGGATGCTGGAGTTAACATTGGTCCTTCGAGCCGGATTTAGAACAGTGAAGTGGATTTCGTACTTTGAACTTTGGTCTCTGAATTTAAACTGTGAACCTGTGAACTTTGCATTTTTTGAAAATTGCACTTTGGACTATTGAACTTTGGACTTTGGACATTGCACTTTGAACTGTGAAAGTGTAATACGTTAACGCAATAAGTGAACTGTGGCTGCTTAGACTTGTACATTATTCGACGGTGTACATCGTACGCAGTTGACAGCCATCCAGCCAGCCGACGCAGATCGTTTCGAGAACGCTAGGCCCTGACGGACATCAGGACAACAGAAGCTGGAAATCAAGGCTGACAGGACAAGGCCAAACACAATCTGGTCACGAGACGACTGGTAGCGTGACGCTGGATTGACCGCCTGTAAACGGTTCCTGTAAGTCCTTCCTTTATCTTACTTGCGTTAGAACAGCATGGACGCGTCGTTGAAAGCCTTGATCGTTGAGCGTGGTAGATGCAAGGCCGCGTTGACTCGTTTCAAGGGGTATTTTGACACGTATGATCGAACATCGGGCATTTCCGCGCTTAAGGTTCGTTTAAGCAAGGTTCTACCGATTTTCGAGAACTTTGACACGGTACAGGCCACCATAGAGGCTAAGGTCGAGGGGACAAATTTAGAAAGAACCCAGTCAGAGGAGCGTGCCGAATTTGAAAATGCATATTGCGAAATCGTGGCTGCGGCAGAGGACTTTATTGCCGAAAGGCAACGACCTGAACCTGCACGGGTTGTACCTACCGGTGTACTTACACCGACCGCGTCGACCTCCGGATCCGAACCGCACCCCAGAATAAAATTGCCGACAATAGAATTGCCAACCTTTGACGGTAACTACAATTTTTGGATTAAGTACAGAGACACGTTTGAATCAATGATAAACAATAATGACAATCTAACGCACATTGAGAAATTTCATTATTTAAACTCGTCTCTCAAGGGGGACGCGGCTAGGGTGATTCAAACGTTAGGAATTTCGGAGGTCAATTACGCGTTAGCATGGCCTGCACTGAAGGACAGATTTGAGGACCATAAGGTCTTAAAACATCACCATTTACGGACTCTTTGGGAACTACCTGTATTAACAAAGGAATCATTTTCCGGACTGCGACGATTACTTGACGACACCAATAATAGTTTATTAGCCCTTCAGGCATTAGGAGAACCAATTATTCACTGGGACAGTGTCATAATTTACCTGTTGACCACAAAACTAGACCCACTGACAAACCGTGAATGGGAGCGCAAGCTCTCGCTAATTCCGGGAGATACAAAATTACGAGACTTGACTGAATTTTTGGAGACTCATTGTAGGTACCTGGAAAGGGTGGTATCGGACAAACCAGCTCTTTCTAGTAAAATACCAATGAGTAAGAACACAGGTAACAATCGCACCCGTGTAGGTCAGGTATCCGCCTATACCGCGATCACGCCAGCCCCGTGTACATTGTGTAATAAACCGCATCTGCTTTCTCAGTGCGGCGAGTTTAAAAAATTACTACCGGCGGCACGGCTTTCACAGGCTCAGCAATTGCGCGCGTGTTTCAATTGTTTGAACGTAGGACATCGAAATAGAGAATGCACGCGTAGCTCGTGCAAAATTTGTGGCAAAAACCACCACCCGCGATAAGGACGGGCGGTTCGTAGTTCGTATTCCATTTAAGGAAAACATACAAGATTTAGGGGGATCGCGGGAGCAGGCTCATAAGAGATTTCTCTCTCTAGAACGTAAATTAAATAGACATCCTGAATTGAAAAAGGGGTACATAGACTTCATGCATGAATATGAGGTACTGGGGCATATGAGCGAACACTCATCTAAGGATTTCGAGCCCTCAGAATTAGAATATTTCTTGCCACACCACGCAGTCTTTAAGGAGACAAGTAGCACAACGAAATTGCGCGTTGTATTTGATGGTTCCGCCAAAACCACGTCGGGACTTTCAATCAACAGCGTACAACATATTGGACCAACAGTCCAACAGGATTTATTTTCAATCATTATTAGATTTCGTAAGCATAGGTACGTGATGTCTGCCGACGTGGAAAAAATGTACCGTCAGATACGCGTTGCGAGGGAGGACCGTCGGTTCCAGCGTATTCTATGGAGGTCAAGTGCTTCAGACCCAATTAAGGTTTATGACTTAAATACCGTCACTTACGGGACTGCATCGGCACCTTTCTTAGCGACCCGTGCATTACGACGGCTGGGCGAGGTGAACAGTAAGAGATTTCCCGTCGCCGGTCGTGTCATTCTTCGGGATTTCTACGTCGATGACCTGCTCACGGGGACTGACGATATTTTAAGTGCGCAAACACTCAAGGACGAATTAGTAAGCATCCTACGCACCGCAGGGCT
This sequence comes from Nomada ferruginata, assembly GCA_963583965.1. NCBI lineage: Eukaryota > Metazoa > Arthropoda > Insecta > Hymenoptera > Apidae > Nomada > Nomada ferruginata. The sequence continues at coordinate 31,588,871 of OY757213.1, forward strand.
CGTTCTTCGAAAGTGGGCCACCAACGACGCTCGGGTGTTGCGTCAAGGCGAAAGGTCGGAACCTGGGGTTGAAATCAACGCGGACAAAGATTTAAAGACATTAGGATTACTATGGGATGCACAACAGGACGAACTTTACTATTTAGTAAAACCTTTCAGTGGACAGCGCGTAACCAAGCGCATCATTCTTTCGGACACCGCGCAGATTTTTGATCCGTTGGGACTACTAGGACCAGTCATTTTGCACGCCAAATTATTGTTACAAAAATTATGGCAATTACAAATTTCTTGGGATGAATCGCTTCCTCAGGATATTCACACATCCTGGTTAAATTATAGGACCGAATTATATAGTATCAATCACATCGCGATTCCTAGACATGCGTTGTCCGAGCCCAAATTAAGCGAACTTCATGGGTTCTGTGATGCCTCAGAAAAGGCATACGGTGCCTGCATTTATTTACGTTCACCAAATGGGCAAGGACAATGGACTGTCCGTCTTTTGTGTGCCAAATCGCGAGTAGCTACATTGAAGAAAGTCAGTTTACCCCGCCTAGAGCTATGCGGAGCACTATTGCTTGCTCAATTAATAAAGAAAGTGCGCACGGCATTGGACTGCGATTTTAGTCACGAGTTCTACTGGACCGATTCAATGATTGCCATATCATGGAACAAGGCTTCACCAAGTCGATGGAAAACCTTTGTTGCCAATAGGACAGCGGAGATCCAACGCTTAACGTGCAACGAGTGGAATCATGTACCGTCAACTCAGAATCCTGCGGACATGGTTTCTCGGGGTCTCCGTCCATCGGAGCTGGTCGATGCCACGTTGTGGTGGAATGGACCAACATGGTTATTGCACAATTCCACATACTGGCCATGTGCAGAACCGTATAGAGATGAACTTCCCGAAGAGAAGGAAGTCAGTCATAGTTTAGTAGTAATAGAAGATAAGGACTTTGATATCTTCGACACCTTCTCGTCGTACACCCGGTTAATTCGCGTTATAAGTCATTGCCTTCGGTTTATTCGAAATATACAAGTTCGTTTACACCGAAGGAACGCGGCTTCGAATGGTGTGCCAAACTCGCAACCTTTTCCCGGTAGCTTTCTCTCCACGCACGAACTCGCGGACGCTAGGGATGCCGTGACGAGGGTTGCACAGCGGGTGCATTTCAAATCGGAGATTGAGCGTTTGAAGGGCGGTTTGGACCTTCCTACGGGCAACACTCTTAATTCGTTGAACCCGTTTATCGATAGTAATGGACATCTTAGGGTGGGCGGAAGACTTAGGAACGCTCCCATTCAATATCAAAGGAGGCATCCTGTTCTTCTGCATCCACATCATAAATTCACGAAATTAATTATTGAACATGAACACCTGCGTTTATTGCACGCAGGTTGCCAGGCCGTGATTTCTTCCTTGTTTACGCGGTATTGGCTGTTGTCCGCGAAAAGGACAGTCAAGGGTGTCATTCGGAAATGCATCAGGTGTTTCCGAGTGAGGCCCAGTACGGTGACACAGGTAATGGGTAATTTACCTGCTGCCCGGGTCACTCCGGCACGTGCATTCTCTACCTGCGGTGTTGATTATGCGGGACCGTATTTGCTTAAGGATCGGACTCGGACTAAGACCACGACCAAGGGTTACCTTTGCCTTTTTGTCTGCTTCGCGACAAAGGCTGTGCATATTGAACTAGCCATTGACCTCAGTACGGATGCATTTTTGAATTGCCTTCGGAGGTTTGTCGCTCGTCGGGGTATATGTCACTGTATTTATTCCGACAATGGGACAAATTTCGTCGGAGCACGGAATGAGCTGAAAGAATTTAAAGAAATTCTTTCAAATAAGGAACGTAATGATCGAGCCTCAGAATTCTTAGGGGCCAAGGAAATACAGTGGCATATGATTCCCCCCCGTGCGCCACATTTTGGTGGTCTGTGGGAAAGCGCGATAAAGTCAGCAAAGTATCATTTGAGGCGAGTCATCGGGGAAACGATATTAACGTACGAGGAATTGTACACTGTTCTGACGCAGGTTGAGGCAGTCCTGAATTCCCGTCCTTTGTGTCCTTTATCACCTGATCCCGATGACTTCCTCCCGTTAACACCTGGACATTTTCTGATTGGCGAGTCACTCAGCGCACCTCCGGATCATGATCTCCGCGAGGTCAGGTTTAATCGACTGAATAGATTCCAGATGCTTCAGCAAATGATTCAGCATTTTTGGCAACGATGGCAGAGCGAGTACCTTCATCAGTTGCAGCAACGCAACAAATGGCAGGTAACAACACCTGGCAAATTCGGACATGGGACGATGGTCGTTGTCAAGGACGACAACCTTCCTCCACTACGATGGCGCCTTGGTCGAATAGAACAGCTTCATCCGGGGCAGGATGGAGTCAGTCGAGTGGTATCGATCAGGACTGCTGACGGACTTCTTAAGCGGTCAATGACGAAGGTCTGCATCTTGCCAATGGACCAGGACGACGACGATGGGGCTACGCAACCAGCCACCATATCTGCACGGCAACCAAACGTTGCCCGATCTTAGTGTATTAGTATTCAGACCGTCGAGTGTACGGACATTATGCATAACGTTAGATGTAATTTGTATACTAATCTTTGTCACATATTTTATACATTTATTACATGCTATGTTAATTTTCGCATTAGACTTGATAAGTTTATCTGTAAGTACTAGGATTTATAATTCGTTTGAGATTATTCTTACATTAGCATATTGCACTTTTTCTTCAATGTTATACTCAGGTGTTGTCTGTTTACAATTGTTGAACGCGATGCGTTCAAGGTGGGCGGCATGTTGAGGACACGTGTCGGGTTTACGCTGCGATCGCGGTGGACAAAGCTGCTTTTGAGAAAGAGCCCATAATAAATTTAGGACTTGTATATTTACGAAGAGGCTATGACTTGGCTGGAAGAGAGACCGAGTTTCGAGGTGACAATTTCCAGTCACGTCATTCTCAGCAGCACTTGACGTAACTTAGACCCTCACGATAGCGCGGCTAAACATCCGCGGGTTCGGTTTTCCCTAGAACAAGGGACCTTTGTGCAACGTTCTTGCCGGGCCTACGTGACGGAAAAGCTCTGGGCTCAGGGGCGTTGCATCGATGGAAGACCGGCCTGCGGATGCAATTGGATGGCCCTATGCCCCACCAAGGACAGAAGTCCCTCCAAGATCGTCTTGGAGGGAGGTTTGGGAGAGGGACCGGGCGACTTGTCGTTTGACATTTTTCTTTTGTAGAATTAGAATAAATTCAGCAGTAAGACAGTTCAGATAGAATCCACACTAGTATTGTACGACTCTCGTCTTTGACGAGCAGCAACAACGACCTTACGGTTATGTGTATAGTTTCACAGTAACAATATTTTACGTGATTATTAAAGAGCATGTGCTCATGCACTGAAAGAAATAGATTTTTTATTTCTTTGTACCAAGTTCTAGCAGAGATTACCTCTGCCAAATATCCTACTCCGCCGATTGCGAAGGACGTGATCATTGGTCCTTCGAGCCGGATGCTGGAGTTAACACTTTGCATCAATATCTTAGCCATAACAATGACCGGACCGAGCAGGCCCAAGGGATCAAATAGCGATGCTATACGCGACAAAATCATGCGCTTGGTGACGCGTGAGCGTTGTTCAACACCTTTTACTAAATAACTGAATGTATCGTCCCGCGGATTCCAGAATAATCCCAAAGTTTTGGAAGCCTTATCAGTTTGCAAGCGAATGTGAGGATCGTTAACCTTATCTTCCAACGATGTCAACAGTGAAGCTTCGTTCGAGCACCACTGGCGCAAATTAAATCCTCCCTTTTGTAATAATGATATGAGCTCATCGCGCAATGACATTGCTTCCCTCATGTCGTTTGCACCCGTGATAAGATCGTCAACATAAAAGTCTCTCTGTATGACCCTGGCGGCCGCGGGATGCGATTCGCATTCATCCAACGCCAATTGCCGAATGCAACGCGTAGCCAGGAAGGAAGCTGACGCAGTTCCGTATGTTACTGTGTTTAATTCAAAGGTTTTGAGAGGGTCGCCTTGTGTAGAACGCCATAATATCCTTTGGTATTTTGTGTCATCTTGATGCAGCCCGATTTGTCTATACATTTTCTCAATGTCGCCAGTCAACGCGTATGTATACGTACGAAATCGCGTAACTAAAGAGAATATATCCTCCTGAAGGTTAGGACCCACCATAAGAGCATCGTTCAGCGAAACTCCAGTGTCAGATTTAGCCGACGCATCGAAAACCACTCTCAGTTTGGTTGTAAGACTAGATTGCTTAACCACCGCGTGATGAGGCATGAAGTAGCCGAGCTCCAAATGTTTTACATTCTTTACTTCCGTCATATGATTTAATCTCGCATATTCTTCGATGAAATTTGTATATTCGCGATGTAAAGACTTATCCCTAATAAGCTTATGTTCTATTGCATAAAATCTTCTCTCGGCAATTTTATACGATTCGCCAATCTCAGATTTTCTCTCGTTGAATGGTAATTTAACAATATACCGCCCAGTATTGTCTCTGCGCGTATTCTCAACGAAGTGCGCTTCGCACGCACTTTCCTCAGACGACAAGTATTTTACGCCAGGCACGTCCTCAACTTGCCAAAAATTGTGAAGCAATGATTCCAATGAGTCTACGCCAGATTACAGACACTCGCATTACAAGTCGATGAAGCTTTAGAATTATCTATCTTGCCGGAGATTATCCAACCTAATTTGGTTTTCTGCAATACCGCAGTCTGATTCGCAACCTTAATTTGTCCAATACATAGCATATGATAGAACGTCTCAGCTCCAACAAGTGCATCTATTTCTGTTGGCTTACAAAATTCTGGATCGGCCAGTAATACATTTTTAGGAATACTCAAACTTCTTCTATCTATGAATTCAGTCGGAAGTCTTTCAGAAATTTTAGTTACTACCAAGAATTTTAGCCGCGATGAATATCTACCGCCTCTAGACTGTATCGTTGCTTCAACAGCATGATTGATGTGCGTAAGCCTTTGATTGAAACCCGAAACAGGAATGTTAACATCGCGTTTTTTTAAGTTTAGAACTTCTGCCATTCGATCAGTCATGAAATTAGACTGCGAACCAGAATCTAGCAGTAACTTACACGCTATCATTTCCCCAGACGAACTTAATATGTTAACTGAAGCTGTTGATAATAATATTTGTGACGTTAATGAGGCTTGTAAGGTGGTAGTCACGTTAGCTTCTGCAGTTACATTTACAGATTCAGAAGGCGATACGGGTTTTGGTAACGTTGGTGGGTGCAGAAGTGTGTTGTGCTTTCTGTTACATTTACGGCACGTTCCGGACTTGCATGAACTTACTAGATGACCAGGTCTCAAACAATTAAAACACAAACCTTTCGATCTAATTTTGGAGCACCTTTCGCCGTAATCCAAACCTAAAAATTCCCCGCAACCTTGTAAGCTATGTGGTTGACCGCAAAGAACACAGCTGTGTTTACTTTCCGCAACAAAGTAAGCTTGCCTCGCTTTGTTGTCGTGTGACGTCGTCGCGCTACGCTGCGCGCGTGTGAGAGGCTTAGCGTTACTCGTGTTTTCCTGTACTATATTGTCTAACGTATGGCAACGGTTTCTTAAAAACTTTAGAAGATCGTCAAATAACGGCATGTCTGAACCATCCAATGATAATTCCCATTCTCTGTGAGTGCGCCTGTCGAGCTTCGACGTGATTAAATGAAGTAACATTGCATCCCAATGATCGGTCGGCAATTCAAGTGCCTTAAGAGCGTGTACATGTTTCATAAAATTATTGATTAACTGACTCAACTGACTCGAAGATTCCTTAGAGATAGATTGAATTTCGAATAATGAGCGAATGTGACCCTGAATTATAACTCTGCGATTATCATATTGCTCCTTTAACAACGACCACGCGACTTCGTAGTTTCGTTCAGTTGTTTCTAAAGACTGGACAATCTGCGCGGCATCATTTGTCAAGCAAGAGCGTAAATAATGAAACTTCTGTATCGGATTTACATTATCGTTATCATGAATCAGTGACTTAAAATTATCGTAAAAACATAACCACGATTCGTAGTTACCGCTAAACTTAGGCAGATTAATCGTAGGTAATTTTACATGAACCTTCGGCTGTTGCGACGTTGTTGTGGAGACGGTACCCTCAGATTCCAAGCCGTTTGTACCTTCGAGAAGCCGTTGAGCCCTTGCGAGTGTATTGAAATAAGCGTCTTCGAATGATGCTCTGTCCCTTTCGTGATCTTGCTCTTCGGTTAACGCCTCGATTTTCGCTTGTACTGCGCCGAACGCGTCCCACAATTCACTTGCCTTTGATATGCGTTGTTTCAATTGTTCAATGCTCGGATTCTCATGATACGTGTCCAAGTATGAAGCAAACCGTGTTAGCTGCGCCTTAAGTGTACCGCGTGTGCGCGTCGCACTTTGTAATGTTTCTTCCGCCATCTTGGTTAACGTTCTGGAACACTATCACAGTCACGTTGTTCTGTTCTACGACACTCACTGAGCACTTTTGTTTGCCTAAGTCAATGAAATGTTTGCTGTGTGTAGAAATTCAACTCCAGCACTCGAGTTGTGACGCGAACCAGTTTAAGCAGTAATATTCGAACTCTGTGAAGTCCCTGCAATGCGTCGCGGATCCGGCTCGAAGGACCATGAAAGAAAATGAGAAAGAAAGGAGGGAACTGTTGGATGGTTACGAAATAACAGAACCACTCAGCTATTGTCACTAATGACCGACACCTTACGCGGCGGGCACTTGTTTTATTTGAAATGTGAAGAAGTACTGTGGCACCTCCGCGAACGCAATACAATAGTTTAAAGAAAGGGAAGAAAACGCAGGTTATGCACGTCTTGTCCTCACAAAGGACCGAATGAATCCGCTACCGCGAAAAAGCGCAACACCACGAGCATGGGAGAGGGCGAGCACGTGATCTCGCAAAAGGCCCACGTGATCCAGATCCATTATAGGTTCTGAATTACTAACAAACTTCAAAGAATAGTTCATAAATATTAGCTTGTAAATTTGAATTACAACATTCTTGTAACTTGTATCTTCATTAATTAATTTAATAAATCTTCAATGAAAGGAATTGTACTGCTCTCTTTATTTTAACGCCTTACCTATCCTTGAAAAGACCTGATTCCACTTCCTTAAACAAGAAGTACCGTGGACGGACTTTAAATGCAAAGTCCTAAAGCGAGAAACTTGTAAAAATAGACCTGAACATTATTAACGTTGGCGCTAATTGTTAAGGAATTAATACGTTTTGATGGGAGCTCTTCAAATTTTAATTCTCGGAAATTCCTGGAACGTGACGTCATTTCCAAGAATTGGTGAATTCGAATACCTCCTCGCACATCATATTCTCCTAATACAAATCTACGATTTTCAGCGAGATATTTTTGCCAGAAACTCCTTTTTTTTTTTTTTTTTTTTTTTTGTGTTCGAGGAGGGGAAAATGCCTTTATGCATACCCAGCCATGCTGGGTTATGTGGGACTCTGCTGCCTAGGATGTTGTGCGGCAACTACCCACTAAAAACCCCTCCTCTATCGCACCATCGCATCGGATACGCACCCTCCCCCTCGGCCCTATACATCGTAATACTACGAGGGGGGGGGGGGGCTCCGCAACGGAGTATCCTCATTGCTGGGGCGGCTCCTTCCGTGTTGGGATTAGTCAACCAACATCAGGATTGCCGGCATCAGATGGTTTGAGTTGAGCCGGACACCCTGGTTACAGGACAAAGCCTGTTGGTCTTCAGGGGTCCGTTAAAAGTCTGGTAAAAGGGCGGCGCCTTCTCCTCCTGGGAGGGTATGCGGGGTCGCCACTTTTTTCTCTCTCTCGCTCCTGAGACTCTCTGGTTTTCATCACCTTGGTCGCGAATCTCTGGAAGGCTTTCCAGGCTTCTTCCGACGAGGTGATCTGAGTGACCAGGTTCGTCGTCGTCAGGTTTTCACCGTAAAGAGTTGTGAGGTGGAGTCTCTCCTCCGCCCAACGATCACAACGGAAAAGTACGTGTTCTGCGTTGTCCACCGGATATCCGCAGTCCCAGCAGACCTCGTTGGTCGTTCTTCCTATTCTCTTCCTGAAGCTGTCAAACGAGCCATGCCCTGTTAAGAGCTGCATCGTTTGGAAGTCCAGGAAGAGGGCGGGGGACTTCCGCTCGAAGGTTCGGACCGATCTGACCAGCTTCCGTGTCCAGTTGGTCGGGTCGAAGGTATCCCATCTGGCCTGCCACTGGGCGGTAGCTTCTTCCCAAATCCTTTCCTTATATATTTGGATGTGAGAGGGTCCTCCTGCGGGATCCTCCTGTCCGCCATCGGTAGACTGGCGATTAGTCTTCTCTGTATAAATTTTCCAGAGAGCATCGGCTTTGATGTGTATTGGCATTCTCCCTGCCAACACACAACGAGCATCATACGCCACCGTACGGTATGCCGTGGTGGTATGAATCAGAGCCGCTCTCTGGCTTCTACGTAGGGCAGTTACGTTGAATTTCCAGGCGTTCGCTGCCTGCGCCCATATCGGGGACGCATATAGGACCACCGATTCCCATACATTGTAATACAACATCCTACATTTCCTAGCTGGGCCCTTGGTATTTGGAAGGAGCCCTGCTAGTGCACCCATCATCTTTTCCGCTCTCGCGCAGGTTTTGGCGATGTGGTGTCTGTAGTTGCGCTGGTTGTCGAGTACTACTCCGAGGTAATTCGCAGTGCTCTGCGTCCTCAAGGAGGACTCGCCCCAGTCCAGGTCGATTATCCTGTGGATTCTTTTCCCCGCAAGTATAATGATCTCGGTTTTTTCGGGGGCGATCTCGAGGTTCATATGAGTGAACCACGCTCGGATCTGCCTCAAACCGACGTCTATCCGGAACTGGAGTTCTTCCACGTTCCTTGCCGAGATCGTGAGTGCCAGATCGTCCGCATACGCGAAGGCTGCTGTATTCCACAGGCCGTTCGCGAGCGTCAGGACACCATCGTATACCAAGTTCCACAGCATCGGTGCAAGCACTGCACCTTGTGGAACTCCAGCATAGATCGGCAGACTCACCGTTCTTTCTGGGGTATGGACCACCGCTCGCCTATCCTCGGAGTAGTTCCGTATGACCCTTATCAGGTCATCGGAGACTCCTCTCCGGGCAAGTTCGGCCAAGGTGTGTCTCCATTCTAGGCGGTTGAATGCATTTCTAATGTCCGTCGTCACGAGCGCACATAGTGTGCCCGTACTTTGGCATGCATCCGCGAACCGCGTAACCTCCCTTATTGCGTCTAGTGTTCCTACGCCCCTTCTAAAGCCGTATTGTCGACAGTGGAAGGGGTCGCGTCCAATTTGCGCCTCTAGGGCGTCCTTCATCACGTATTCCCAGAGCTTCGATAGCGCTGGCAATACGCTGATGGGTCTGTACGCCGATGGAGTCGACGGGTCCTTTCCGGGTTTCGGAAGGAGAATCACCCGCGCTGTCTTCCATGTGTGCGGGAGGGTTCCCTCGACCAGTGTCATGCGACACATCGTCGCGAGGTCAGCCGGCCATTTCTCGGCAATCAGCTTGACCACTTCCGTCGGTACAGCGTCTATCCCTTGTGCTTTCCCGACCTTAAGCGCTTTAGCCGCTTTCGTCACCATCTCCTGGGTGACTACGGTCGTGCACAAGGTGTCTTGTGCTGGGGCGAGGTCTGGGCATGGTGTTACCTCCTCTGATGGTCTTGTGGTGGTGAAGAGGGCATTGAGCACCTCCTCTACCTTTGCCGCCGGGTGGGTTGCCATGCCTCTCGCTTTCCTCAGTCTTGACATCACTGCCCTGTAGGATCGTGCCCATGGATTCTGGTCGAGAATCTCGCAGAATTCAGACCACGATTGTTCTTTGCTCCTCCAGATTTCGGCCTGCAAACTCTTCCTTGTTGACCTGTACTGGTCAAGGAGGTTTGGGGTATCTGGATGGTCCTTCTTTTTGGCCCTTTGGTACCTTCTTCTGGCTCGGAACGTCGCCAATCTAAGATTGGCGATTTCATCGTTCCACCAGAAGTTTGGTTTCCTCGTGCCTTTCGGAAGCATCTTCCTTCGCAGGGTTCTCTTGCACACCTTTTCGAGTCTGGATTGCATCATCTGCGGAGAGAAATCCGGGTCTCTGACAGGTGGGGGGCGCTGCGAAGGGGGGCTCTTTGATTTCTGACTCGAGGATTCTCTACTCAGAACGTCGTATGCCTCGAGGATTTCCTCTGGCTTCGCGTTCTTGAGAGAGAATGGTCTCCATGCCACCCGGGGTTGGCTACGCCTCGACTCTTCGAAGGTGTGAAGAACATATCGGTGGTCTGAGGCTGAGTAGGTATCCAAAACCTCACTCTTCTGCAGGCCTCTCAGGGTCATCCTGTCTACAGACATAATGTCGGGGAATGATGTCCCACCATTTCTGTAGAATGTGAACATCCCCCGAGGTCGGACCGGGACGAGTTGCGCTCTAATGGTTATTGCCAGTAGCAATGCGCCCCTCCGTTCATTCTTGCGTCCTCCCCAAGCCGGGGACTTGGCGTTAAAGTCGCCCGCAAGTATTAGTCGGCTGCCCCATGAGGTGGAGTTTTCCAGCATCTCCTGAAGGTCATCTAGGTATTCCTCCACCTCTGGCTGCGTGATATTTGGGGAGCAGTAGCCGCTTATGAGGATCGTATCCTCAAGCACTCCTACTGCTATGCCAGGAAGTGGTGTGTAGCTAACGGGGCGCGCCATGTGACCGTTAAAGCCTGTTATCCACACGGCTGCGTCCCCGGTGGAGTCATTGCACCACTCCCTCCTTTGCCTGTATGGCTCTGAGATGATCACCGCATCAGCGTTCAACTCCGATGCTTGTTGCACCAGGAGTTCTTGCGCGAGGCGGGATCTGTTCAGATTTATTTGCAGAATTACCATTGACTTAGGCATTATGTGTCGATGGTCCGCGTCGCGCCTGTGCGGCCTTTTGATATTGCGGGCAGCCTAGTGAGGCGGCTACATGTCGCAACCTGATTCCATGTAGGCCTTGCGCCTCGCAGAGTGTGCATTTGGGTTCGTTGGTACACTCCTTAATGGAGTGCTCCATTGAGCCGCACTTCCTGCACCTCTCCTTGCCTTGAGGGAGAGTTTTGCAGGCCATACTCCTATGTCCCAGGGCGTGGCACCTAAAGCATCTGATGACTTTCGGGAGCACCTTCGCCGTGACCAGGGTGAACCCGATTCTGATCCTCCGGGATCCAAGGTCTCTTGGTACGGCGTCGGATGGTACGTCCAGAATAACCGTCTGGGTGCCAGCCGGGGTCATCCGTGTTGTCCTCAAGTGGAGGTCCTTGGGATCTATGCCCAGAATTTGGGCGGTCCCTTCCAGGATCTCTGCTGCTTCAGCCGTGGGATCGACGCTTTTTATTTCTAACGTCGATCTCGCTTGTAGTGGGGCAACCGGCGTTGCATCGCCAAGCATTTTTCCCAGCGTTTCGGCTACGGCTTGTGCTCTCGCTGCTTTGGACAGTTCTATTAGGACATGTCCATCGCGAGTTTTCCTCACCCCATTCGATTCACTAAGGCAGGATTTTCCTTTCCTTAGGATCTCTCTCATCGTTTCTAGGTAGGAGGTACCCTCCTTCACCTTGATGAGGATGGCCTCCGGCTTGATCCTAGGAGGCCTTCTTCGTGGGGGTTTTGGGGGTAGTACCTTCCCCTTTTTTGGTTCCTCAGAGGGTTTTACCCTCTGGGGTCCCTTAGCTCGGGGGGGGATCTTGTACATTCTGTGTCAAGCCTCCAGGGGGTGGTGGGATGGGTGATCTTCCCCTCCTTTTCCTGGTCCTCTTACGGCGACTGACCTCCATAAAGTCCGAGTCTGGCTGGGTGTGGATCACCGCCGGGGGCGGGCTACGCGTCACCTTGGCATAGGTGGGAGCCGTCTCCGGACGGGACTTCTTCGTGACGGCCTCCTCCTGGGGAGATCTCGTCTTCCTTTTCGGGTTCGGCGGGGGGCACTTGGCCAAACCTTCAATCTTTCCCGGCGACCCTGTCTGGGTCCCGGTACTCGTCGTTTCTTGGTTAGGTTAGGTTAGGTTAGGTTATGGGTGTTTTTGAGGCTCTCTGCCCCTCCAGAATTTTCGTTTCCATTAAGGAGAGAGTGGCCAGCGCCCGGGCACACTCTTTCCTCATTTGTGCCTTCACGTTCTTTGTCGCGATGGCATATTCGTGGAAGGTCTTCGTGGAGTGCTCGGCCCTCCTCCTCAGCACTTCCAGTTCCTTCAGGATCGCCCTAATATCTCGTTGGGGGCTTAAGGCCTCCCCAGGGTGTTGCCCTCCGCCCAGGGTTCCCTCAAGTATTCGAGGGCTCCTCACCGATGTGCGGGGTGAGGGGATGGGCCGCTTGGCCGTTCGGTTTCCCGCCTGGTCATTTTCCCTGGGACTTTTATGGCTGGCAGGAGTCGCACCTGGTGGGCTCCTGAACAGCTTCGTCTGCGGGAGGAATGGGTTCGGGGGCACCATTTCTTCCTGTCGTGAGGAGGGAGTCTTTGTTAGCTCCATCATCCACGATGTCCTCTGTGTCACTGACCCAAGGGTCAGTGAGCCGCCTGCGCTGCCACCGAGGTGAAACGATCTATACTCCTCGGGCAGTTTCCCTGCTGGGGTATAGAAGGTTTCCCCTGTGGCCATCTTTGTCGTCCCGGAACAGGGGGATTTGACCGCCTGTCGTGCTCTGTAGCGGTGAGCGGTGTCCTCCTCTTCCGTGTCCGTCGTTGAAAACACTGTTGAGTCCCCAACTCGGGAGGGAAGTGAGGCGACTGATTGCGCCGTGGATGTCCCCTCCGTATCCGAGTCGAGGACTATCTTCTGTCCTTTTTCGGGTTTCCCTGGAGTTTGTTTGTCGTTGTCGTTGTTGCGGTCGTCAGTTAACGATCCGGGGGGGTCCGCTTGCCCACCACCCCTCGGACCGGTACTGGGGTATCCATCCCCTGCACCGTAAACTTCTTTCTCTATTCCTGACATTTCATATTATAAAAGGGAATCTCGTTGTCCTTGTACAATTGCCGTTGTCGTATATAAAAAATCCTTCCAGTTGTTCCCATGATTGTAGGTATGAGGAAATTAAGGGTCCACCCGAACAGAGCCTCTTGTCCGGGCAAGGGGGCTAAATTAGTGTAGTGGTGGCCCCAGGTGCCCTACAGGGAACGTTTATGACCGCTTTCTTTAAAGTCAGTGCGGCTATTCAACCCTCGGCACGTTTCCTTACACCTTGGTTTATGACTTTTTTGGTGTCTCTCTGTTCTTAAACCTTATATCTAAGGGTGGTGGGGGTGTTGCTTTTCGCTGGGCAGCAGTCCACCTTTGCGCGGGGAGCGTTCCTACTTGTTTGTCTACCGTACTCCTGCGCCCCTACGCTCCTGCAATCCTGAGAGCATCCCTAGAGTGTGGTTGAGTTTCTCTTCTCTTCGCTTCGGGCCGCGCATAGTCTATGGTCGTGCGCTCGTATGAGTATGCGACGGCCACCCGCCGAGTTACCCGCCTCTACTCTAAATACTCATGGTTAGATTCTCCCGTTAGACACGCGTGATCCTGAAGTGTAGTATGTCATCAGTATTATCTGCGTTGTCCAGGAGGGCCTGGTGGATGCATTTGTTGTGTTGTGTTAGCCGCTTCAACGCTTCGTCGCGGCATTTCTGCCGCGGGGCGGGTTACGGGTTATGTTTTTTGTGTTACCGTTTCAACGCTTCAACGCGGCATTACTGCCGCGGTGCGGGTTACGGGTTTCACCTGTTGAGAATGTCGCTTCAACGCGGCCTTCTGCTGCGGTGTGGAGTCCACCTGAGAAAATCGTTCATCCTCGCCCCATATAGCGATATGAACGATGTGAACTGCTGGGAGTTCAGTTGTCAACCCTGCCCTCGTGCCTGATTTCCTGTCATGTCATGACATGACATGACATGTGGTGACATGAGGTGGCGCAGTTATTGCTAAGCGTAGCATCAAGTATCCATGTGGTAGTGTGTCCGCTCTCGCGTAATGACTCGGTCATGAAGTCGGAGTACTCTCGTTCGAGTTCCGAATTCGTTTTGAATTTTCGAGTGAGTGAAGATAGCATTTTCTCCGCGGCAGGACGCGATGGACCGAGAATGAGAGGAGGACTCCGAGCGAATGGAAGCCTGACCATGAACCGTCCGTCCGATGCTCGCGAGTGAGTTGCCCGGAAGTGCTCCTCACATTGTGTCTCCGCCGAAGTCATGAACGATTTCCGTGGAAGCTCCTCCACTTCCCAGAACCGTCGCAACTCGTCCTCGAGGGGGAGGACACACGCGCTGAAGTGCGCGGTGAGGAGTTGATCGGAGGAGGATGGGACCGGAGAAGATTGGACAGGGCCCGAGATCACCCATCCGAAAATGGAGTTTTGCGCGACAGGCAACCCGGCACGACCCTTCCGGACTCCGTCCAGAAGGGCCTCGCCGTACAGATCCGCACCGATAATGACCTGAATTGGTTCGTCACCGGCGGGATCTGCATCAGCCCAAGGAAGATCGGCGAGGTGTTCGAGCTCTGTGCGAACGGACTTCCGGGGTGGAGGATAGGACGTCAGAGTCCTGAGAACGAGTGCAGTCGTGGTGAGGGCAGGAATCTCCGCGTAACGCGAACATACTGTAATTGACACTGCGTATCGCACGGTGGTTGCGCGAGTATCGGCGACTGCGGAAATAGCCACGTTTGTCCGCGTGCGTTTCGCTCTCAGTAATTGCGCTAGGTTTTCGGTAATGAAGGTCGCCTCGGATCCTTGGTCGAGTAACGCTCTCACGACCGCAGTTCGCCCGGATGCAACCCGGACCTTAACCAAAGCGGTAGCGAGGAGAATGCGCGACGGAGTTCGCGTGTGGGTTGTCGCAGACAGTGACGTCACAGCGGCATTGTCAATAGAGACCGCACGTTCGTTTGTTGACGTGATGTGGTTGCCGGTTGCTCGAGCCTCGGAATCGTCATGGAGCGTGCTATGGTGGTTTTTATGACATCGGCGGCAAGTGTATTTACTGTTACAATCCGCCACCGTGTGTGTGTCACTGAGACAATTAAAGCAGCGATTAGCCTTCATAACGAACTCTCGGCGGCGCTTAGGACCCTCGGCGAGGAAGGAAGGGCACGAGCTCAGGTAATGTCGCGCTTTACAACGCAGACACGATGGCTTCCTAGTGTTTGTTTCGGTTGGCAGGTTGGAAGTATCGCGCGCAGGACTGGCCGTCACGTTGGCGGTGTGAACGCGCTTGGTTCCCGTCGATTTGGTGATCGGTTTGGTCGTCGAGCTCGGAGCGAGCTCCTCGAGGGCTTGTGCGCGAGATTCCATGAATTGTAATAACCTTTCGAAACTCGGCATTTCGTCGGTTTGACGCGCCGCGAGGGTCCATGCCTTCAATGTCGAAGGATCGAGTTTTTGCGAAACGAGATGCACCAGAATGTCACTCCATAGTTCGGCGGAAGTGCGACCTAACTTGGTGAGAGACGCAACGGCAAGGTTCGCTTGATCTACTAACGAGCGTAGATCTCCCGGAGATTCTCGCGCTGACGCTGGTAATCCGAGTAAATTTGACATATGAAGTTGAATTAACCGCCGCTTGTTTTCAAATCGGGCGGTGAGAGTGCGCCACGCGATCGCGAGGTTTTCAGCGGTAAGCGGAATTGGCTTGATCGCGTCGAGAGCAACACCTTTTAACGCTGACACGAGGAAATGCATGCGTGCAAAATCCGACAATTTTGGATTTGACAGAATTAGCGACGTGAAGCGATCGCGAAACGTTTCCCACTCATTACAGTCCCCGTCGAACGGGGGGAGCGGCATGGGCGGGAGATGATCGAGTGATACGCCGGGAAAGAACGGATTCACGTTTCCCGGTTGCAGTGCAGAAGTTGAATTCGATGGACTTACAGGGGACTCGATGTTCGCCAGCCAATCCGCCATGAAGTCTCGGGCGACGTAGTAGGCGTCCTCCGTGGGCTCCAGCAGATCCTCCGCTGGGTACGAAGCCGCCGCTTGGTCGTCCGATGGTCTGGAGGTCAGCAATATCGCGTGGTTTTGTTGAAACTGGTTCCAGGCCTCGTCTAGTTGGTTTATTCTGGATCGAATCTTCGCCGCAGTCAGGTTTGCAGCCCCGATCTTCTTAAAGTTTTCCACGGCTCGAGTGATGGTTCGCTGCAACATTGCCTGCGCAGCTAATGCTTTTTCCATGGCTCCCAGTTGCTCGGGGTTACACCTCCAGATCCGGCTCGAAGGACCAAATAATGTTGATGATTTGGGCGCTCGGGTCTGCGCGATCCGATGTTAGCTGGTATCGCTCAGCGCTGAGCGTGGAGGTGGTGAGGAGGAGTGCAGAGAACTGGCGACTCGTGTTATAAAGTTGCACGTTTATTTGACACGTAAAGGTGACACTGACACAACGACAGATGGCATACAGGCGAACACTATCACTAAGTACGAATGAAGTTTCGTGATGCTTGATGAGCGTATCACAAGAATGAAGTTTGATCGTTCTGAATTGGCGTAGCGACTCGCGAGATGGTAGTTATCAAGCAATGCGTGAGGTTGTAACTACCGATCGCGAACGGTTTCTCGCCGAGGCTTGTCGATGGGGTTTTTTTTTGTTTTGCGCGGATTGGGCGAAACTCATCAGGCGATACACGTAAGGGCGCCTATTGGGCCATAACGTCGCCTGATATCCGCGAGGTGAGGGATCGCAGAACCCTATTTACGTCGGCGCCGATGACCGTTTGAATTTCAAACATGCCGCCCGCCTTGAAACGCTTGAAACGAGCGTTTCGAAAGTAGTGTGAGGGGCGCGCAGGTGGGAACCGCCCGCCGTGGCGAGCTCGACGAACCAATAGGATGTTAATATGAATATTGAATATGACCTTACCAACTACATTAACTTAGCTTAATAATAGAATTAGTAATCGCAGCTATGTACAGTTAGACTTAAAACTTATAATTAATAATCGCAATTATGTACACTTGTTCTCTAACGGACGATTACAATTTTACGCGGACGCGTCGCTCTTGACTGGAAGCGCACAAAGTTTGACAATTGGTCGCTTAAATTCAGAATTCGCGGTTCTGACCGTAACGACGCGAGTGAGGCCGTCAGCACCAGGGTGCAGCTTGACAATTCGCCCGAGTTCCCACTTACATGGAGGGAGTGTTGAATTACGCAAAAGGACAAGTTGTCCTTGTTCAAGAGAAGGGCGGATTTGTCGCCATCGCGTGCGTTGCTGCAGGGTGTTGACGTACTCGACCTGCCATCGCTTCCAGAATCGCTCGGTAATGCGTTGCACGAGCTGCCATCGCGACAACCGATTCTCGTTGAGGTGCAACACTGAGGGTTCCGGTGCAGTAGTGAGAGCGGACCCGACCAAAAAATGTCCCGGAGTGAGCGGGTCGTATGTGTCGAACGCGTCGGACAGCGGAGCCAGCGGACGAGAGTTCAGGCAGGCCTCGATTCGGCATAGGAGCGTAGTAAATTCCTCGAAGGTGAGGGTGTGTTCCCCCAAAACACGGCGCAAGTGATGCTTGACGCTACGCACTCCAGCCTCCCACAAACCTCCGAAATGTGGCGCAGTCGGGGGTATGAAGTGCCACGACACGTTGTCGCTCGCGGTAGCGTTTTGAAAGGATGAGTCCCGCAACGCCGCCCGGTGTGCTTCGAATAGTTCTCGATCGGCGCCGACGAACGTGGTACCGTTGTCCGAGTATACGGAAGTCGGGAGACCGCGCCGCGCGCAGAACCGCGAAAAAGCGTTGCGGAACGCTGCGGTGGTATAGTCGCCGACCAATTCTAAATGGATAGCTCGCGTTGACAGACACACAAAGAGTGCTATGTAAGCTTTGCGGGATGTGATACCGCGACCCGCGGAAGCTCGAACTTTTACGGTCCGGCGTAATCTAGACCGCAGTGTGCAAAACTGTGACTGGGTGGAGTGACGCGAGGGAGCGGCAGGTCCCCCATCATTTGTTCCGGAACTTGTGCCCGCAACCGAACGCACTGAACACAGCGGTGGATCACGAATTTAACTTGAGTGCGAGCACGCAGGATCCAGAAGTCAGAGCGGAGGGTGGTCAAGGTGAGCTGAAGGCCTCCATGCAATGTTCGTTGATGCGCTTGTTTGATTATCAAAGTGACCAGCGAGTGCGCAGCGAGGAGAACTGGATGTTTCCGATTGTAAGGAAGTGGAGAATTTCGAAGCCGTCCGCCGACGCGAATAATGCCGTTTTTGTCTAGAAATGGGTGGAGGTTTGCTGTCGCGCTTTTCGCGGAAACGCACTGGTGATTCGTTAAGGAATGTATTTCTAAAGCAAAAACTGCCGACTGAATTGTTTTGAGCCAGAAGATCCGAGCACACATGCACTGTTCGACGGTGAGCGCGAGACCGATAGCGCGGGGCGAAGAACTGTTGTGTTGACGATCGCGACAACGAGCGATGAATCGCTGTACGTATGCGGTCACTCTAATAAGCTTCGCCCACGATGAATATCGCGAAGCGAGGTCCCATGGTTCCGTTTTCGTAGAACAGTGCAGTGTCACGACCTTCTCTTCTAGCGGAGCGTCGGCTGCGAGCGGAGGGGATGCCGTTGGCCATTGTTCAGCAGGGAGGCGAAGCCAGGGTGGTCCGTGCCACCATAACCGATGGTGGAGGAGTTCGCGCCCTAACAATCCCCGTGACGCGCACTACGCGACGTCACTACGCGATATCCCAGAAATGGCGGGAGAGCCATCATCGCGTCGTCACGCAGACAGACATACATTTTCGTCCTCCATCGTCTTCTTCATGTCATCCTCTCAGCCTGGGTAGACAGTTTTGGCCCCATGGATAGTGGAAGTGTACGTACAGCGTGTATCTACGATGTACGAACTGAGGGGGATCAGAAAATGAGGCTCCCCTCGCCCCTCTTGCTACCGACCGACAGCGGCGGTCGTGTAATACCAGCTGATTGACCTACGCTCCTCCCGGCGCAGGTGCACATCTCGTGTGACTTCTTCTTGGTCCTAAGTGCACTTCTGTGAACACTTCCAGTGCTTCTTTGTGCCTTCATGCCCTATATAGGGTTGGGAAGAGGGAGAGCGTTGGACCCCGGTTACCGCTCTCCCGCGCCACCGTAACCGACTTGCCAGAAACTCCGAAATTTTGCGCTCGGAAATTCCTGGAACGTGACGTCATTTCCAAGAACTGCCGGGATCGAATACCTCCTTGCACATCATATTCGCCTAATACAAATCCACGATTTTCAGTAGAAATTTAGGTGCCGAAAATCTTGGATTTGTATCAGGAGAATATGATATGCAAGGAGGTATTCGTTTTTAGAAATGACGTCACATTCCAGGAATTTCTGAGCGCTGAAATTTCCGAGTTTCTGCCAAGAGTTCGGCTATGGCGACGGTGGAGAGTGGCGGCCCCGGGATCGTCGGCTGCCCTCTCATGCCTCCCCTACCCTTTGAGGTGGTGGAGGCACCGAGAGTGAACCCCAACGGTGGAAGGGTTATGGGTGGGGGCATACATGCATGCTGAAATGCATCTGGGACAGTCCCAGATGGTAATTTCGGCCGAGATGCGCGGCGCCCACCGCCTATCACCGCCATGTGAGGAGGAGAGGGTGGAGGGGTGCATGGCTCCGGAGTATGCTCCCTGCTGACACCCTCCTGACGTCCACGAGAATCTCTGACCACGATAGGACCACACCGGGAGGTCAGAGATGAACGGCCATCGTGTGGAAGATCCGGCCACGGGACAATACGCCCCGAACTGGCGGTGCAACGGCTGCGTTCCCGCCAATTCCAGGCGGACAGCCATGACACCGACGGCAGCAGCGACATCATGCGGAAACCTGGCAGAAACCAACTTGTCCAATTGTTTTGACAGGTCATGGCTGAAAAGCCAGGAACCATGTCCAATTGTTGACAGGTTATGGATGGAAAGCCAGGAGACTGTAAGCCCGGCTGAAAATGCAGGAAATGAAAGGTAGGCCAACGAAGAAGGGACGATGAGGTGGTGCCTCACAACACCACCGCACCTCCACCGAAGAGATGCGGTGCCGAACTCCCCCTCTTCGGTTTGGAGATACACGGATGCCGGTCGGGAGCACAATCCACCCCGTCCCCAACGCAACAAATGCACGGTAGGCGCCTCCGGAACTATCCCGTCGCAGGCCCCCGTCGCACCTCACTGGACACAAACCCCAATGCACGGTGGTCGCCTCCGTAACTACTCCGTCGTAGGCCCCCGTTGCACTCAATGGGAGCAAACTCCTCGCTGCAATTACCTCTCTGCTGCTGAAAGCAAGGAATCTCTCGTCATCCTCTCTCCGTCGCTGACCACCTGCGAAATGCTACACAAGCATGAGAGAGGAAAGAACGATTGAAAGCACAGCATAGAGAGATGTGCAGCCGCGAGAAGCCGCCAGATACCATAGAGTATGATGGCAGGAAACTCGACGGGCGATTCGTTACCCGTAACCCGCTCCGCGGCCGAAATACCGCGCCGAGGCGTTGAAGCGGTTAAGCACTTACACAAACAGTAACACACACGTAAACGCCTCTGCCGCTCCGCGGCAAATGCCATGTGGAAGCGATATATAGAGGCGCAATAAAGGCGGAAACAATACCCGACGGACGGCCGCATGGACTCATACGTCCATAGACAAAGAGAATGGTGATGCGAAGCGAAACTCGGCTACAGCCCAGGCCTGCTCGCAGGGTTGCATATCTGCAGGGCTCCTGAAAGAACATTTCGCAGGAAAGTCCCCTAGCGCAGAGGAAACAACCCTGCGAGACCCCCCCCCAGAGAGCTGCCAGAGGAATAGCTTACCGCATAACACCAGTAGATATAGGATACAAGTCACAAACCAAGGTGTAAGGTAACGTGCCGAGGGTTGAATGGCCGCAGTGACTTAAAATTATGCGGTCGCAAACGTTCCCTGCAGGGCACCTGGGGCCACCACTGCAGTATCTTAGTCCCCTTGCCCGGACAAGAGGCTCTGCCCGGGTCGACCTTTAATCTCCTCATATCTAAACTTTTAGGAAAAACTGGACTGGACACTATATACGACATTGGCAATGGACACGGACAACGAAACTCCCAAATGAATGGACTAGGATGTCAGATCAAAGGAAGGAAGTTTACGGTGCAGGGGATGGATACCCCAGTACCGGTCCGAGGGGCGGTGGGCAAGCGGGCCCCCCCCGGATCGTTAACCAACGACCGTACAATATTAACAACAAGCAACAATAACACGACGACGGCAAACACGACAACGACGACGATTTTGATTCCAATAAGGAAAGAGGCAACCCCGCCGGGAGGGTTTAGCTTAGAGGAAACCCCCGGTAGAAAGGGCGGCGTGGAGGAGGAACGGCGGCTCTCACCGCTTTTCCCCACCCCCGTCCCCCGTACGGCGGTTCCTGACTCGGAAACCGACGAGAGGTCAACGACACGGCCAATCGCCTCGCTCTCTTCTCGAACTGGGGACGCCTCCACGCTTTCGGGTTCGGACACGGAGGATGAGGTGACCGCCCGCTGTCGCAGGGCGTCCCTTGCGGTTAGGTCCCCCCTCCTCGGAAAAACGAGGAAACTTTCGGAGGACATTTTCCACACCCCAATAGGGAACCTCCCAAGCGAGTACGTCTCAACCCACCCTAGAGGTACCTCGGGTGGAATGATGACTCTTGGGACGGGCACAACCCTCAAAACGGCGTGGACAATGGAACTGGGTAAGACACCTTCCATCCGGCAGGATGGAACTGGACTACCAAACCCGTTCCTGCCCAAAGCAAAACTCTTCAGGAGCCCTCCGGTCCCGGCGGCGACCCCTGCTCGCCAGAAGCCTATCCCCGGGGAGAAAGCACAGATAGAGTCACCCAGGATCAACCACCCCATCCCGTCACCCCGCACTCCGACGGGGAGCCTGCGGACCCAAGAGGAGTCCCAGAGCAGAGGGATACATGGGGAAGGGGAAGCAGTACCCCCTCAAAATGATCTCATGGGGATTCTACAGGATCTGGAGACTCTAAGGAGCCGGGCAGAATCCTCAGCCAAGACCTTCTTGGAATACGCGAGTACCAACAAGAATGTCAAGGCCGCAATGAGGAAAGAGTGCGCCCGGACTGTGGCGGCTCTGACGGCGATGAAGGGAAGAATACAAGAGGTACGGAGGGTGCCAATCACGACACCTTCCCCCCTTCACAAAGGCAGAGATACAGCCCCGCGCCGCTCCAAGGAGGGACTGGGTCCCAATTCGACAATTAATACCGGGACCCAAACAAGCCCCCCGGAGGGAACAGGGAAAGGGAAACCCAGAAGCATTGGCACCTCCTTGACATCTACCGCCATAGCGGAAGAGAAAGCAAAGGACGACTCCGCCATGATGCAAAAACGGAAGGTGAGATCCCCCCCGGAGGAGGGTGCTGCGAAGAAGCCCCGTCCGGATGCGGCACACACCTATGCCGCGGTGGCACGCAGCCACCCGCCGAAGGACACGCAGACCGACACAGAATACAAGGAGGTCAGGAGGAAACGAAGAAAGAGGAAAATGAGGGATAAAACGCCCCCCCTCTGTTAGGGAGCGTCTCACAACCCGCACGGAAATCCCTCCCTAAGGAGGAACACGACAACCCTAAACCTTCGAGGGAACCCAAAACGGGGCCGACACCCCGAAGCAAGCCACCAAGGAGGAGACCCCCGAAGGCAAAGCCGGAGGCCCTCCTCATTAGGGTCAAGGAAGGTGCCTCTTACCTCGATACGGTTAAAGAGGTCCTCCAAAAGGGCAAGACCTGCCTGGCAGGGTCAAGCGGGATTAGAAAAACCCGCGAGGGACACGTTCTCATAGAACTGTCCAAATCAACAAAGGCATACGGGATAGCCGAGTCGCTGAACAAAGCACTCGGGGAAGGCACGTCGGTTGCCCCTCTGCAGGCGAGATCGACTGTCGAAATTCGACACGTCGACCCCACAGCAGAGGCCGTAGAAATTCTGGAAGGGACAGCCCAAATGCTAGGCCTTGACCCCAAAGAACTGCACTTGAGAACGAAGAGGATGACACCGGCTGGAACCCAGACGGTGATCCTCGATATGCCGTCTGAGAACATCCCGAACGACCTCAGCTCCCGAAGGTTCAGGATCGGGTTTACAATGGTCACGGCGAGGATACTCCCGAAGGTCATCAGATGCTTCAGGTGCTACGCCCTGGGACATACGAGTATGGCCTGCAAAGATCTCCCTCAAGGCAAGAAGAGATGCAGGAAGTGCGGCTCAATGGAACATTCCATTAAAGAATGCACCAATGAGCCGAAGTGCACGCTCTGCGAGGCCCAAGGCCTTGAAGGAAACAGACTGCGACACGTGGCCGCCTCATTAGGCTGCCCACAGTACCAAAAGGTCACTCAGGCTCGACGCGGTCCACAGACGCGCAATGCCTAAGTCAATGGTAATACTACAAATTAATCTGAATAGATCCCGCCTCGCGCAAGAACTCCTGGTGCAACAAGCATCAGAGTTGAACGCTGACGCGGTGATCATGTCAGAGCCATATAGACAAAGGAGGGAGTGGTGCAATGACTCCACCGGGGACGCAGCCGTGTGGATAACAGGCTTTAACGGTCACATGGCGCGCCCCGTTAGCGACACACCACTACCCGGCATAGCAGTAGGATTGCTCGAGGATACGACCCTCATAAGCGGCTACTGCTCTCCAAATATCACGCAACCAGAGGTGGAGGCATACCTAGACGACCTTCAGGAGACACTGGGAAACTCCACCTCATGGGGCAGCCGATTAATACTTGCGGGCGATTTTAACGCCAAGTCCCCGGCTTGGGGAGGACGCAAGAACGAACGGAGAGGCGAATTGCTACTGGCAATAACCATTAGAGCGCAACTCGTCCCTGTTTGACCTCGGGGGATGTTCACCTTTTACAGAAATGGTGGGTCATCCTTCCCCGACATCATGTCTGTAGACAGGATGACCCTGAGAGGCCTGCAGAAGAGTGAGGTTCTGGACACCTACTCTGCCTCAGACCACCGATATGTTCTTCACACCTTCGAAGAATCGAGGCGTAGCCAACCCCCTCGGGTGGCCTGGAGACCATTCTCTCTCAAGAACGCGAAGCCAGAGGAAATCCTCGAGGCATACGACGTGCTGAGTAGAGAATCCTCGAGTCAGAAATTAAAGGGCCCCTCTTCGCAGGTCCCCCCACCTGACAGAGACCCGGATTGCTCTCCGGGGATGATGCAATCCAGACTCGAGAAGGTGTGCGAGAGAACCCTGCGAAGGAAGATGCTTCCGAAAGGCACGAGGAAACCAAACTTCTGGTGGAACGATGAAATCGCCAATCTTAGATTGGCGACGTTCCGAGCCAGAAGAAGGTACCAAAGGGCCAAAAAGAAGGACCATCCAGATACCCCAAACCTCCTTGACCAGTACAGGT
The DNA here is from genome assembly GCA_963583965.1 of Nomada ferruginata. Lineage (NCBI taxonomy): Eukaryota > Metazoa > Arthropoda > Insecta > Hymenoptera > Apidae > Nomada > Nomada ferruginata. Next base: position 31,613,366 of record OY757213.1, read on the forward strand.
CAACAAGGAAGAGTTTGCAGGCCGAAATCTGGAGGAGCAAAGAACAATCGTGGTCTGAATTCTGCGCGATTCTCGACCAGAATCCATGGGCACGATCCTACAGGGCAGTGATGTCAAGACTGAGGAAAGCGAGAGGCATGGCAACCCTCCCGGCGGCAAAGGTAGAGGAGGTGCTCAATGCCCTCTTCACCACCACAAGACCATCAGAGGAGGTAACACCATGCCCAGACCTCGCCCCAGCACAAGACACCTTGTGCACGACCGTAGTCACCCAGGAGATGGTGACGAAAGCGGCTAAAGCGCTTAAGGTCGGGAAAGCACAAGGGATAGACGCTGTACCGACGGAAGTGGTCAAGCTGATTGCCGAGAAATGGCCGGCTGACCTCGCGACGATGTGTCGCATGACACTGGTCGAGGGAACCCTCCCGCACACATGGAAGACAGCGCGGGTGATTCTCCTTCCGAAACCCGGAAAGGACCCGTCGACTCCATCGGCGTACAGACCCATCAGCGTATTGCCAGCGCTATCGAAGCTCTGGGAATACGTGATGAAGGACGCCCTAGAGGCGCAAATTGGACGCGACCCCTTCCACTGTCGACAATACGGCTTTAGAAGGGGCGTAGGAACACTAGACGCAATAAGGGAGGTTACGCGGTTCGCGGATGCATGCCAAAGTACGGGCACACTATGTGCGCTCGTGACGACGGACATTTGAAATGCATTCAACCGCCTAGAATGGAGACACACCTTGGCCGAACTTGCCCGGAGAGGAGTCTCCGATGACCTGATAAGGGTCATACGGAACTACTCCGAGGATAGGCGAGCGGTGGTCCATACCCCAGAAAGAACGGTGAGTCTGCCGATCTATGCTGGAGTTCCACAAGGTGCAGTGCTTGCACCGATGCTGTGGAACTTGGTATACGATGGTGTCCTGACGCTCGCGAACGGCCTGTGGAATACAGCAGCCTTCGCGTATGCGGACGACCTGGCACTCACGATCTCGGCAAGGAACGTGGAAGAACTCCAGTTCCGGATAGACGTCGGTTTGAGGCAGATCCGAGAGTGGTTCACTCATATGAACCTCGAGATCGCCCCCGAAAAAACCGAGATCATTATACTTGCGGGGAAAAGAATCCACAGGATAATCGACCTGGACTGGGGCGAGTCCTCCTTGAGGACGCAGAGCACTGCGAATTACCTCGGAGTAGTACTCGACAACCAGCGCAACTACAGACACCACATCGCCAAAACCTGCGCGAGAGCGGAAAAAATGATGGGTGCACTAGCAGGGCTCCTTCCAAATACCAAGGGCCCAGCTAGGAAATGTAGGATGTTGTATTACAATGTATGGGAATCGGTGGTCCTATATGCGTCCCCGATATGGGCGCAGGCAGCGAACGCCTGGAAATTCAACGTAACTGCCCTACGTAGAAGCCAGAGAGCGGCTCTGATTCATACCACCACGGCATACCGTACGGTGGCGTATGATGCTCTTTGTGTGTTGGCAGGGAGAATGCCAATACACATCAAAGCCGATGCTCTCTGGAAAATTTATACAGAGAAGACTAATCGCCAGTCTACCGATGGCGAACAGGAGGATCCCGCAGGAGGACCCTCTCACATCCAAATATATAAGGAAAGGATTTGGGAAGAAGCTACCGCCCAGTGGCAGGCCAGATGGGATACCTTCGACCCGACCAACTGGACACGGAAGCTGGTCAGATCGGTCCGAACCTTCGAGCGGAAGTCCCCCGCCCTCTTCCTGGACTTCCAAACGATGCAGCTCTTAACAGGGCATGGCTCGTTTGGCAGCTTCAGGAAGAGAATAGGAAGAACGACCAACGAGGTCTGCTGGGACTGCGGATATCCGGTGGACAACGCAGAACACGTACTTTTCCGTTGTGATCGTTGGGCGGAGGAGAGACTCCACTTCACAACTCTCTACGATGAAAACCTGACGACGACGAACCTGGTCACTCAGATCACCTCGTCGCAAGAAGCCTGGAAAGCTTTCCAGAGATTCGCGACCAAGGTGATGAAAACCAGAGAGTCTCAGGAGCGAGAGAGAGAAAAAAGTGGCGACCCCGCATACCCTCCCAGGAGGAGAAGGCGCCGCCCTTTTACCAGACTTTTAACGGACCCCTGAAGACCAACAGGCTTTGTCCTGTAACCAGGGTGTCCGGCTCAACTCAAACCATCTGATGCCGGCAATCCTGATGTTGGTTGACTAATCCCAACACGGAAGGAGCCGCCCCAGCAATGAGGATACTCCGTTGCGGAGCCCCCCCCTCGTAGTATTACGATGTATAGGGCCGAGGGGGAGGGTGCGTATCCGATGCGATGGTGCGATAGAGGAGGGGTTTTTAGTGGGTAGTTGCCGCACAACATCCTAGGCAGCAGAGTCCCACATAACCCAGCATGGCTGGGTATGCATAAAGGCATTTTCCCCTCCTCGAACACCAAAAAAAAAAAAAAAAAAAAAAATGAGTTTCTGGCAAAAATATCTCGCTGAAAATCGTGGATTTGTATCAGGAGAATATGATGTGCGAGGAGGTCTTTCATTGCAGTAATTCTTGGAAATGACGTCACGTTCCAGGAATTTCCGAGCGCTGAAATTTCTGAGTTTCTGGCAAGAGGAGTTCGGTTATGGCGACGGTAGAGAGTGGCGGCCCCCGAACCGTCGGCTGCCCTCTCCTGCCTCCCCTGCCCATCGAGGCGGTGGAGGCGCCGGGAGTGAACACAAACGGAGGAAGGGTGACGGGAGGGGCCATACGTGCATGCTGGAATGCATCTGGGAGAATCCCAGATGGTAATTGACCAAGATGCGCGGCGCCCACTGTCACCGCCATGTGAGGAGGAGAGGGTGGAGGGGTGCATGCCTGCGGAGTATGCTCCCTGCTGACACCCTCCTGACGTCCACGAGAACCTCTGACCCCGATAGGACCACACCGGGAGATCAGAGACGAACGGCCATCGTGTGGAAGATCCGGCCACGGGACAATACGCCCCGAACTGGGGGTGCAACGGCTGCGTTCCCGCCAATTCCAGGAGGACAGCCATGACACCGACGGCAGCAGCGACATCACGCGGAAACCTGGCAGAACCCAACATGTCCAATTGTTTTGACAGGCCATGGCTGAAAAGCCAGGAATCGTGTCCAATTGTTTGACAGGTTATGGCTGGAAGCCAGGAGACTGTATGCCCGGCTGAAAAGGCAGGAAATGAAAGGTAGGCCAATGAAGAAGGGACGATGAGGTGGTGCCTCACAGCACCACTGCGCCTCCGCCGAAAAGATGCGGTGCCGAACTCCCCCTCTTCGGTTTGGAGATGCACGGATGCCGGTCGGGAACACAATCCACCCCGTCTCTAACACAACAAATGCACGGTAGGCGCCTCCGAAACTACTCCGTCGTAGGCCCCCGTTGCACTCAATGGGAGCAAACTCCTCGCTGCAATTACCTCTCTGCTGCTGAAATCAAGGAATTTCTCGTCATCCTCTCTCCGTCGCTGACCACCTGCGAAATGCCACACAAGCATGAGAGAGGAAAGAACGATCGAAAGCGCAGCATAGAGAGATGTGCACCCGCGAGAAGCCGCCAGATACCATAGAGTATGATGGCAGGAAACTCGACGGGCGAATCGTTACCCGTAACCCGCTCCGCGGCCGAAATACCGCGCCGAAGCGGTTAACACTTACACAAACAGTATCACACACGTAACGCCTCTGCCGCTCCGCGGCAAATACCGCGTGGAAGCGATGTATAGAGGCGCAGTAAAGGCGGAAACAATACCCGACGGACGGCCGCATGGACTCATACGTCCATAAACAACGAGAATGGTGGTGCGAAGCGAAACTCGGCTACAGCCCAGGCCTGCTCGCAGGGTTGCATATCTGCAGGGCTCCTGAAAGAACATTTCGCTGGAAAGTCCCCTAGTGCAGAGGAAACAACCCTGCGAGACCCCCCCCCCCGGAGAGCTGCCAGAGGAATAGCTTACCGCATAACACCAGTAGATATAGGATACAAGTCACAAACCAAGGCGTAAGGTAACGTGCCGAGGGTTGAATGGCCGCAGTGACTTAAAATTATGCGGTCGCAAACGTTCCCTGCAGGGCACCTGGGGCCACCACTGCAGTATTTTAGTCCCCTTACCCGGATAAGAGGTTCTGTCCGGGTTGACCTATAATCTCCTCAGATTCAAATTCTTGGGAAAAACAAACTGGATTGGACTCTATATATGACTTTGGCAACGGACACGGACAACGAGATTCCCAAATTAAAAGGATAATGATGTCCGAAGTAAATAAAAAAGTTTACGGTGCAGGGGATGGATACCCCAGTACCGGTCCGAGGGGTGGTGGGCAAGCGGGCCCCCCCGGATCGTTAACCGACGACCGTACAACAGACAGGAATGGTGAGGAGCAACTACAAGAAGGCTCCATGATAGAGAAAGGAGGGAGGGCGGAGGGCCGACTACGCACTTGTCATGTAAAAAATGACTTAGATGGTTAAAAAAACGTTGATCAGCCGAACCTGATCGAACTTCTTTATTTTAATTACAATTATTACAAATGAATAATAATATTTGAGCGCAAACACTCGTACAACAATTGAATACAGGTGCGGAAAACTGTCGATGACTAGATTACTTGGCAACTAATTGATAACAGTTCGACGACGACTCTCTATTACGGGTTCCGGAGGTCCTCTTATAGTACTGTTAGCGGTGGTGGGGAGAACTATTCCAAGAACTGCTGTGGAAACACAGGATATCACCCAGGCTGTTTGGTCATAAGCAGATTGTTGTCAGAGAAGTGGAAATTTTGATGTGACATTCCCCCCTTCTTAGATTGAACTTGGTTCCTCAAGTTCGGTTATTGGCGCCTCAGCAAACTTTTGTGGAAGCGCACTGATGTTGGTCTGATGAAGATTGTTGACTCTTCTTCCTTGGATGGCTCGCTAGTTTCTACATTATTATATATATTTATAGGTGCACTCGGTGTAAGATGCGGTTGATTTACACTGCCTATTATAGAATGATTTTTTGTTTTACGGCAGAATAAGTGTATACATAGTTTGCTCGGCATACATTTGCTTATACAATTCAAGATCCCTATTTTCTGTAATCCATATATACCCAATATCCCCAAAGCAATGTATCCTAGTATTTGCAATGTAGAAAGTCCCAAATATTGTATGCTTTTAATTCTATGTCCAAAATTAAGTGAATTTATTTCATCTGTCAACTCATCAACTGTAGTACGGTATCCCTGAACATTATCCATAATTTTCGGTGCTTCTTCTATTTTAGTAAGTAAATGCTCAAATGTATCGTTCGTTTTAAGGGCTATTTCCTTAACTCGAATCGAATATGTTATATTAGTCTTTGATTCTCCTATGCACATGTGTTCATCTCTATACCGTAAATCGCAGTTGGTATCTGATCTAATTAGTGCTGTATGGGTGAGTTCTTTTACATTATGTGTAGTTCCACATATAGTATTAATTTCGCTCGGCTTTTCGGGTATCGCAATATAATAATTATTACTTCTTAGCGGTATAAAACTGATGTCCTGAATTTTGTATACTACTAGTTGACAATGGTTAATCTGTGTGCTAAAATCAATAATTTCGGTTTGGCAATCTTTTCTAGAGTTTCTGTCGTGTATTGGTTGCGTTTGTCTACATAACATAATACCTGCTTTATTTTCACAAAATTTATCTAAATATTCGATGTCTGTATTGATAAACGATATGCCAGAAGTTAGATAAATTTGATGTTCAACAAGTGGCGCCATAAATACATTGTTTCGTCGAGTTGGTATGGGGTATACCTGGAATATGTCCCATTCAACGTTCGAAACTAATGGAACTATAACTTGAAAGAATATTTTATTACTGATGGTAAATACTTTTAATTCGCTGATATCTAATATGAATTGAAAATGTTCTGGCTTGGTTGGAATTGCGGTATTAGATGCTTTATCTCCTAAGGCTTTGGCATAGTTTTCCATGAATTGTTTTTGATCCAATATCTGCGGGCTTATAATACCTTGTTTGCCCAGTATAATTATATTTAATAGTTCGTCCAATTGAAAGTGTAAATCTTGTAATGCGCCGTCTGTTTTTAATATGAGTGCGGTAAAAGTTTTGTCTCTCTGTGACTGTTGTTCAAAAGCGTGTATGTCTTGATTTAGTGATTCTACCCTCGCCAAACTGTCGGAATTTTCGATTTTACGTATAAGTGCGGTTTGGTTTACTATAACGGTTTTCAATTTATCGTTGTTGTCAAATAGTTTGTCAATGTTTTCGTTAATAAGAGTTAAATCGTCATTGTCTAAAGTTCCAAATAAACTCTTAGATACTGATCCAATAACATTCAGTAATCCTCGCTTGTATCTTGAATGTGTCATGAGTCTTAAATTTTGTGCCAAATTATTAACATTTTTCAATCGACTTTCTAGTGAGTCTAACTCTTCTTGATATTCACATTTCGGTTCACAGTGTTTAACTATAGCTAGCTTAAATATTTCTAGTTCTCTAAGTCGACTAAATATAACATCTACATCTAATGCGATTATAATATTTACGGTATCGCTATACAAATAAGCACGATTAATTTTTTCTTGAAATACAGAATTTTCGCCAAGTGGTATAAATTCAACTTGTGCGCAAGTTATTCCGATCGCGGCGGCGATGGTCGTCCTGGAAAGTATGGTTTTAGTCGGTTACCGTGGATTTTCTTAATGCTATTGTTAACAAGAATTTCATAGTAGGGTGTTTTAACTTTTTCAATGGTGTAGGGTCCTAGCCATTCTAAATCTAATTTATGTTCTTTATGATCGTTATGTACCAATACCAAGTCGCCTTCTTTAAATATAGACTGTGGCTTAATAATTTTGCGTCTCTGATCTCTCTGGTAACGCTGTTTGCATTTAACTAGTTGATCTCGTGCTTTGCTAAGTTTCGAATCCCATTCGCGTTTTCTAAATGCTACTTCGTCGGAATAAGTGCGTTGTGCGTTCTGTGAGATTGTTGACGGTAGATTTGCTTTATGCCCGAATGTAAGTTCAAAAGGTGTGTATCCAGTCGAATCATGTAACATAGTGTTATATGCTAAACAAATGAAATTCAACTGTTCGTCCCAATCGTCTGTTGAATCTTTCTGCATGCTTTTTAGCATATCTGCGATAACTGCGTGTGTACGTTCTAACGAACCGTTTGATTGTGGGTGAAAACTTGTTGTTTTAATATGTTTAATCTTAAATGCCTCTTCGTAACGTTGCATCAGTTCGCTAATAAAATGTTGTCCTCTGTCAGTCAATATGCGTTTTGGTGCAGAGAATATATAAATGTAATGGTTAAGCAGTGCGTTCCATATTGTCTCAGTCTGTTGGGTTTTAATAGGAACAAGGATGAGGTACTTGGTTAGTTCATCGTGTATCGAGAGGATATACTGATTCCCTTTATTCGTTTTCTTCAGTGGCCCTAGTATGTCCATTGCTATCTTCTCATTTGGTTCCAGAGGTGTATCTGTGATGTAAGGCTCTTCTCGTGGTCGAATCCTAGTCATCTTTGCGGTTTGACAGGTTCCGCATGTTCCAACCTTCTCTTGAATCTTCTTCATAAGGTCTGGTACTTTGTAGCGTTCCTTTATACGTTCGTAAGTCTTCTGTATACCGGGATGTCCAGCTAAGTCGTGGTTCTCTTGCAGAATTTCCTCAACTTCTTTGTCACTGAACTGCCTTATAGATTCCCATGCAAAAGTAATCTCTGTAATCTCGTCATTTATATACATCAAAAAGCGTTTGATAGCATTCTTCTCTATTTCTGTGAAGTTTTTATCTCCAATGCCAATGTTGGGATTCTTCTGAGATATCTCGTGGAGTTTTGTGAGCCATCTCACTCTGTCGTAGTTCCCTAGTTCTGCTCTAGTTAATTGGTAAAAATTACGTCGATTCGGTACTGTCTTCAGGAGTTTCGGTAATGAATCTGATTTTTCCCATTCTGTAAACCTTCTATCATGGTCCGTTGTTGTCGCTTCTTGTTGCCTTGTTGTAGCGTGTATTCTAGAGAGTGCGTCAGCGGCTGTATTTTCCTTACCTTTTGTATATTCAATGTCGTACTCATACTCTTCAAGTCTCAACCTCCATCTCATGAGCCGTGAGGATGGATCCTTACAATTTTGCAGCCATTTCAGGGCATGTGCGGTGATCCGTTCGTATGGTAAATCTTCGTCCTAACAGATACTGTCGTAGTCGTTTAACTGCCCAAACAATTGCTAGGAGTTCCTTCTCTGTGGTTGAGTAGTTTCTTTCAGGTGGGTTAAGGGTCCTTGAAATATAACTACATGGATGTCCGTCTTGTGATAATATAGCGCCTATTCCTTCGTTACTGGCGTCAGTGGTTAAAACAAATGGTTTCGTATAGTTAGGATATTTAAGTACTGGAGAGTCGCATAATTTTTGTTTTAAAGTTTCGAATGCGTCTTGCGTTTTGTCTGTCCAATGAAAAGTGGTGTCTTTCTTAGTTAGTTCAGTCAGAGGTTTCGCGATCTTTGAAAAGTTTCTAATGAATTTCCGATAATAGCCAGCAAGTCCTAGGAATGATTTGATTTCAGTGGGATTTCGCGGTGTTCGGAATTTCTTGACTGTTTCTATCTTTTTGGGGTTGGGTTTGACTCCTTCTGCTGTTACAATATGTCCCAAATACTCTAACTCAGGTTTAAGAAACTCGCATTTGTCGGGTTGGATCTTGAGCCCTAATTCGCGTAATCGTTGTAATACTATGGCTAAGTTCTTGTTGTGTTCCTCGATTGATTGTCCGAATATAATAATGTCGTCCAAATAAACAAAGCAATGTCTATTGATTAATCCTCTTAGCGCGGTATCCATCATGCGTTGGAAAGTCGCAGGTGCGTTTTTCAATCCAAACGGCATACGGTTATAATCATAGTGTCCTTGCGGTGTAGAAAATGCAGTGTATTTTTTCGATTCGGGATCCATAGAGATCTGATGGAATCCTGAGGAGAGGTCTAAAGCAGAGAAAAACTTGGCGTTTCCTAACTGGGAGAGGATATCGTCTATATCTGGTAACGGGTAAGCGTCTTGATCAGTCAGCTCGTTTAGTTTACGGAAGACAATTACAATTCTCCATTTCTGTTTTCCAGAGGCGTCAGCCTTCTTTGGAACTACCCAAACTGGAGAGTTGTAAGGAGAATCAGATGGTTCTATAATATTTTTCTGTAGCATGTCAGTCATCTGTCTATTTATTTCGTCTTTGTGGCATTCAGGAGGTCTATACGATTTGGTGTTGATAATTTTGTTTTCTTTTAATGTTATTGTGTGTTTTGTAAGTGTTGTGCAGGGTAACAAATCAATTTCGAGATTAAAGATGTCTAGATAATAAAGCAAAATTTTCTCAATTGGTTCGCGTAGAGATTTTTCAATATGTGAAAGGCGTACTAAGTCTCGGAACGTAGCGATCTGATCGTATGTGTTAGCATTTTCAATAAGATTGGTTATTTTTAATTTTGACTCACCACCATTGATAAAGCATACTGGCGTTGGCTTGCCTTCTAGGTAGACTGTTCGCGATATCGTCTGACCCGGTGATATGGTTGGTGCCTGTTGTAACATAAGAACGTGATTATCTAGTTTCAGTTTGTCGTTTGAAAGCTCAAACTTAAATTGTTGTAACGCTGGTAAACCTATAATACCGTCTTCTATCAATGGAAAATCGTTTTCCACTATATAAAAATCTACCGTCTTATCAAATAACTTTATATTAACGCGTTCGGTTGATTCGAATTTAGAATGTCCCATCGTGAATCGTTTTACTGGTACAGATTCTGGTCTTGAAATCCATCTTCGTTTGAATATGTTAATTCCTGCTCCGGAATCGACAAGAAATCTTCGTTTTGGTTGTCCCGCTGGTCCGAGGAGGATGGTTGGAAGGTCTCCTGCAGTGGCGTTGATTCGAATTCTTCCTCTGGTTTGACGTTGTGAATTGGGGGTGCTCCCTGTTGTAGGCCTGGCGTGCGAAAATTTGTGCACTGGTTCGAAGTATGTCCAATGCGGTTGCACCTGAAACATCGAATCTGAGCTCGCTCAGCTAATGGTGCTCTTTCGGCTTGTTGGTATGGCCTGGCGGAATGTTGCGATGTGAAGCTTCGTTGAGTTGGTTTGGGAGGGATTGGCTCCGCCCTAGGTCTCGGTTTGTCTCGGTTATACTGCTGTCGCTCGGTGGCTCGCGTCATCTGCTGTTTACGTGTTCGGTCTTCGCGGAAATATCTTTCGATATCTGAAGCTCGTTTTTCTGCTTCGACAATATTGTATGGAGGATTTGCTAATAATACTTGTCCTATTTCCGTTCTTAATCCTCTAATGAAATCGGTGATTGTATCCTTTAATATTCGGTCGTTCATTGCGCGGCGGTTGATTTCGTCAGCGTATTCGTTTGTTATACTATATTGGAGTTTATTAAAAGCACGTCTGAATCTAATAACGTAACTTTGTACACTTTCGGTAAATCCTTGGCGAATTTCTCTTAACTGGTCTTGGTGCTCTCGTACTGAAGCTTGAGTTGCGACGTTTTGCCGTAATGCTTCGTATAACTGCCCGCATTCAAAAATGTGAACGTTTCGAATAGCCATAGCAGCTTTACCTGATATCTTCTCGATTTTGATCATTTTCAAGAGGAGATGCTGTTCGTTACACATTGCCCTCATTTCCCTAACTTCACGTATAAAATCCTCAATTCCTATGTCGTCTTCACCATTGAGTTGCGGAATACATTTTAATGCGTCTTTAGCTTTTAATGTTGGCTGTGAAAATCGTGTAGTTGCCGTAATAAATGATCGTTCATCCGGTGCGGTTTGTCGTTCTGGTGTCGGTTGTTCGCGCGCTGTGTTTATGTTTTCGTCCATTGTAGCTAGTGAACCGTCTGTCCTAGTAGCCCCGTCTTCCATTCGTAACTTGCAGAGGTTTCTGCCTAAGATTTCAATTTCCGCGGCTCGCTTCCTATTCTCTTCGTCCGCGGCGCGTTGTGTTTCTTCGACGCGACGTGTTAATAATTCGATTTGTTTTGTAAAGTTTTCGTTTTGTTTCTGCATAGCGTCTAGTATTGCTCGAGTTGAGTTATCTAATTCGCCCGTCGTAGAGGCGGTAATGACTGTTTCAATTCTGTCTTTACGTGGAGTTGCCATTATAATTGAATAACTTGAGTCTTCACTTGGTGTGCTTGATGTGCTCGAGAAGCTATCTCTTCTCTCCCGATATTTAACAAAAGAATCCAGGATGAGCTTACCTTGAAACGTTAGCCCGTAGGACGAGGTTCCGTTGCGATGAATTCCCCCGTTGAACGCTCAATATAGTTTCTGGATTTTGCGCGTTCTTGATGTGACCGTAATGCCTTGAGTTGTTTCTTCGTAATAGAACACTCCTGGTTTGTTCCAAAGAACTTCGTAGTAATACTTGGGTGTGGTTCACTTGATCCCTCAATCTTCAGTACAGACCGTAGCCCGAAATACGTATTTTCGTTTGACTGAAGCTGATGGATCCTGGCAGGATCGCCAAAATGTCATGTAAAAAATGACTTAGATGGTTAAAAAAACGGTGATCAGCCGAACCTGATCGAACTTCTTTATTTTAATTACAATTATTACAAATGAATAATAATATTTGAGCGCAAACATTCGTACAACAATTGAATACAGGTGCGGAAAACTGTCGATGACTAGATTACTTGGCAACTAATTGATAACAGTTCGACGACGACTCTCTATTACGGGTTCCGGAGGTCCTCTTATAGTACTGTTAGTGGTGGTGTGGAGAACTATTCCAAGAACTGCTGTGGAAACACAGGATGTCACCCAGGCTGTTTGGTCATAAGCAGATTGTTGTCAGAGAAGTGGAAATTTTGATGTGACACACTCAGCGTACACCTCCACCTCAAACCACGGCGGAACCCGATTCGGAATCGGATGAAAGATCGGCGACACAGTCGGTCGTATCTTTCTCCACCCGACATGGGGGTACACCAACCCTCCTCGACACCGACACGGAGGAGGAAGTTGCCCGTCGGCGCAAGGAGATAACTCCGGGCAGAGCAACCCCCTTCACCGGTGCGATGAGGGTCATGGAAGAAACCTTCCACACCCCGATCGGGAAGTACCCCCCAGAATACGTTACAATACACCACATGGGCAATTCAGGCGGGTCTGTGGTTCAAAAACCCAGCCCGACCACAAGACTTCCCTGGGAGATGGCGTCTCACCAGGCACCCCCAATCCGAATAGGAGAAATAGGGACCCCGAGTCCATTCCTCCCCAAGACGAGATTGATAAGGAGTCCACCGCACCTTACGGTGACGCCTCCCCTGAAAATGCCAAACTCGAAGGAGAAAGTGCAGTCGACAGACAGACAGACTGTCTCCCCTCCGCTTGCAGGGAAGAGGAGCTCTCCCAACTCTACGAGCCCCAAGGAGGCCAAATTACAGCCAGGAGAACCCGTGGTCTCTCAAAGGGAGTTATGGGCGATATTGGCTGAGATAGAGATGCTGAGGGGGAGGGCCGAATCCTCCGCCAAGGCATTCATGGAGTATGCGGCTACAACCAAAAATGTTAAAGCCGCGATGAGAGAGAAGAGCGTCCAGGTGGTGGCCGCTTTTGGCAACATGAAGCACAAAATCATGGTTGCCAGAAGGATCCCCACTGGGAATATCCCAGCTCATCATAAACCCTCCGTGAAGCCGCCCTCCCCTCCCTCCCAGGGTAAGGGGACCAGGGCGAAAATAAACGCGGGTACCCAGACCGGCGCCTCGGTTGAGGGGAAAGCGAGGACAAAAGTGGGGCAAATGGATACCCACCGCCCCCACATAACCCCTGTGGAAGGGGTAATATCTCGCTGAAAATCGTGGATTTGTATCAGGAGAATATAATGTGCGAGGAGGTATTCGATCTCAGCAATTCTAAGAAATGACGTCACGTTCCAGGAATTTCCGAGCTCTTAATTTTTTGGACTTCTGCTATCCAATTTTGCAAGAAGTGAGGACTTAGAATTTACTGCTTCCAAATTTAAGAATGTATAAGGCGATTTTGACAAGTTCCCGCTTTAGAACTTTCCATTTCAAGTTCGCCCACGGTACTTCTTGTATAAGGAATTGGAATTAGGTTCTTTTAAGGATTGTTAAGGTATGAAAATAAGAGCAGTCGAGTTCTTTTCATTGAACATTTATTTAAACTAATCAATGAAGATACAAGTTACAAAAATGGTGTAGTCCAAATTTACAAGCTAATCCTTCTGAACTATTCTTTTATATCTATTTACAATAGATCGTACAACTAAATATTGTATCAATTCTAAACTAACATTTATGTAGCATAACAAATACTATAAACATAAATAATCTAATACTTACAAGCTATTGTTTGAAGTTAATTTACAATATATCTTACAGATAGAACTTATATTAAAATTTACATACTTCATATGCAGAAGTTTATACAATTTAAATTACAGCAATTGTGTAACTTGTGCATACGTAAATTATTTATTATATCTCTCATTTTACATTTAGCACATTCAGTAGAACTTGTAATAGTAATATAAGTAATATTACAGTTTATATACGATCTACCGAATAAACTGAATATAAAATAAAGTATACAATAGGTACATAGAACAGTTAATTACACAATTGTTCTAAATTAAGCTTATGCACTAATAGTTACAAACTATTTCTATAAATCGCTTTACGATAACTAAAGTATCTGGCAAAAGTTCTCCTATCTTCTTTCTTGCTCCTATGCACGACGAGAAGTGCCAGTCGATGCTCGTTACTCTTTGCCTCCACAACCTGCACACACAAAACATATATTAGTAAGTATGTAACAAGAAACAGAAGGAAGAAGGGAGGGTCAAACCAAAAGCATTAGATAAAAAAATGATTATTTAAAAGGAATGGAATGAGTCTCTTAAGAAAGAATTTAATGAAATTGGAGGTAAAGGAATTGGCGCAAAGCCTTAAACGAAGAGACTATGAAATACAACAGCAGGAATGAAACAGAAAAATAGAGGATGCAAGATATAATGAAATGTTTGGATATATTATAAGAGCAACATTACAAAAGTACCTAAGTAAGAACGGAAGATGGCACAAATAATAATATGGGGATAGATGCGAAAGCATTAAAGGATGAAATAAATATTGGGAGAAGGAGAGGAACAAAAGATGTGACCCGTGCAGACAAAATTTGGAAGGTTAAAGCCTGTTAACAGGATCTACGGAGATAGAGATAATAGGATATAAAGATAACTTAGGAGTTTAAAATGAAACAGGGAGGAAAAGGAGAGATGTGTAATAGAGATAATGTAATAAGAGATAGGAAATAGTGTAATACTTAAGGCAGAGAAGGTATGAAGACGAAGGGGAAAACGGAAGATGACAGTGCAAGAGTTAAGGTAGTATTGTAAAGATAGGTTATGTGTACACTAAGCCCAACCTTCATTGCTGTGAGACAGGCATCTTGATGATAGGCATTTGTTCTATAACTGACGATACCGATAGTATGTATTTAGTCATTAAAGGCTGGCCTTCTGTGTGATCTTGCGTACGAAAGAATCTGCAATTCAAAGAATATTATATCCTTTGTACAGGAATGAACTGTTCTGCGCGTTTTTAGGAGAGCGCTCTCTACCTCTGCGCCTAACGTCATTTCCTTGGCTGCCAGAGAGAGCGCTCTTCCTTACATTATGTAGATTCACGTGTATTTAATTGGGACGCTGGGCTCTACTTGCCCGGTGGATAATGACACACCAACACTCAAGCCTTGTAGAAAACTTTTATTATTTCCACGATGTGGTATGCGTATACTTTTCTGACGTGCAAAACAGTACTCTGGTCTAGATGGGAAAAACTCCTTGTTGGCGATTGCAGCGCCATGGTGCCTACACACTCCCCCCCTAGAGGAGTGGAAGCTTACAATCAGTCGCTGCAACTCAACGCTTTATGATATTACATACTAACATACATCTACATATTGACAAAGTGTTACTTACAGCTACGCTTACATGAATCTTAATCTACGCTTAAATAAAACTTGATCTACGCTACGAAACGGGGTCGGCGAAATGCGCTCGCTTACGCGCGTAGGTGCGCGCGGGTGCGCCTTGATCTGATGGCGCGCCGTCAGGCGCGCGGGATGCGAGATCCTCGGAAATCCCATGCGCAGGCTTCAGAAGCTCGACGGAGACGCTTCGAGGTTTTCCGTTGACCTCGATGGAGTAGACGTGCTCCGAAATGCGCTGTAGCACACGGTAGGGTCCAGTGTACGGGCGCTCTAATGGTCTGCGAACGGACGCGACTCGCATGTACACATGCGTACACGAGTCCAGCTCCTTGAACACAAAAGCCTTGACGTTTCGTTTGTGCGTAACGGGCACAGGTTTGACGGAGCGCATGTATTGACGAAATTCCTCGAGGAAAGGTTGCGGGTCCGGTCGGAAGTCATCCGACAGGAAAAATTCGCCGGGTAAACGCAGTGGCGTCCCGTAAATAAAATCGGCGGGAGACGCGCCGGTGTCGAGGCGAACGTGGGTGCGCAATCCGAGCAGCACGGTCGGCAAGACGCGAGTCCATTGCCGGTCGGCGTGGCACATGATCGCCGCCTTCAGGACGCGGTGCCAGCGCTCAACCATGCCGTTAGACGCGGGGTGGTAAGCGGTGGTTCTGTTTCTTTGGCAACCCACAAGTGCCAAAAGGGCCGCGAAGAGTTGGGACTCAAACTGTGGGCCCTGATCGCTCGTTAGGAAGGTCGGGGCGCCGAAACGCGACACCCAGTGGTCGAAAAAAACGCGCCCGACAGTTCGCGCCGAGGTCTCGCGGACAGGCACAGCTTCCGCCCAGCGCGAGAAACGATCGATCATCGTGATACAGTACAAGAAACCCTCGCTCTCAGGAAGTGGACCGACGATGTCGATGTGGACGTGCGTGAAACGCCCGTCCGGAGCGATAAAATGCGAAGGAGTCATTTTGACGTGTCGCGAAATCTTGGACTGCTGGCAGTCGGTGCACGACCGGCAAAGGCGAGCGATGTCCTGGTGCATGCCGGGCCAGACGTATCGCTGCCGTACGAGTCTGTCGGTGACTCTCGCGCTAGGGTGCGCGGGGGCGTGGAACAATCTGAAGACTCGCTCACGCATGGCAGCCGGGATGTACGGTCGGATACACTCTTCGTTAACGCTGCAATACACAGGGGAGTGGTCGGGACCCCAGGTCAACCTCCTTAACGCGAGCGAGTGATCCGGCGATACAAGGATTTCCTTTAATTCGGAATCGGATTCCTGCTCGCGCGATAGTTCGCTCAAATCGAACTGTGTCGGGAGGCGAACGGCCTCGGTACGCGAAAGGGAGTCGGCGACGACGTTTTCGCCACCGGGCAGATACAGAATCGTGGTCGTAAATTGTGCTATATAGCACAGCTGCCGCGTCTGTCGCGGCGAAGCGCGCTCAGAATTTTGGGCGAACGCATAAATCAGTGGCTTATGGTCAGTATAGACCTCGAATCGACGACCCTCGAGAAAGTGGCGAAAATAACGCACGGCGTCGTAGACGGCCGTCAACTCACGGTCGTACGTGCTGTACTTGCGCTGCGCGGGAGAAAACTTACGCGAGAAAAACGCGAGTGGTCTCCAGGTCTCACGGCACAGCTGCTCCACGACCGCACCCATAGCCACGTCCGAGGCATCGGAAACGAGACGCACGGGAGCAGACTCGCAAGGGTGGGTGATGAGGGCCGCGTTAGCCAGGTCATCTTTGCACTTTACGAACGCTGCCTCGGCCTCCGGTGACCACTCCACGGGGCGCTTGTCCCGCTTGCGCGCGTCGCTCATGTACGCGTTCAACGGGGCTTGGGTGGCGGCGGCGTGTGGGATGCATCGTCGGTAAAAGTTCACCATGCCGAGGAACCGACGGAGTTCGTCGATGGTACGCGGTCTTGGAAAGGTGTTAATGGCCTTAACCTTGTCTGGAGTTGGTTTAAATCCCTCCGCGTTGACGAGGTGGCCCAAAAACACGAGCTCGCTGACGCCGAACTGGCATTTAGGCATGTTTATGCGCAAGTGGTG
This sequence comes from Nomada ferruginata, assembly GCA_963583965.1. NCBI lineage: Eukaryota > Metazoa > Arthropoda > Insecta > Hymenoptera > Apidae > Nomada > Nomada ferruginata. The sequence continues at coordinate 31,630,492 of OY757213.1, forward strand.
GTCGTGAAGGCGTTGCAGCACGACCCTGAGATGACTCTCATGTTCCTCCTCGGAAGAGGAAGCTATGAGGATGTCGTCAATGAATGTGAAAACGAAGTCGAGATCCCCCAGCGCGCGGTGGATGTACCGCTGGAATGTCTGGCCGGCGTTGCGCAGACCGAAGGTCATCGCGCGGTACTCGAACAAGCCGAATGGCGTTATCACGGCAGTCTTCTGGATGTCTTCCGGGGCTACCGGTATCTGGTGGTAAGCCTGGTGTAAGTCCAGCGCTGTAAAGATGCTCTTCCCGTGAAGTTGAGCCGGAAAATCGTGCAGGTGGGGCACGGGGTACCGATCAGGTATCGTTACGCCGTTCAAACGGCGATAATCCCCGCAAACACGCCATTCCCCATTTTTCTTCCTCACGAGGTGGATGGGGCTAGCCCAAGGGCTACTTGACGGACTGCAAATGCCGGATTGAATGAGTTTTTTAAACTCGGCCCTGGCGACCTTGAGTTTCTCAGGCGGCAAGCGGCGGGCGCGCTCCGCAACGGGCGGGCCAGTAGTACAAATATGGTGTACCACACCGCGCGACTCAAAAGGTGTTGGCTGCTCGAGGCCGATGACTCGGGGATACCGAGATAAGATGTTTGAGTACCTGGATGACGGACGAATAACGCTCACAGATGGGGGAGACGGTCCGTCGACACTCGCCACCAGGTACACGCCCGTGACGGAATCGCACAAGCGACGTTGCTTGAGATCAACGGTCAGGCCGTAGTGAGCCAGCAGGTCGGCCCCGATAATCGGGTACGGAACCGCGGCAACGCAAAAATTCCACTCGATGGGTCGGCGCAATCCCAGATCGAGGGCCACGCGTGTGTCGCCGTATGTATCGATGCGAGTGTCGTTCGCGGCGAATAGTTTAAAGGCGCCGGCGGGGCCGCGGGGCGGGGTTGGTGCTGGTAAAAGGGACAGATCCGAACCGGTGTCCACGAGGAAGGCGCGACCCGACTTGCGGTCGCGGACGTGGAGACGTTTCGATGCGCCGCGACACTCTCCGACAGTCTCCGTGACGGAGTGTGCGCTTAGTTTTCCTGATTCTTAGCAGAGTCCGGCCATGTGCATGGCTTGAGGCAACGAAATGCCTTGTCGCCAAACTTGGCGTGGAAATGGCAGAGACCAGAGGGAACGCGTGTCCGTGAATGCGCTCGCGATCGAGCGGGGCGATCTCGCTTCGAATTTTGCCCCGAATTTTGCCCACGTGGGCGGGAGACACCCTCCACCATCGTGGTCAATCGTTCGATACCGCGAGAGAGGACGTCAATTTGCTCCTGCAAAGTATTTAAGCGGGATGCTTCGGGGGTAACAGCGAGAACGCTCGGGCTGTAGGATTGAATCATCTCGACTATTTCATCCGCCATGTCCGCCATCTCCTGAAGGTCGTCGTGCTTTGACGCGACGAGAATGGGACGGCATTGCTCAGGGAGGGTGTCCAAAAAAATGGATTTAAGCGCCGCGTCCGTACACGCCCCGTCATTCAAGTTGCGCATAATTGCCAGGGTGTGCGTAGGTTTCCCGTGGGACGATATTTGGCCTTTCAAGAGCCGCTGCAGTTTCGCAGCTGACGAAGTGGAAAAGGTCGAAACGATGCGCTGCTTAATTTTGGTGTACGGCGCAATAGGGTCCGGTGCTAAGATGAGGTCGGATATAACCGTGGCAGTATCCGCGTCCAGACCGGCGATAACCGTGTCGGCCATCGTGGCTTGACTGGTAATTCGCGAGTTCCTAAATGACGCTTCGACCTGGCCGAACCATAGAGCGGGGTCGCTTTTAAAAAATGCCGGCAGTTTCGGTACGCGATAGCTGTCAACGCGGGCGTCGAGCGCCTCGATGGTGCGCGGAGGGGCGACAGCGGGGGGAAAAACAGCGTCGAGCTGTTCGCGCGCGGCGGCAAGCTCCGCCTCCAGCAACGCAATGCGGTCGTCAGGCGCGTTTTGAGCCATTGTTGCGCATATGATGCAACTGCGAAATGGCGCGAAAATACGGCTGCGCGAGAAATTTACGGTTTTTGCACAACGAATTTCCTACAAACGCAAGAAGTACGGTACGAGGGCAGAGGACGGTATATTTACAGAGTCCTCGAGACGGTCGGCGACGTCGTAGGGTGCGGTGCCCTTGGAAGGGCCACGTGCACGGCAACAGGTCCTGCACTGGTGGTCCTTGGAACGGCCGGGTGCACAGCAACAGGTCCCACGCCGATTGTCCTTAGGGCGGCGGCGACACAGAGAATGATAGCGTTGCTGATGGGCGACGAGGTCCTCGAGTTATGGAGATGCTTTCCCCAGGTGGGTGATGCTACGTCGTCTTCGAAGGCGAGGTGCACGACGAGGTTGGTCTGTGCCCGACGAACGTGCTGTTCGCGGTTTTCCACCAAATTGATCACGTCGGGGTCACCAAATGTAGATTCACGTGTATTTAATTGGGACGCTGGGCTCTACTTGCCCGGTGGATAATGACACACCAACACTCAAGCCTTGTAGAAAACTTTTATTATTTCCACGATGTGGTATGCGTATACTTTTCTGACGTGCAAAACAGTACTCTGGTCTAGATGGGAAAAACTCCTTGTTGGCGATTGCAGCGCCATGGTGCCTACAATTACTTATGTATGCACTACTATATATGTTAAGTACTTATGTACTGTCCGTTCGCCGAGAGTTGGCGAATGACAGCATATTGCGTTCTCACTCTGCTGCTACCATGTGCGTTGCTGTTATTGGCTACGGCCAGTGACAAAGAACATCGACGAGCATATCGAGACAAAGTGAGATAGAATGATGAATTTGGAGCATTGGCGTAGCCTCCCCATCAAAGTGTACACTATGTATTAAGAAATTTAATGATTTTCTGAGGCTACGCCAATGCTTTGGAATCATTCTATTTCACTCTGTCTCGATATGCTGATCGTCGACCTCTGTCACCGTCCTCAGCCAATAGCAGCAAGTCACGTGATAACAACCGAGTGAGAGCGTAAACTGTCACTCGCCAACTCCCGGCGAACGCAGAGTCACAGCCGACTCTAGTACTAGCCGTGCTGAAGAACGTGGCAACACCGCATGTTTACCGATCGGGAGTCCTATTTTCAGTAATCGGAGTCTTGTACTTGGGTTTACAATTAACGCTTTTTTTATAGAAAATTATGTTAAAGTACGCAATTCTTGATTAATTATGTATAAGTAATATATAAATATTATAACTATGGTAAGTAGAAGTGATATTAAAGTATACTAATAGTTATAAATGTGGTATATATTTTGTGGACACTCGGACTGGTTTGGTGATGTGATACATAATATTGGAAATATTTTACAGTGGTTTTAAGAAAATATAAGTATGAAGCGAAATAGAATCATCTTTGAACTAAAACGCAACATTTGGAAATGAATGAAGTGATATATAAGTTAATAGAAACTGGAAATAGACAAAATAAATGAAACGAAATCAAAGAGGTTAAGTGAACACCGAAACAGGATAAGTGAACACGAAAAGAGGTTAAATGAACACGGAAAGAGGTTGGATAATTAGTTACTGAAGGGAAGAGTTGTGCAGGTAATTACAAAATATTCACCACAAATGCATGTATCAGAAAATGCTAAATGATGTACATTTAATTGAATATTAGTATATATTAATTTAAATAAAATGTGCTTATGCTTTTCAGATTTTAAAAAATCTGATTCCAAATTGGCAGTATTTATTATGGCTTCCACTATTGCACACATATGAGTAAATAAGGTTATTACTTCTTCTGTAGAAGTGGAAAGACCAGCTCTTCGTAAGTGATCAAAATATACATTACTTATCGTTGTACCTTTATTCTCCACTATTAATTATTTACATATATTACAATTTCATATTTTAGCACGGAATGGGACCCATAACCGGATATATAAATCTTAACATAATCATCTACAACACACATGGATGGTATCGAAAATTTCTGAAAATCCATTTACGTCAGCCGAAAGATCATGAAGATCATTAATATTCTTCCCTTATAATTAGGAACATAACAACACTGTGGCATTATTAATTAATAAATATAGTACCAAACTTGTGACAAGAACTATGTAAAACAAATTTTTCAAAAACTGTGTATGTGATATAATAAAAATAAATTTGTAAAAAATTAGTTATGATACTATTAAAATGTAATTAATGTTGGTGTTATCTATTGAATAAGTTCTGAGATTATATTTTGGAATAGACTGCAACTGCTTATACAAAAGTGTTTATATTAAGAGGGACCGATGAGGTCCGAATGGTAGACGCTTCTCTTCTAAATTCATTCGATAGAGTTTCTGCTATTGCATAAGGATGTGCCTTCCTTTTACATTATAATATAAATATTCTTTTATTAAACTGAACTGTGTATTATACATGATCAAACTTCCACATAATCTAGTTTTTCAATAATTAATACTAAAGTGAAATATATTGAAAGCACAATAGCTTTTATTAAATAAATATTTTATACACAAAGATTAAGACTTACATAGTTAATAAATAAAACTTCCCTACATTATTGCACTTCATTTTAAATTTGTTTAAATAGCCTACTAATGACGACTACACATTGGTGTGTAAACATTTGAAAACTAAGCGGGAAATTGAGAGTCCGGTAGAGGGAGTCTGGGAGTCCGGTGGGATAGGTAAACAAATATATATATCACAACCGGACTCCCGCGGTGTTGCCATTTTTACCTTCAGCACGGCTAGTACTAGAGTAGGCTGTGGCAGAGTATGTACTTATATACATATCACATTCCATCACTATCGATAACTATCGATGGACAATGGTCCAACTATCGGAAATTATCGATAGTGCTGACTATCGATATTTCGCCACCACTACAAACAGGTGCTTGAATTTATGTACCACTCGCATCCCTGTCTTACCTACACCCAAAGTTGTGGCGGTGGAACGGAAGGAAATGATATTGGACGAATGTACCGACACAGAATATACTTTATTTCTAGTTTGGACTGACGCTCACGTTCTTATTGTTCGAAGGCTTCTTTAATACTGTTACGCTATCGCGTTAACTAGGGTTAATGTCTAGTGATATCGATGATCGACAATAAATATAACTATCGATAGCGATAATAATTTAGGAGCGAAATACGAAGCCGGATGAGCATACGTGCGATAAATAAAGCTGTACATTATTCAAGTACCAGCAATAGGTTGTCTAACATAAGGGAAACTCAGAGCATTTGGACCTTAGAACACTTCACTTGGAAGATACTAAAGGTTATTTATTACGGAACATAAAGAATTGGCTTAGCCTATTGAATCGCGTACGACCTCCGGAGGTTGTCAAGCCCCACGATATCCTGTTCTGGCCGCCACATGTTCTACCGCTGAACAAAAGAGCCACTCGACTCTTCAGCGCGCTTTCTCCGACCCTCGCGCGTTTTCCTCAGCTTTCCCGCGTTTTCCCCAAATACGCGCGTACCCTGACGCCCTTACCGAGAAGCGTAGCATTGCCACCCCCACGCGCCCAAGGACGAATAGAAACTCAACAAGAACCAACCCCATTGGACGAGGACGATTTCGAAGGAGGACCAAGGAACTCAGGAAGAGGAACCGGAGCTGTAATGGAAAGAAGAAGAAGCCTTGCACATCAGAATATAAACTAAAGTCGCGCAGACGAGATCAACTAGAGCCACATTCATCAGAAGAACTTCGTATTTTCTTGAAGCAACAGTATCTCTTACGCTAAATTCTAGAATAAATAGTGATTCTTTCTAAACTCTAAGTTGTGTTTGATTATTCGCCGTTTTTCCACAAGCAGAGCGGTCCAGCGCTCCACGGGCAACCGAACCTACCTAAAGTTCCCATATCCCGCCAACCGTGACGCAACAATACTAAAAACTAAGCTAGGCGCTAATGACTAGAATCGTGCTAGAATTCAAAAACTTAAAAGTAGTGTTATAAACCTAAAGTACTTAAACAACTAGAACTAAAGACTAGTGTCTTAAAACTAACTATGATAACACTAAGCCTAGTTAAATTTAGTTACAAATAGGTGCGCCCACCGACGGTAACAATGGTCGCTACTTTGCGACCAACGTCGGTAAACACCGGTCGCCACAAAGTGGCCTTTAGTTTCGCCATCTATACATATGTGAATAAAACTACTCGTGCCTCTGCCATATCTACACTTAAGGCACCGACGAGATATAGGAATAGACAAGACATGCAATGTATTTTTTCGGCCACGATTTCTGGGACGCCGCGTCCCATTACCATTTCCGTGTCACTCGCAACGTTACCCACAGATTATTGAAAACGATGCGAAAATTGAATAATTTTAAAGAATTCTTTTGTTCTTTGCCGCATTGAAAGGCAACAAAGGATATGAAACATTTAATGTTAATTAAAAATCTTTTAATTAAAGAAACACATGTTAACAAGTTTTCTTATTTCAAATGTACTATCAATAAATGAAATAATTTTTAAAGTTATACTTTACATTATTTTCTGATACATTACCAAAAAAAAATTGAGCTAAAATATGTATATTGTTTTAACACCCAAACAATAAAGTTGCCACAATGAAAAAGATAATGACGATAATTGTATACTACAATTGTTAATTGTATAATTACTAGACAAATTCTTTCATTATCTTTTTCATTGGAGCAATTTTATCGTTAATGAAAGACGCAATTTCTTATTTATATTCAACTAATAACAATAACGAAGTAAATCATTTACTAATATAAGACAATTCCTGCGATAAACGTGTCTGCAAACGATTAGTGTTCGTATTCGGTCCCGAGCGAAGTGTACTAATCGAGATTTTTCTGAAAATATATAATACCAAATTAATAATTGGAGTAAAATTTATACTCCGACTCGGAGTAGGTCCAAGGATTGGCGGCGATGTCTCGGCAAGCATTAATTGGGGATATGAACGAACACTGAGCGGCCATTATTGTACATTGTATCCTAAGTAAAATACGCAGTCAATTCGCTCGAATTATTTTCCACATAATTATCAAACGTGTCTTAGACGTTTAATAATTATACGATAAATAATTGATTTCCCGGGTCTCACCACGTGGAGGTTACTGCGCATGGAGACCCACCCTAGCCACGGCCCTTCCACCCTCCAATTACGCGAAAACTAATTCTAATATAGCTTGTGAGAAAGAGAAATCTCCTATTATTGTCAATTTGTAGAAAGTTCATTAATTGATCGTAGTATAAATAAGACAACAAGAGGAGTATTTGGAAAATTCACGACCGAAAGCTAAATTGAATATCAAATGGAAACCTGAAAGAAAATCTGCAAGAGAATTCACGTTCCTGAAATAAAACTGTCTTAAAAATATATCCTATGATCTTAAAAACTAGACAACGAAATATTATTGCAGTGGTGAACACTGCGGGCTTAAAAGCTAAGACATAACTTAAAAATAAACCCTACTTTCTTAAATTTTAGATTAGATTCGAATACGCCCTGCCTGACTAAAGAGCTAACTTAAGACTAGAATCACCCTACCTAGTATAACATCTAACAGATCGAATAAAAGAACAATTTCAATAATATCCTATCTACATAGGACTGTAATAGATACTATCCCATACTCATGTAGGTATGAGTATACATATACTTAAATCCTCTTCGGTTAGTCCGTATTAATCTCTCGTGGTCCATGGTGTCCTAGAACAGACAGAAACCCGAACCAAAAAATTGCAGCACCTGCCAACAATATTTGGTTTTATAAACCCTGCCTAATTAAAAGTATAATAATTTCAATTCGTGTAAAACCTGCTAGTATAAAGATCTAAGATTGTGTGTTGAGACAAATCCTACCTACATAAAGAGCTAAATGTATTGTTCGATTTATATTTGGGCCTGCCTAATTAATTGTCTAACACCTGTAATTAGTTAATAAGGACAGGGGTTTGGGGCAGGGATGGGGTGATGGTGTGTTCGTATTATACATTGTTTCATGAATCCTCTTCTTTTCAATGCTTCTGAAACATGCACAAACTCGAAATAATTAGTAGAGCATTATAAAAATGAATTCTTAAACTCACAAATTGAATCGACGAGGCTGGCTCTTTAATTTTAAAGTTTCCAATCGTGTCTTTGATAATATTTCTGGATCTGTATTCTATATATTCCACTCTTGAGCCTCTGACGTATGTACTTATGTTTGTTTAATATAGCATATTTGGGTTCATCTGTGAATCTGTAACAATCTCAAGCATTGGATTAGTGACATCCCCAAGCCTCCCCATTTTATATCGAAATGAAGCTGCTTTTAATTCGTAATAACTGAATTTTAGCGCAGTTAATAAATCAGAATTGATATGAAAAATGCTGCTATTTTTTGTTAACAATAGTTAATTGGATTTCGGCCAAAGTGATATATTTTTTTCTACGTTCTAGATCAAACTGAATGGTGGTATCACGTTCATTAAAAACTCAAAAATGAAGTAGTGACATTTCACTACAATTGATTCTATTTTGCTTCAACAAAGAAGCGACAAACGATTATTCGGAAGAAAAATATCAAACTTCAACTATCACCATGCCGAGGCCCAACTACTGCCAATAACGTTTTTCGTGCAAGGATTTTTGTTTAAACATGTACGGATATCGCGAGTGAATTTCAATTTCTACAAAGCAAGCTCGAAAAGTTATAAAAATTGGCTCTACTAAAAAAAAGGTTAAGATAGAATTGCAACAATTAAGAGGAAATATTTAAGAGTTAAACTCCAATAATGAACAGTCACTAGTAATAACTCTAATTTAAATCTACTATCTAGAATTATTATAAATTTATCAAAGATTCTGCAAATTATATCTGTTTTTTACTTTGCTCTTTTTCTTTTCTTCTTCTTTCTTTTCTTTTCTTTGTTCTTTTTCTTTTCTTTTCTTTTCTTTTCTTTTTTCTTTCCTTTCTCTTTCATTTATTTTCTTTTTCATTTCTTTTCATTTCGTTCAAACAGTAATTTACTAATATGTATGCAAATTTTTAGCAGTACTTCCATCAACAGACATTCCAGGTAGTATAATTATTAAGAAAAATAAAATAAAAAGAAAGGCAAATATAAAACGCTGAAAAGAAAAAGTTCCTGGTTCAGGAACAGGCTTCCAATTGGAAGCAGATGGGGACTAGTAGTCGCAACTCTACTTAAAAACGCGATCTTTAATCAACGCAACGCTAACTCGCGATACAATCATTTCGCAACACTATTTATTAAGACTAATAGAAAGCAAACAGTAAATTATATGTACTATCCAAAATTAAGCAAATTGAAGATCCTCTGAAAAATGAACGGAAAGTTCCAATACGCGAAAACAATTTCCGCAACACTAGAAGCTCAAATGTAAAGTGTATTATAAAATACTACAATTTAACTAGCAATTAGAATAGCAATAAGTGGCATTCAACGCAACTCCAACTCGACCCGTTCGCAAGTTTTTCGCAACTCTAAAGCAACGCGATATTTTTGGGAGGGCTGTATCGTTGGGCCGGAATGTGCATCGGCCAAGTACAAATAAAAATTCTACAAATGAAAATGCAAGCACAGTGACAAAGTAGTAACACAGAATGATTCCCCATTCTTCAAAAGAATGGGGAGCCATTAGTAGTTGCTCTCTTGAGTGACAGTTTGTCGGGCCTCTTCGGCATATAGCCTCTCCATTTCGTCGGACCCAAGGGTCAGCTGAAACTTAAACTAGGCTCGAGACTCTAATCGGAAACCAAGGAAAAACTTATAAAGGTGAAATAAAGAGTTTGAATCGCGGAGCTAAATGGAACACACGTGGCCGAATGGCGATCAAATAAAATCGTAAAGTTGTGATTACGGAAAATCACATAGATTACGATTAAAATTGTAATCGTTCTTCGTTCACACGTGCAGCCTCGAGCATAATGTAACGCGTTTCGTTTCGGAGCCTAAATCGCGACCACGACCGCGAAGGATTCGAAAAATCGATAGGCAAAGCCAGAGGCGAACGCATTTTCGTTCGCGCCACAGCTTCACCGTCGACTTTTCAAATCAGATTTCCTGAAACAGGTTGAACACGCGAAATAGTGCCTACCCGATCGGAGACTGTGTCAACCTGCCCGGCCCTACCTACTTATGTCTATCAATCACACCAGAAAGTATGCTACCTATCCTACTTGGACCTATATTTAAAAAATGGCAAACAAACACACCAACACACGACACTCCACGGTTCTCAGTCAAACACTTGGGCGCAAAAGCCTACACTAGGGAGGCGTCCCGGGACACCCCCGACACCCAAGTGCTGTCACACAACTTGCACACTCTAATGTACGTACCATTTTTCTGAAATCGACTGACAGTGGCTGGGATCTCTGCGTTCACGTGGAAAAAACCACGTCGCGGTTGAGATATTTAATAGATATTTAATAAAATAATTAAATAGCACCGATACAAGAGGTACTTGATAGCAATTGATAAGTATATTCAATTCTTTTTGGCATTTGGCCTCTGTCATCTTAAATGACAAAAACTTCGTGCCCAAGTATAGTAGGAATTATTGAAGCAAATAATACTAAAAATGATGTCTCTGTTTTAAATTGATGGACATCTTATCTTGGTCATAATAGCTACATTTTAATACGGAACGACGCAAATCCACAGCCTAACCACACACACAATGCGGATATTACGTCGTGCACGATACACCAACGCACTGTCAGTCGCCAACAATAAATCATTTTATGGCTTATAAACTAAAAAATATCATCGTGCTCTACCACCGTATTCCCACCCAAGTAGCACCGGGGCACGTGAGTGGGATCCGGGCAGTGAACACGGAAAGGGTTAAACCTGAAAATCCTCGTCTAAAAAGATGATAAGGACATACTGATTTTCCAACGGGCTAAAATACATATATATGTACAACAGATCTATATATGATTCTATTTTATTGAAGAGAAAATTAAATGACTCTACTTTATTAGAAAAATTGTGCAATGACTCTACCATATTAGAAGAATTATGCAGTGACTCTACCTTAGTAGAAAAATTATGCAGTGACTCTACTTTATTAGAAAAATTATTCAAAAACTCTACGTTAATAGAGAAATTATTCAACGACTCTACTTTAATATACTTTGAATTAAATTGAAACATCCTCGGGCGTTCCCGTTATCAAAGCATTGATTCTAAAACGCAAGATTGCTTTAAAAGTTGATTGCGTTGATTTCGAAAACTACCCGTTCGCGTATTGTCTTCTTGTACATTTAGGTTTAATTAACATTTTGTACGGAAACAATGAACGTATCGATATCTTTAAACGCTAAAGACTAATATGAATATCGAATAATAAAATTATTCGATAGTTCCAACAAATTGATAAGGTAAATGAGTACCTTCACTTTATATATTATCAAAGTAGAAAAAGATGAAATACTACACTCTTACTAACAGCAATAATTATGCAATTTATTCTAACTGTGCAGTCATTGCAATTGACAAGTAAACGAAGTCGAATGGTATTCGACTTCTCCACTACAAACTAATGCACGTAGAATACTGGACGTTACTTTATATTCATTCAATAATTAATAACTATTTAAATATCGTTTCATAGATATTCTATTAAATACTCTATTATAAAAAGATATATAGTGATATATTTTGTACTAAATATGATCTGCTTTAAAATTATTAAGCTATTTAAAAACGCGTTGTACAAGAAGACCTATCCTCACATAATATAAAGCAGTAAAGAAGTTACTACTCATGAGTATATTTCCATATACCCATGGTCACAGTGCTTGCCAGAAAAATCTACGTAATTACAACCAGTCACCCGTGTCGGTTCGGACCTTTCGTCCTGCGACATGATTGAGTGACCAGAGGAACTTTAAAGCATGCCACTCACCGGTTGCAGACTCACCAGGTGTGCGGTAAAGCTCGTCGCCATCGAAGCCATGGAAGCTGCTGAAACATTCAAAAAGAGCAAACAACATTAAAATCTATGTATTTTCAGTACTTTTGGAATGTGTTAATTATCAATGATTATTGCAATACAAGATTAAAGAAATAATGAGATACTTACTCGTCAAATTGATGGCTGAAAGCCCGAACTCGCCGAACAGGACACTGACTCTAATGGAACACTTATGATTGACGAACAAAGTGATTCTAATTTCGCGACAGTATTGCTACTGTTTTTGTGACTGCTACCGAGCAGCCCGCGAGCCCTCGGCTCAGAGTCTGGACAGTAAAACGACTTAGCATCGACACCAGTTTCCATTCCGAGCCACAGAAATCATTAAGGCACGGATATGCAAGACCACAACCACGATCCTAGATTATGACCCGTATGCCTTCTGCCACCCCAAGGTGTGCTTGGCGTGGTCTAACGCATAGGAATTTCCTACTAGGCGGGCCAAAGTGTCCAGAAAAGCAATCACAGCCCCACACACCGCCCCCCGATGACACTGCAACCCGGATATTGCAAGAACCGCGACCACGATTCCAGAATGGTGGATAACCTACCCTTATTAGAGAATAACGTAGTCTAACAGAGGGCCTCGTGACCAGGGTCCAGAACCACAATCACGCCCCCACACATCGTAACTCGCTGACACTAAGTCCCTAACCATCAGTCCTCCGAGCCGAGAACGGAAAAGGAAACGGAATAATTGTGATCGACGAACAAAGTGACTCTATTTTTCGCGAGAGTATTATTTCGGAGCAAACACTAACTCTAATTTCGCGTCTCTTTACTGTTATTTATGTTGAATTATTATTAAGAGCGGCTGCGCTAAAAAAATAATAAAAAGAACTTTGACGGAACAAGCACTGACTCTACCAACCGCATTGCGCGCGGCCAACAATATCGTTATGGTGATACAATTGAGCCCATGGCAGCTTCTGAAACATTCAAAAGAACAGACAACATTGAAATCTTTGCGTTTTGAGTACTTTTCGATCATGATAATTATCAAAGACCATTGTAAAATAAGATTAAAGAAATACAGAGATACTTACTCTTCGAGTTGATGGATGAGTGCCCGAACTCGCCGAACTGCATCGGTGCTGACTCTAATACCGGAATACTTATTGCGAAAGAAAAAAAAATAAAGTAAAAGACTACTATCGCGCACGTCAATTGTGATCGACGAACAAAGTGACTCTAATTTCGCGAGAGCAATATTTCGAAGCAAACACTGACTCTACTTTCGCGTATCTTTACTGTTATTTATATTTAGTTATAATTATTATGAGCGGTTTCGCTCTAAAAACAATAAAAAGAACTTTGTCGGAGCAAGCACTGACTCTACTGACCGCATTGCGCGCGGTCATCAAAATTTACTGAAAGAGAATCTGTACAAGTTAGTAAATAGGGTGAGGAGGTAGAAATTGAAGCAATACACATTTGATTTTATTTATCTCTTTCTTATTTCTTCATCCTGTCAAACGTCTGTTGAGGAAATACTGCTTTGTTTTAATAAAGTACTACCGTATTATTATTCTGATTTAATTACTGTTAATTGTTTATTCAAGATATACTATTATAGATTAATATAAATGATTTATCAAAAGCATACAGTGACTGTTCTTTGTCCGAGTTTTAAAGGTGATCATGATCTTAGTTAGTAAGCAATATCGCCCATTTATAAGTTCTCATAGCTGCTTGTAGAAATGAAGACTCGAAACTATTTATCATGCTTCAAGTGCATGGCAACCAGTACGTAAGTACGCGGACAATGCTGCATCGAAAATACAATTTGACCGTACTTGTGCCAAGTCACAGAGATAATAAAAGTTTTTAATAAATACTAGTGAAGCTATAATAGAAATCGCGACCGATATGCAGCGAAACATGAAAGTATTTCAATTTTTCGTTTAGAATTAATGAAATTTACTGACTCTCGTTTCAATCGCGAATGGCATATTGTAAGTCCTACTTAAAATGTTTTAACTGCTCAATAACTTTCAACCGAAAGAAAAGAACTTGAGCCAAAATCCAATCGCCAGATAACAAGAAATATACGTAAACCGTTGGGATAATAAGTTAAATGTTACCAATCCTTCATCATACGTCATCGGACTGATTGTTATGCATCGCAGTAATGGTATCTCAATACTCCATTCCTGCAGCCTCAACATATTATTCTTTGCCAGCTAATCATCCATTATTCCTGCAACAAAAAGAATGGAGCTGTGATAGACCTGTGCTAAAATCAGAATCGAATTCGAAGTCGCAAAAGCAGTGTGTAAGTGACTGAATAAAATATAATAAAGATTCGAAGAACCGTTCAAACTAATAAGTTAGTTAACACGATGTTACAACAAACGAATAGTTAATCGCGTATAAAAGAACCGATGTTACCGGAAGAAGACGCGTCGATACTCAACCGGTGGACCGGTCAAGGGTCCAGGAAAAGAGGCTTGAGGAAGACTTTAATGTACTCTCGCGATAGGAAATCGATTGTTAGATAAACGCGTATTAATTAATAGAAGCTAATAGTCAAGCGTATGCGGTGGTAAACTAAAACTCGAAATGTGATTGAATTGTAGGGTGATGTACATCGCTAACCTTCGACAACATAGACGACTTCTGGACTTCTACTGTTTCTGGCCAACTTTTAGCTGGACCTACGACCCTTGGGCCATACCCACTGGACTTCTACTGTTGCTGACCAACTTTTACCTGGACCTACGATCCTTTGACAATACCTACTGGACTTCTACTGTTTCTGGCCAACTTTTAGCTGGACCTACGACCCTTGGGCCATACCTACTGAACTTCTACTGTCTCTGGCCAACTTTTAGCTGGACCTACGTCCTTTGGAGCATACCTGTCGGACTTCTACGGTTTCTGGCCAACTTTTAGCTGGACCTACGACCCTTGGGCCATACCTACTGGACTTTTACTGTTTCTGGCCAACTTTTAGCTGGACCTACGACCCTTGGGCCATACCTACTGGACTTCTACTGTCTCCGGCCAACTTTTAGCTGGACCTACGACCTTTGGAGCATACCTGTCGGACTTCTACGGTTTCTGGCCAACTTTTAGCTCGACCTACGACTCTTGGGCCATACCTACTGGACTTCTAATGTTGCTGACCAACTTTTACCTGGACCTACGATCCTTTGACAATACCTAACTGGACTTCTACTGTTTCTGACCAA
>OY757213.1:31648187-31657187 GCA_963583965.1 Nomada ferruginata
GCAAGCAAGCAAGCAAGCAAGCAAGCAAGCAAGCAAGCAAGCAAGCAAGCAAGCAAGCAAGCAAGCAAGCAAGCAAGCAAGCAAGCAAGCAAGCAAGCAAGCAAGCAAGCAAGCAAGCAAGCAAGCAAGCAAGCAAGCAAGCAAGCAAGCAAGCAAGCAAGCAAGCAAGCAAGCAAGCAAGCAAGCAAGCAAGCAAGCAAGCAAGCAAGCAAGCAAGCAAGCAAGCAAGCAAGCAAGCAAGCAAGCAAGCAAGCAAGCAAGCAAGCAAGCAAGCAAGCAAGCAAGCAAGCAAGCAAGCAAGCAAGCAAGCAAGCAAGCAAGCAAGCAAGCAAGCAAGCAAGCAAGCAAGCAAGCAAGCAAGCAAGCAAGCAAGCAAGCAAGCAAGCAAGCAAGCAAGCAAGCAAGCAGACTCTGACTCTGGGGAACTACGTCGGATATTTCCTGCGCGGAACTTAGTAGGACGCCGGAATGGCAGGTGTAGCCCTTCTCCCTTCATGGCAAAGGGTGGTGCAGCGATCCCGGCTGTGGTGTACCCCGCATTCCAGGTGGGTGTCAGCAACAGACAGGAGCTATGCTCGTCTGCCTGCGCCAACCAGGGGTCCGCATATATAGTAATGCGAGCGGGAGTCCTCACTCCGAATGTCAGATGCTCGACTGTCCTTAGGACAGGGGTGGCTTTTGGGTCGTGTGTGAATGTATATCCTTGTTGAGGTATTGGTAGAATCAAGATTGGGGTGGGTGTGCTGGGTATTCTTACTCAGCAGGGTCCTGAACCAGGCTCCGGACTACGTAGTACCTGGACTGGACGTAGGGTGATGGCCTGTCCCGGGTGTATAATGCTCGATGCTTGGCTTGTCTCGGTGATCGTCCATAGAATCGGAATCACGGTTACGGGGGTGGGAGACTGCCAAGGGAGTTATGAGGGTCACAAAAAAAAAGAAAAAAAAAGGTATGGCCCAAGGGTCGTAGGTCCAGCTAAAGGTTGGTCAGAAACAGTAGAAGTCGAATAGGTGACCCAAGGATAGTAGACCGCACGGCCGCGGTCGGAAACCTTGAAAGATTTTCGGAAATTGCGAATAGGACCGAGCACGAGCGAGCGCTACCGACGCGACGGCGCGGAGTGGGGAGGTTCGGGACGTGACGCGACGCGGCGTCATTATCAGTTCAAGCGTCGCAGCGTAAGGGTCGTCTATGTTGTCGAAGGTTAGCGATGTACATCACCCTACAATTCAATCACATTTCCACTTTTAGTTTACCACCGCATACGCTTGTCTATTAGCTTCTATTAATTAATACGCGTTTATTTAACAATTGTTTCACTATCGCGGATGTACATTAAAGTCTTTATCGAGTCTCTTTTGCTGGACGCTTGACCGGTCATCCGGTACCATCGATTCTTTGATACGCGGTAACTAGTCGTTTATTAAAATATCGGATTAACTAATTCATTAGTTTGAACGGTTTTTCGAATCATTATTATATTTTATTAACGATTACTCGGATTCAATGCGGTGTTGAAAGTTATTGAACACTTTCATTATTGTAAACAGATTTCAATACTTACTTCTCCCTATTCGTATATCCATGTTCATTAAATAATGAAAACATATCAAATAGAATTTACAATATATCATTCGCGATTGAAACTAGAGTCAGTAAATTTCATTAATTCTAAACGAAAACTTGAACGACGTTCATGTTTCGCTGCATATCGGTCGCGATTTCTTTTATAGCTTCACTAGTGTTCTTGTTGACACTTTTATTATCTCTGTGACTTGGCACAAGTACGGTCAAATTGAATTTTCGATGCAGAATTGCCCGCGTACTTACGTATTTCTTGCCATGCCCATAAAGCATGATAAATAGTTTCGAGTCTTGATTTCTACAAGCAGCTACGAGAATTTATAAATGCGCGATATTGCTTACTTACTAGGGTCATGATCACTTTTAAAACTCTCACATAGAACAGTCACAGTACGCTTTTCATAAATCATTTATATTAATCTCTAATAATATATCTTGAATAGACAATTAATAATACAGTAGTACTTTATTAAAAAACAAAAGCAGTAATTCCTCAACAGACATACAGAAATAAGAAAGAGACAAATAAAATCACACGTGTATTGCTTTAGTTTTTTTACCTCCTCCCCTCATTTACTAACTTGTACAGATTATCTTTCAGCAAATTTTGATGATCGCGCGCAATGCGGTTGGTAGAGTCAGTGCTGGTTCCGTTAAAGTTCTTGTTATTATTTTTTGAGCGCAACCGCTCTTAATAATTATAATTAAATATAAATAGTAGTAAAGATACGCGAAATTAGAGTCAGTGTTTGCTCCGAAATACTCTCGCGAAATTAGAATCACTTTGTTTGTCAATCATAAATGTTCCATTAGAGTCAGTGTCCTGTTCGGCGAGTTCGGGCTTTCATCCATCAACTCGAAGAGTAAGTATCTCTGTATTTCTTTAATCTTGTATCGCAATAATCTTTGATAATTAACACACTCGAAAAGTACTGAAAATACATGGATTTTAATGTTGTTTGCTCTTTTTGAATGTTTCAGCAGCTTCCATGGCTTCGATGGCGACGAGCTTGACCGCACACGTGGCGAGTCTGCAACCGGTGAGTGGCATGCTTTAAAGTTCCTCTGGTCACTCAATCATGTCGCAGGACGAAAGGTCCGAACCGACACGAGTGACTGGTTGTAATTACGTAGATTGTTCTGGCAAGCACTGTGACCATGGGTATATGGAAATATACTCATGAGTAGTAACTTTTTTACTGTTTTATATTATACGAGGATAGGTCTTCTTGTACAACGCGTTTTTGAATAGCTTGATAATTTTAAAACAGATCATATTTAGTATAAAATATATCACTATATATCTTTTTATAATAGAGTATTTGATTGAATACCTATGAAACGATATTTAAATAATTATTAATTATTGTATGAATATATCATAAAGTAACGTCCAGTATTCTACGTGCATTAGTTTGTAGTGGAGAAGTCGAATACCATTCGACTTGGTTTATTTGTCAATTGCAATTACTGCACAGTTATAATAAATTGTTAGTAAGAGTATAGTCGTTCCTCTTTTTTACTACTTTGATTATATACATATAAAGTAAAGGCATTTACTTACCTTGTCAATTTGTTGGAACTATCGAATAATTTTATTATTCGATATCCATGTTAGTCTTTAGCGTTTAAAGATATCGATACGTTCATTGTTTCCGTACAAAATGTTAATTAAACCTGAATGTACAAGAAGACAATACGCGGACGGTTCGTTTTCGAAATCAAGGCAATCAACTTTTAAAGCAATCTTGCGTTTTACAATCAATGCTTTGATAACGGGAACGCCCGAGGATGTTTCAATTTAATTGAAAGTATATTAAAGTAGAGTCGTTGAATAATTTCTCTATTAACGTAGAGTCTTTGAATAATTTTTCTAATGAAGTAGAGTCATTGCACAATTCTTTTAATAAACTAGAGCCATTGCATAATTTTTCTAATAAAGTAGAGTCATTTAATTTTCTCCTCAATAAAATAGAATCATATATTGATCAGTTATACATATACATGTATTTTAGCCCGTTAGAATATCAGTATGTCTTTATCATCTTTTTAGACGAGGATTTTCAGGTTTAACCCTTTCCGTGTTCACTGCCCGGATCCCACTCACGTGCCCCGGTGCTACTTGAGTGGGAAAACGGTGGTAGAGCACGACGATATTTCTTTAGTTCATAAGCTATTGTATGATTTATTGTTGGCGACTGACAGCGCGTTTGGTGTATCGTGCACGACGTAATATCCGCATTGTGTGTGTGGTTAGGCGGTGGAGTTGCGTCGTTCCGTACTAAAATGTAGCTACTATGACCAAGATAAGATGTCCATTGATTTAAAACAGAGACATCATTTTTACTATTAATTGCATTAATAATCCCTACTATGCTGAGGCACAAAGTTTTATACTTATCAATTGGTATCAAGTAGCTCTTGTATCGGTGCTATTTAATTATCGTATTAAATATCAACCGCGGCGTGGTCTTTGTCCACGCGAACGCAAAGATCCCGGCCACTGTCAGTCGATTTCAGAAAAATGGTACGTACATTGGAGTGTGCAAGTTGTGCGACAACACTTGGGTGTCGGGGGCGTCCCGGGACGCCTCCCTAGTGTAGGCTTTTGCGCCCAAGTGTTTGACCGAGAACCGTGGTGTGTCGTGTGTTGGTGTGCCTGTTTGCTATTTTTTAAATATAGGTCCAGGTAGGATAGGTAGCATACTTTCTGGTGTGATTGATAGACATAAGTAGGTAGGGCCGGGCAGGTTGACACAGTCTCTGATCGGGTAGGCACGCGTTCGCGTGTTCAACCTGTTTCAGGAAATCTGATTTGAAAAGCCGACGGTGAAGCTGTGGCGCGAACGAAAATGCGTTCGCCTCTGGCTTTGCCTATCGATTTTTCGAATCCTTCGCGGTCGTGGTCGCGTTTCAGGCTCCGAAACGAAACGTGTTACATTATGCTCGAGGCTGTACGCGTGAACGAAGAACGATTACAATTTTAATCGTAATCTTTGCGATTTTCTGTAATCACAATTTTACGATTTTATTTGATCGTGATTCGGCCACGTGTGTTCCATTTAGTTCCGCGATTTTAACTCTTTATTTCACATTTATAAGTTTTTCTTTGGTTTTCGATTAGAGCCTCGAGCCTAGTCTAAGTTTCAGCTGGACCTTGGGTCCGACGAAAAGAAGAGGCTATATGCCGAAGAGGCCCGACAAACTGTCACTCAAGAGGGCAACTACTAATGGCTCCCCATTCTTTTTAAGAATGGGGAATCATTCTTTGTTACTACTTTGTCACTGTGCTTGCATTTTCATTTGTAGAATTTTTATTTGTACTTGGCCGACGCACATTCCGGCCCAACGATGCAGCCCTCCCAAATATCGCGTTGCTTTAGAGTTGCGAAAAACTTGAGAACGTGTCGAATTAGAGTTGCGTTAAATGCCACGCGGTCTTTCAAGAAGTGTCGCGAAAAAGAAAACGTTAAATCTCCCAGGTTAGGTTGGGAAACTCAAAATTCCCCAGAAAACTCAAAAGCCCTGGTTAGGTTGGGAAACTAAAAATACCCCAGGTTAGGTTGGGAAAATCGAAATTCCCCAGATTTTCAAAATTCCCTAGGCAAGGTTGGGAAACTCGAAATTCCCCAGATTTTCAAAATTCCCTAGGCAAGGTTGGGAAACTCGAAATTCCCCAGATTTTCAAAATTCCCTAGGCAAGGTTGGGAAACTCAAAATTCCCCAGGTTAGGTTGGGAAACTCAAAATTCCCCAGATTTTCGAAAACTCCCTGGGTATGGTTGGGAAATTCAAAATTCCCCAGGTTAGGTTGGGGAACTCAAAATTCCCCAGATTTTCATAAATTGACTAGGCTAGGTTGGGAAACTTAAAATTCCCCAGGTTAGGTTGGGAAACTCAAAATTCCCCAGATTTTCGAAAATTTCACAGGTTAGGCTGGGAGACTCAAAATTCCCCAGGAACTCGAAATTCCCCAGGCTAGGTAGGGAAACTCAAAATTCCCCAGGCTAGGTTGGGAACCTCGAAATTCCCCCAGATTTTCACAAATTTCCTAGGTTAGGTTGGGAAACTCAAAATACCCCAGAGTTTCAAAATTCCCTAGGTTAGGTTGCGAAACCCCAAATTCCCCAGATTTTCAAAATTCCCTAGGTTAGGTTGGGAAACTAAAAATTCCCCAGATTTCCAAAAATTCCCTAGGTTAGGTTGGGAAACTAAAAATCCCCCAGATTTCCAAAAATTCCCTAGGTTAGGTTGGGAAACTAAAAATTCCCCAGATTTTCAAAAATTTCCTACGTTAGGTTGGGAAACTCAAAATCGCCAGATTTTCAAAATTTCCCTAGGTTATGTAGGGAAACTCAAAATTCCCCAGATTTTAAAAACTCCCTAGGCTAGGTTGGGGGAACTAAAAATTCCCCAGGTTAGGTTGGGGAACTCAAAATTCCCCAGATTTTCATAAATTGACTAGGCTAGGTTGGGAAACTTAAAATTCCCCAGGTTAGGTTAGGAAACTCAAAATTCCCCAGATTTTCGAAAATTTCACAGGTTAGGCTGGGAGACTCAAAATTCCCCAGGAACTCGAAATTCCCCAGGCTAGGTAGGGAAACTCAAAATTCCCCAGGCTAGGTTGGGAACCTCGAAATTCCCCCAGATTTTCACAAATTTCCGAGGTTAGGTTGGGAAACTCAAAATACCCCAGTTTCAAAATTCCCTAGGTTAGGTTGCGAAACCCCAAATTCCCCAGATTTTCAAAATTCCCTAGGTTAGGTTGGGAAACTAAAAATTCCCCAGATTTCCAAAAATTCCCTAGGTTAGGTTGGGAAACTAAAAATTCCGCAGATTTCCAAAAATTCCCTAGGTTAGGTTGGGAAACTAAGAATTCCCCAGATGTTCAAAAATTCCCCAGGTTAGGTTAGGTTAGGTTAGGTTAGGTTAGGTTAGGTTAGGTTAGGTTAGGTTAGGTTAGGTTAGGTTAGGTTAGGTTAGGTTAGGTTAGGTTAGGTTAGGTTAGGTTAGGTTAGGTTAGGTTAGGTTAGGTTAGGTTAGGTTAGGTTAGGTTAGGTTAGGTTAGGTTAGGTTAGGTTAGGTTAGGTTAGGTTAGGTTAGGTTAGGTTAGGTTAGGTTAGGTTAGGTTAGGTTAGGTTAGGTTAGGTTAGGTTAGGTTAGGTTAGGTTAGGTTAGGTTAGGTTAGGTTAGGTTAGGTTAGGTTAGGTTAGGTTAGGTTAGGTTAGGTTAGGTTAGGTTAGGTTAGGTTAGGTTAGGTTAGGTTAGGTTAGGTTAGGTTAGGTTAGGTTAGGTTGCCGTGTTCAAAGGAGGATGGCCGTCAGGGTGATCAGGGGGTTCCGCACGGTATCCCACGAGGCGGCGCTGACCTTGGCGGGCACCGTACCATTTGATCTTCTGGCGGAGGGAGACGCCTCGATTTATGAGCGTCTCCGTGAACTCCGCCGGGGGGGCGCGGTGGTGTCCGCTGAGGAGGAGGTCGAGGTGAGACGCCAGGCCCGGCTGGCTGCGCGAGACAAATGGAGGAGGGAACTCCTCCATCGAGGAGTCGCGCAGCGAGCAGTCGGGGCGGTTCTGCCCAGCCTCGATGAATGGCTGGACCGCGGCAGGGGGACGCTTACCTACCGCGTCACGCAGGTGCTCACCGGGCATGGCTGCTTTGGTGAGTACCTGTGCCGGATACAGGCGGAGGCGACGGCGGAGTGCCATGAGTGTGGTGCTGCGCTGGACACAGCGCAACACACACTCGAGGAGTGCCCGGAGTGGGCGGCTGAGCGCCGGGTGTTGCGGGCTCAGGTGGGGGTGGATCTCTCGCTGCCTCGCATCGTCAGTGCGATGCTGGGCAGCGAGAGTGTCTGGACAGCGGTGGCCTCCTTCTGCGAGGATGTCCTTCGCAGAAAGGAGGCGTCGGAGCGGGGTCGGGAATTTTCCGATCCCGCCCGACATGTAAGGTGGAGGGAAAGGGCTCGCCGGCTGCGTTCGCGCAGGCCGGCGAGATCCCCCCCTCCAGTGGGGTAAAAGCGGTGACGGTCCGGGTGGCGACTGGAGGTGCCCCCCCTCCCGTCTCTCGGGCGACTGTCACCGCTGAATCAGTGGACGGGCGGCCCCGCTGTGGGAGGATTATGTCCTCCCGGTATCCCGCGGGGCTGCCCGGTAGCCAGTGTCATGGCTTCGATTGTGAAGGAGGGGTGGTCTTGCTGGCCTCCGCCGGCGAGATCCCCCTCCCGCTGTTTGGTGTGGCTGACGGGCCCAGGGGTGTTGGGGTGTCCCCCCTCAACCCCCCCCTGTGGACCCCGTCGCCAGCTCCTGGGTGCGGGCGGCCCTGCCGGGAGGAACTGTCCTCCCAATTCCCGCAGGGCCGTCGGAGAGCCGTGGAAGACTCGGGTGGGGGCCCGATTCGTTCTTCGTCACGGTCTGGCGGTGGTGGGCCGCGCTGGGTGTTACCCCTGGCGCGGCCAGGTGTTTATACTGCGGAGCTCAGGGAGTGTCCCTCTGACCCTCCCGAGGATGGGGCTGCGTTCGCCGGGCGTGGGGAGGCTCCGGTAGTGTCTCTGTAGGTCACGGAGCCTCCCCTACAAGCGCCGAGGTAGGTAACCGGGGTGGTTTTAGCCGGTAAAAATCCGGCACTACCCCCTGCTCTTCCCCCCAGGGCAGGGGGTGTCTTTTGAAGATTTCCACCTCGAAAAAAAAAAAAAAAAAAAAAAAAAAAAAAAAAGGTTAGGTTAGGTTAGGTTAGGTTAGGTTAGGTTAGGTTAGGTTAGGTTAGGTTAGGTTAGGTTAGGTTAGGTTAGGTTAGGTTAGGTTAGGTTAGGTTAGGTTAGGTTAGGTTAGGTTAGGTTAGGTTAGGTTAGGTTAGGTTAGGTTAGGTTAGGTTAGGTTAGGTTAGGTTAGGTTAGGTTAGGTTAGGTTAGGTTAGGTTAGGTTAGGTTAGGTTAGGTTAGGTTAGGTTAGGTTAGGTTAGGTTAGGTTAGGTTAGGTTAGGTTAGGTTAGGTTAGGTTAGGTTAGGTTAGGTTAGGTTAGGTTAGGTTAGGTTAGGTTAGGTTAGGTTAGGTTAGGTTAGGTTAGGTTAGGTTAGGTTAGGTTAGGTTAGGTTAGGTTAGGTTAGGTTAGGTTAGGTTAGGTTAGGTTAGGTTAGGTTAGGTTAGGTTAGGTTAGGTTAGGTTAGGTTAGGTTAGGTTAGGTTAGGTTAGGTTAGGTTAGGTTAGGTTAGGTTAGGTTAGGTTAGGTTAGGTTAGGTTAGGTTAGGTTAGGTTAGGTTAGGTTAGGTTAGGTTAGGTTAGGTTAGGTTAGGTTAGGTTAGGTTAGGTTAGGTTAGGTTAGGTTAGGTTAGGTTAGGTTAGGTTAGGTTAGGTTAGGTTAGGTTAGGTTAGGTTAGGTTAGGTTAGGTTAGGTTAGGTTAGGTTAGGTTAGGTTAGG